>VXAX01000099.1:123742-391961 GCA_013399835.1 Leptocoma aspasia | reverse complement strand
GCGCCCCTGCTGGCTGTGAGCGGAACTGCAGCGCAGGGGCAGCGCCCCTGCTGGCCGTGACCGGAACTGCAGCGCAGGGGCAGCGCCCCTGCTGGCCGTGAGCGGAACTGCAGCGCAGGGACAGCGCCGCAGCCGAGCGGCGTCACTGGGTTCGGGCTCTGTTTGGTGTTGGTGCCGTGGCTGTTGTTGTTTGTTTGTTCTATCATATATACTAGTAAAGAACTGGTATATTCCTATTCCCATATCTTTGCCTGAGAGCCCCTTAAATCTTTTGCTTTTGTCCTTGTCGGTGTCACCAGGGTCCCGAGCTAACCAGAGGGATTACCCCCAAAAGTGAGAACTGACAATCTTTACATTTATCAATCACTTTTATTAATTAAGAGCAAAAGCCATGCATAATATGATTCAAAACAAGCAAACAATTTGTTTACCCTGCAAGTATGACACGTTACAGAAACATTTACGCAGAGACCTCATATTTCAGGAGTAGGTATATCTTACTGGTTTCTTTTCTTTTGCTTCTCAATGTGACTTCCTGTGGACACTGAAAACTCTGTTCTGTTCAGTGTGGGGACAAGAACATGACTTGAAAACTTGCAACTCTACCAAGCCCTATGACAGGATGATATGAAAATTTGTTCTTGCTGTTTCCACAGATCTGATTGGTGTGAAAAATAAAGCCAATGGAAGGAACAGGATTACTGTTTTACAGCAAATTTAGATTTTTAGTCATTTCTATTTTGGTCTAGATCTGCTCAAAGTTGCCATTTTCAATTTTTCCTATTATCTGAGAGCAGGTAGAATTTCCAAACCACCAAAAGACATAACGAGGCAGCCACTTCTGCTTCATTGGCATTCTTGTCAGAGGTACTGCTGCTATTGGCAGAGAAGCTGACAGGAATACCAATGTCACTGAGCAGGCAGGTTGTTCCCAAAATCTATAATTCTGGGCAGTTTATCCCAAAGCGACCACATTCTAATCCACACTCTTTCCTTTGAAGCCACAATCTTGAAGGTCTATGAACTTTTATCTTTCTTCTTTTTTGGAAGAAGTGAACTGTGCTTTGAGAAACACCAGCATTCAGATGGATTGACTAGATACAATATATTGTACTGTCCCATTGTCACAGAGCTCAAATTTCTACCATTCACAAGTGTTAATGCCCTCAGAGTTTCAGCAAGGTCTTCTACAACTTTTCCTGACATCGACAGATTTTATTAGTGTTGCTGATGGAATGAATTGCCTCTGCCTAGGGGTCCCATGGCTTCTGAACTCTAAGATACAGATTTTCTGTCATCATAATGTAAAATATACAAGCACTGCTGAGAGAATCTAGAGATTTTTGTATCAGAACATGCAAATTTTCATTTATTTTCACCCTCTGCGATGAATCTTTGTCTCCAGTGAGAGAAAGGGCAAAGGTGTTACAGAGAGGCACCTGAAAATAGCCAGCAGCCTGTTAGTGTCATTTGCTCTTAGCCATGCTCCAGCTGTGCCAAAGCATACAGAGGCCACCTCATCTGGCTGTATTTTTCTCCTGAGCTGCCTTCACCTGATGAGCCATTACCTCCAGAACAGATCACAGACACTCTTTAGTAACTCTCATCAACTGTGGAGAGCAGCTGAAAGGAACCTTTGCAAGAGAATGCCAAGGTAGAAATAATGGCACAAACATAGCTACACTGGGGAACACCCAGAGTAAATATTCTGAAAGTTGCTATGGTGAGATGGTCCCACTTCTCCAATGACCCCGTGTGGCTGACCTAAGGTTTACTTGGCTTTCTTCACTCTCTGTAAATATTCATCTCCAGTGTTCTGTAGATTGTGATTGCTTGTAGTCATTACTGGCATGTATCTGTCTGCTGAATTAGATTTCAGAGATAAACTCAAGACCTGTAACAAAAACTCATTTAGTCACTTTTGTGATCAATATAATCTCCCTACCTCTCTAACAGAAACAAATTTATTGCTGTAGAATTGTAGGTAGAATCTTTTTTAAGAAGATGCCTGCTACTAAAATAAGATTGAAGTTGACATTTTGACTGTAGGTCCTTCTAGCTGAGGAGCAGATTATTAAAATACTTTTAATTATAAAAATTGCTTAGGTGTCCTATACTATGAAAAATAATATTTTACAGAGGGTTGGGCAGTGTCTGTTCAACAGGAGAATTCACACAGATAAATCTGCCCATTGGGATGCCAGTGAGCCAAATTGATTCTTACCAAGCTCTGACGTGCTTAGCACTGAATCTGACTTAACATCACAGTTCTCTAAGTCAAGTGGGGTTGATACCCTTATAACAGCTCCACTTCTTTTTCTTTCTCCTTTATCTAATTAAATAAGAGTTAGTGAAATTACGTTGTCTGTCTTTGCTGTGCAGACCCACAGTGTAAGTATAAAGCTGTTTTTGATGTGCTATAAGCTCACAATTTTAATCTAGCCAGATAAATTGCACAACTATATATTTTATGACAGTCACAGTAGCTGGGCTACAGGAGTTGCTTGAGAAGCATAAATTAGCCATATGCCCAGGTATTTCATTAACAAACATCTTATTCTGAGCATGGATCTTGCTGAATCTGGCATCTCAGCTGCAATAACAATGCTCGAGTTGTTCTGTTATGCTTAGATGTGCATTTTCATTTTCAGCAGATAGAATTATTGAGTCTTTGACAAATAAACCAGGTAAAGAAGCAACTAAGTGTGTTAAGAACCAGCTCCTGTCCGCTGTAAATCAGTCTGGATTTGCTGACTTTCAGAGAGGAGGTTCCTGCCATGCCTGTCCAAATGAAAATCCATGCACAACGGCATGCAAATAGCCCTGTCAACTCAGCTCACACGGTGGAACCCAGTGCTCTGCCCTGTATGGTAGCAGCCAGTTGAAAACATTTGTGTACAGGCAGGGCTTAAAAGAGCTGCAGAGCAGCCTGATGGTGCTCAGATAATGTTCTATGATTTGGAAACACTATCACAGGCAATTCAGTGCAGCAGTATACTTGTGTTTTCCAGACTTCTCTATGGCGGGACTATAGAAAATATCTCTCTGTCAGCTAAATGCTAACCTGCTGTTCTTATGTCATTGCTACTGATAAAGACAGATACACATATTTGATCCTTAAACACAAGACTGAAATTTTCAAAAATAGAGCTACAACATCCAAAAATAAATAGGATGCTCCATAGCTCAGCATCCATCTGTTTAAATCAGAGTTGCAGAAGATTATAGTATGAGATAGTTACGTGTAATTTTTAAAAGGGCAATTTTATAACCAATAACTAACACTTGAAGTTATGTAAACTGAAATAAGGAGCATGCTATAATTTTAAAGAGTAAAAGCTAATTGCCTATGAAGGGCATGGGAGAAATAATAAATTTCTTCACTACTAACACCACAGTTTGCTTGGAGGTAGATGATGAGCTTCCATCAAGGAAATCATCATCCTTCTTTCTTTATGCCCTATGTAGGCCCTAACAGTGGATCCCAGGATTTAGCAGGAACATTTATAGCACCTCAAGATAGATAGAAGGAAAGGTGTAGCGGGTATTGTAGACAACACTGGATAATCCATCACTTGGATAAGTTAGCAGCCTATTCCTCCTTCCTGTTCTCTTCAATAAGGACTTGACAGACAAGAAATTATACTATCTGGTAACTAAACTATAAAAAGTGTACTGAAAATATTGCTGGAGTGATTGAGCCTTGGCTTGTGCTGTTTCCTGCTCTGTCTAATGCTCGGCATGTTACAGTTCTCTTCCCCTGATATCAGCCCTTGCCAAGAGGACAATCAGTCATGAGAAGGACCAGTTGTCTGACATTAATGAAGGCACCTTCTCCTCTAAAACTCAAAAGACAATAAGGCATAGACTAATGTTTAAGAAGTTATATAGTACACTATATTCTCAAGCTGTGTTAAAATGATCACTGAATCAATTCTTTAATGACTTATTGAAATTAACTTTCACCTTAATGAAGGTCATAGAAAACTGAGTTTGATTTCAAAATTTATTCTTCTCTGGTAAACATTTCTCAAGGTGTTGCATCTGAGATAGGAATCAATAAATTAATTCACAATGCTAACATATTGCAACAACTTGGCTTTAAGAAAAGAACGTTTAAATATTTCCTAGTGCACACACTCACCTGAGATTATTTTCAGTGTTACTCATAAAAAAATCTCTTGCCAGTGTTCAGTGCTCATTAACAGTTACATTTTCTGAGATATCAGTACTTACTCCAGCACAAGCATCTGGATTTGAAATGGGATAATTTCATTTCTTGAAATCAGAATATGAAATTGGTGAGTAGCAAAACAGTATTTGCCACTTAATGGAATGTCTATTTCTGCTTTCCAGTGTGTTAAGTTTTTAGATCTGAATTTTCATATTGGTAACTTTTCTTTGATTCCTTACTGAGGTTTATTGTCCAGTTAATGTGTTGTGTCATGAACCTAAGCACATACATTTTTCTTTTCATTGTTTTTCAATAATATTATTATTATTCTAATATCATGCCAAAAATCACAACTCAGTTGCAAATCAAGACATTCTCAAAATTACAAAAGAAGCTACTAATGGTTTGGAGAAATTTTCAAATATTTTTAATTCCATCATGATTTTTTAAGGATGTACACTTTTCCATTATTTCTGCACCTGATACGATGAAATATAATCTAGAGTTGTTAATCTGTTTTTGTGGATGAGTAGAAACTATCAAAAAAAATTTAAATATCTTTCACATCCAATGATGATCCATGTTCATCGCATTATCTGGGTAGTTAGCTGGAAGCAAATAGCCAATTTTGTATTAATTTGTGAACGAGCAGTATTAGCATTATGAATTATGCTAATGATGCAACTGCAAAAAATGTTCATTATAAAATTTAAATCACTGACAGTATACCGATATTATATTTTGAAATATTCCTAATGTAGCTCTATTGGTGTCTTGAAAATGATGCTCTTTCAACTGTAATAACAAACTCACCATTTGAAATAGCTGCTATTTCCCTGAATAATTTCTTACATGTTATGGAAGACATGTGGGTGAATTTGAAAGGAAAAAACCAAACCTGTTTGGTTTTATGTCACTCTCATATAATTAATATGAGCAACTGTTTGGTTTTTTTATATATATGTTATTGTGTCACTTTACAGAAATGTATGCAACTTATAGATACAAAAATGTTTTAAGAGATCTGTTCTTTCATGTTATACTGGAATTACTTTTATATTCTCCATTTGTCTCATGTTTTACATCTGAAAAGCCAGAACGAGCAGTTGAGAAGCCCCTTTTGCATGGACTTGCATTTTAGTGGCAGGTAAAGGAGTTTGTTGAGATTCTGTCTAAACAATTAATATTGTGTGAGACTGAGGGCATGACAAGATGTTGTAGCCAAAAAGTGACTTTCAAAAAAGATTCCTGAAATGTAGTCATGCAAAAAACTCACAGAGGCTTGAAAATCAGAATATTATTTGCATATGGCTTCAGGTCTTCATTTCTTTCTGGACAGTTTTTCAGTCTTCAGGTGCTATTCTCAGTGGAAAAAGGACTTTCAAGTATTGGTACAGATCTCTGAAGATCTTGATCTTCCTTCCAGTTCCACTGAGCAGCTCTGATATTCTATAGCTCAGTATCAGTACCAGAGTATCAGTAGCTCAGTCTGAGTAGAACTCCTTCCAAATCACAGGTTACTTAGGTGGGGCAAAGTATTCCAAGAACTTTGATGAGACCTTTCCTTGGATGTTTCCAGGTTTTGAGCAGAGAAACCATTTTCCTAGTGCCCGTGATGCTTTATCTTCCCCAGAACAGTCCATGAGACATTGAATAATAGTAATATGAACATGTGGTAAGCAGTTGCGGTTTATTAAATCACCAATTAATCTGTGTAGCAGTTTTCTTCCATACCTTGGATTTTCCTTTTTTTTTTGTACTTTTTGAAGTACAAAACCAGAGGCTGGGCTGATATCAAAACAGGTACAAATTCATACTCCTGGAGTAAATATTCAAGATTCAAATAATGGGCTCATGTTTCATTAGTAGTTTGTCTTTATAAGCTAGGTTTCTTCAGGCTAAATTTCATACTGAAAACAAAGTTTAAGTCAACAATATATTTGTTGGTGTTGCTTTGAGAAAGATTCATTCATTCATTCATTCATTCATTCATTCATTCATTCATTCATTCATTCCTTTGCTCCTATAATGACTGAAATTCATTATTTTCCCTAAAATTATGGGTGTGTGATAACTAGTGGGCAAAGCCAAGTAGTTCCATTTTGGCTTCTCATTGAAAAAGTAGAAATAAAAGGAAGGAATAAAAGAAATAAACTTCGGTATGTGCTTCATTTTGGTTTTGGAGCACTGGGAAAAACCCATTTAAAATTTATTTTTCCCTTTTTTCTTCTTCATTTTAGATTCTGAAGGGAATGCTCACCTTTTTAGCCAGCAGGTGGTCAATAAATATTCTTTTAGGGTAGGGGAGGCAGTATGGATCTCTAACAGCAGTTGTCTCCATCTGTTGCCTTTTCCTCATTTTGCATTGTAATTTTCCTTTAGTATGGAGTTGCTGTACTCCTTCCGTTTCTGACCTCCCTCCTTTATTCTGGATAGCATCCTGGACAGGAAGACATATACAGCTTGTGATGGAGAGAAAATACTGTCTGTACTTCCTTTTTGAGCCCTGATAGCAATTTCTGGAAATTTAATAATTTCTTTAATGCCAGTTTTTAAACAGCTAGACTTGCAAACAGACTAGGGGAAAAATAAAATTCAGTGTTGTAGTATTAAATGTTAAGAGAACCACATTGAGAATATAGAGCTTTACCAAACTAATAAAGGGATTCTTATTTGCCTCTATAGGGATTTTTATTTACCTTCATTTTCTATACACGTGATCAGATCCTTAGCAGAAATAAGAAGTTGCTATGGCCTCCCAGAAATACCCAGTGTTGTTTTAATAGTCCTCTGAGGCTCACTGAAGACAGCAAAGGTCATGGAGTATTGCTGAGATGGTTAAACTGCAAGTTTTCCTTTTATTCTTGAAGTTACCAAGTGAATACTTACAGATTTCTGTGTCATGTGAGCAATGTTGACAGACTTGATGTATCAGATCTGACATGTCAATGAGTTATTTATCTGGGAATTGGTGGTAAGGAAAAGTAAAATCAAGGGAAACTAGCCAGTAATATTTTCTAGGAGACCCATGATTTCTGGGATTCTTGGGACAACTGTGATTTTCAATTCTTGTCTGTGGGAAGTTGCCCCTCCTTTGTGTGTTGTGATTGACCTTGATATTTTCTCAGATGGGTTCTTGTTACTGGCAAATGCTGATCAGGATGAACTTAGGTCCTAAAAATCCCAAAATGGCCAGTAGTACTTTTAAGTAACTTTACTTGTAGAAATATGAAATCGGAAACATTCCTGCATCACACAGATTAGGGATAACAGTGCCAAATAACTCTACAGCCCTTCAAAGTTCATTCTCCGAGCGTTCCTTTCAATGAAAAGGAACTTTACTCTATTCTCAATAAAGCTGCCCAAAAATTATATTGATGCAGATGTAAATAAATACTGTTAATGCTTTAATCCTCTAACAGAACTTGACTTCCATAATCTGCAAAGGGAGAGCACCATAGGGAAAAAAGCAGATTTGAGTTATGACTGGAAATATAAGCTTTGAAATAAGAGATTGTTAGAAGTACACTGTACTTCATAAGTAATGTACTCAGTGCTAGGAAGCTGGCAGCTGAGATTTCAGTGAAATATGAGGAGAAAATAATATCAAACAATATGATCTCTATATACTTTTACAGGCCAAGCACAAATAAAAAATTACTCTCTGTTATGACGGTGTGAAATATAAGATATAAAGCTGAATACAATATTCTGGCAAGTGAATAGTCAGAGGAGAGTCTTAGCTGAAGTGAGTGTATCAGAAGGTTCATGTGGTGTTTCAATCCTGCAGTGTTTGAAGGGATCAAAGCTCTCGAGACCTTTGTTCTCCTGTTCTTTCCCACATTGCCAAAAGCTAACAGAGAAAAGACTTACAGCAACTAACCTTTAAAAGTATTTAAATAGCTCTGTATTCAAGTAGATCTATGTTAATGATTGAGAACAACAGAAATACTTGAAGGAGAAATATTCAGGGTGCCAGGGATACATCCTGTTCAACTTTTTTCTTCACACTACCTAAAAAGTGGAGTTTGGGAACCACAAATTTTATTTTAAATAATGCTGCAGGTGTGCTCTGAATTTCCCCAATAACTCAAGGAGAGGTAAACAAAGCTCTTATTCCCCAATCTGCAGATAAGGTTGGCAAGTGATTGATGAGGTCTGCTTGCTGGCAGTGTTGTTATTGGAGGTCAGAGCAGGGACAGCATAAACTGATAATTATTCATGTACAACTGTAGGAGTGTGCCCCTTGTTGACGGGGTGACCAAATTACAAGAGAATTTTCAAATACTCTTTGTCTGCCAAATAAGACAAAGACCCTAGAAGGTTCTCTCTGAATTTGGTACAGGGACACCTCATAGGATCTTTTGGACTTCACGTCAAACCTGGGGCTGTCCTATTGGACCGAGGCCAAGAGGTCCCTGCCTGGGCCGTTAGGCAGAAAAAGGACAGAACAAAAGATTTAATCACTTTTGTATCGTGTCTTAGCAGGGCAAGGATCTCTTGCACCTGGCACAGTTTTTCTCTGTAAAGAGCTTTGTTATTTTGTTTCTTATTAAACATTTTTGTGTTCCAAACACTGCCACAGGAGTCATCCTGCTCCTTTTATGCCATCCGGGTAGCTGGGCTGTTTCGGGTATGAAGGGATTGCTGAGAGCTCAAACAACCTGGCTCTAAACAAACCCCTTCATACAACGTTGCATGGGTAATTGGATGGGTTACACTCTCTGTCATGGCAAACATTCAAACTGTTTGAAGGTAGGGAATATTCTCATGGATACATTTTTTTTCTCCTTAAGGGTCTCATTCAAAACCGGATAAAGTCAGCGACAGATGAATTTCAGTATTTTTGAACTTGGTATCAAGATCTGAAAAGTGCAGGGTGCCTGAGTTTATCTTACTGTCTTTGGAAGGAGTGCAGAGTGCGCTATAAATGGTTTATCTCAGCTAAAGCCTTCATCTTAGGGGCAGTGTGTTTGCTCTACCATTCCAATTTTGTTTAAATTACTCCTACACATTTCCACATGTTCTACAAGTGTTAATTTGCTTATTATTTCACAGATGAAACATTGTCTTCACTTTAAGGATTTCCATTTGCAGAGAATCATCCTTCTCAGTGTATTTCTCTCCTATTTCCTTAATTACCACACTGACTTGCCATGCTGGACCTAGACCACAGCCTTATGTCACAAACGTAAATTAGTGGATTGAAAAGGCTCCTGGAAAGATTCCTGGTTTAGCTCCTGTAACTACTGTTTTCAGTAAGAGTGGAGGGAGGGGGGAAACTGAAAGGATGACGAGACAGACTGTTCATAAGCATTCAAGTTACAAGTTGTCGTCTCTGTGCATGGCATACCAGAGAACAGTGTTTTGTTTTCATCGGAACATCAAAATCCAATTGCAAGTATAGAAAAAGAAAGTATTTTAATTATTTTTGTTTGCCGCAACTGAAAGTTCTTAGTTCTTGATGGTCTGAACATTTTTACAATTCAAAACTGGTCACTATCATTAGAAGATTAGCCATCTGACATGTTCTGAAAGATTGGGCTGTATTGTAACATGGTGCAGATCCTCACACCTCCTCAGTATAAAGAAGTGACAGATACTACCTCTTTCCTCTCTCTAAAGCTAAACATCTTATGTGTGAAACAGAGAACTTTGCTGTGTTAGTCTGATAGATGTTTAATGGCAGCTGCTTAAGTGCCTTGGCTAAGTAAACACTTGGTGTAAGTAAAAATGGATCCAGATCTGACCCCCTGTTCTTTTGGATATACTTTCCATGTGTTTGCTGTTTTAACGGTTCAGTTCTTGAACAGAATTTTTTAAGAAACAGAATTTTACAAAGCAGTTCAGCTTTTTTTTCCTTTTTTTTTATTCCTGGCAAGAAGTATTCTTAAATTAGACCCATTAAAATCTACTGTATTGCAGAGAGTGCACATGCCAGACTTCTTTTCCCTCACTAATGTGGAGTGGGAGAAACAGAAGTTTCACTGCTTTAGTGGATTGTGGGGAATACATTCAGCTACCCTCCAGCTTACAAGGCAAAATGTAGCAGCATGCAAAATTATAATAAAAGGAATCTAGCTGCAGGAGGCAGGTAAATAAAATCTAGCTGCATATCACCATGACAAGTTACTCTTAACTGAATTCACTGTTCAAAACTCTGCTGCCCTGTGTAAGACAAATGAGTTGTTGAAGCCTGTCCTGAAGTCTTTGTGACAATGACGCATTGGTGAGATAATCACACTCAGTAGCAGGGACCTTCCTAAGTGTGAGACTGACATGTATCAGAATTATGCTTGTGTTGGAAATGCTGGGATCTGCAAGCATTTCCCTCCAAATTTCACATATTGAATCCTTCTGTTAAAAATGAAGAATTTGTTGGCAAGACAGCACTCTCTTAATTTCAATTATTCTTTAAAAAAATAATCAAAAAGATCAGACAACTTTGACATATTTACTGTTTCACAGTGTACAATTACTTGCACGCATTGAAAGATGCAAGATTATCATCAGTACTATGACTCACGATGTGAAAATACGTTCTAAGTGAAAGAAATTAATAAATCCATGCTGGATTATGTTCCTGATATTTTTATCTTTTTAAATGTTCCTGTGAGAAAACCCTGACTTAAAACAAGGAAAACTCTTAGCTAGATGAAAGGAATAAGTTTCAGGATGACTTCCCTTATGAGAGACATCCTAATTAAGTGTTGTACAATACTTGAGTGATGAGAGAAAGAATTGTATGGAATGTAGACAAGAAGTATTTTAAAGCATTTCAAAAATTTTAAAGTTATTTGACAAAGGTTTAGGTATTATCTACTTTGTTTTCTTTTTGCAGAGACGAAGGGAAAATTGGCATGCTGCATCATTAATTCATGTCATTAAGCTAATTATTACACAGGCAGTGTAGCAGTAGTCACTGTTTGAACAAATCCTGGCCAATTTATCAATATCAGAATCTTAACATTTTGATTAAAATCAGATGTATATGTCAAGTGGAACCTTGATTTTCTTGCTTCATGGTAATAGATATTTGCCAAAATGGAGCTATACAAGAGTTGTCTTTTTGGCAAGTCAAAAATGTGTCATATCAAGGCACTAATTCAGAGACTTTCAGTCAGCTGGCAGAAAGACAAAAAGCAGAATTTTATTTAGGGGAAAGAAGTAAAGATTTTGGATGAATGACCAAAATTATTTCTGGCAAGAGAAATACCTATTGCCAAGGAGATGCAAAGGCCACCTCTGCTCTCAGCTACCAGCACGCCTGTCGATAGTGGCTAGTAACAACTTCTTCTGCTATAGAGTTATACATACCTCTGTGCCCTTTGTCCTTCTCATTAAAACAACCTTAATTCTCTAATAATTTGCATGAAAGTGACCATTCCTTGTTCTTTTCTGAAATATTCAATTTATGCATAGGCATGACTAAACTCTTAATTAATAACCTTTCTGTAGTCCATGTGCCTGATCTATTTTCATTCTATTTAATTTCAACTCCCCAAGGGAGAAAATCAAGTCCTTTCTCAAAGTATATGAAAAAAGTATACAATGTTTTGGTAAGCTTCCATACTGTCAGATGACCCTGCTAATCCTCATTTATCAGTAGACCAAGAAATAATATAAATAATTTTCAGCAATTGTAAGTGGTTATATAAAGACCTACTCTCACCAAGCATATAGGTCACTTCAGAAATCAGAGCCTCAGTGAGGGAGTAGCTGACTTGAAAATGAGAAAAACTTTGAGAAGTTAGACTCAAATTAATTATTGTAGTGGTCCAAGCTTACTTAGGTGGCACACAATATATATTGCTTTGGAATAATTGCCTGGAATGTCGTGTATGAAACAGTACAGGAGAATGCTTAGGAAAATAATAATGAAAATGAAATAATGAGTGTTCCAAGGCCAGCAATATCTAAAACTCTGAAGAGGATTGTTTTGTCAATGTAGATAATACAATAATGCAGGCACACACACAACCGGTCTCACCAAACCATCTTTGGTTTCTCTATTATCCTGTTCCCAGCTTCCAGCTCTCAATACATTTTGAAAGGTAACGGAGATGCAGTTTTGTGGCTTGCCAATCATTCCTTGGTCTTGGTTCAAACCGGAGAGAGTCGGAAGGGTGGTGGGAAGGCAATGATCATCCATTTGCTTGTAGCTGTTGCCTTGTAACATGAAATCAGACACGACTTCTGCCCGTCAAAGGACACTGTCATCAGGCGTAGCACAGACAAGCTGAATACGTCCTGCTCTCTAAACACAGATATGGGCTGTCATACTGTTTTATGAAAACAATACTAATATCAACATAACAGAAAGCAAAGTAATATTGCTGAAAAATAAAACACTAATTTCTAAAGACAAGATATCTTCAGAGTATCGTGAAATTCAAGGAGAAAAATAAAAGTTTACACAATGGTGAAGATGCTGATTTTGATTTCAACCAGGAAGTGCAACAAGCATACCTGAGAAAAAGTTTTTGTACTGATAAATGCAGTTAATCCACTTCCTCACCTCTGTTTCCTGGTCACAGTGTTTCCCAATTAGATTTCTATTTCAGTACAGTTTCTATAGCAAGGAACTTGCATAAAAGACAAGGAGTGGGATATTTTCAAAGTACCCTTGCTAATTAGGTGTGCAGCACTCATTGATTTTGAATAGCAGCTAGGTCCCTCAGAACTCTCCATCCCTTTGAAAAATTCTCCTGTAATCTCTGCCAGTTCTCTGCACAGCCTCCAGCCTTCAAAGGCTTCAAGTCCACAGAAGAGACAGTGCACGATGCCTTGGCTGCGTTACCCCTCCTGTCCAAACTGCTGTTCACAACTCAAAGGTTTAAATAGGACAGCCTATATGGTGTTGGCAGAAAGGAACTTTATGGCTCCTAATATTTTGAACATTAACTCCTTACTTGCTACGATGCCTTCTTTAATGTAAGTTTAAACATAGGGTTTCAGTAGGTCTGTGTGGATTCAATACATTTGACAATGCATTAAGCACCACTGCTTAATTGTCAGGGTTCAATCAGTTTAAGAGACATTAAGTCAGAATCACATTTAAATGCTTCTGCTGATTTCTAAAACTATGACTCATCTGTTAGGCCAGACAAGTTGGGAATTAGCTATTTCATGTACCATGCTCAAATACCAAAGATTAAATCTCGTATGTTTAAAAAGCGTGAAGTATGTATTATTTCCCTTTTAAAACTTTATTTTACTGTTCAACAACTATTTCCCTATGATTCTAAATATTCTCCTAGTTCTTCTGGAAACCTGCTGAAAAAACAGAATAAAAAATTAATTAGTATTTTAAGAAAGCTTTTTTAGGAAAGGATTTTGCTTAGTTTAATAGCTAAAAGGATGTACAGCACACAGGGAATGTTCACTGTCACACACCATTGATGCAGGAAAGCAAAATTTGTTCACCTCTCATTCTTAACTGTGGGGGACTTCTTGACTTATGGGATAGGGAGAGGGAAAGAGAGGATTCTGTTCTGCAGATAACACTAGTAACAGGTACACACCTCTCATCCTGTATTATCTTAATAAAGGCACAGTTTGCAATAAAATGCAAATTATGAGTCTAAATGTAATTCCACACCACTGGAAATGACACAGGAGTGCTTCTCATTTGGTACAGGTGAAGTTCCTCTAAAATTTAGAAGGTAAGAAAGACTGCACTCTTAGGCTCTAAAAACAAGTAGGAATTCTTATTAATGCTTGGTTGAATGCATTGATGAACAAAATGTAATCACATCATGTGCAATCAAATTAGAAAGGACCTTGTTCTCCAATCTGTTCACTCATCTATGGTGAAATAATTACTTCTTCAGAATGAAATGTTAATTATGGCCCTTTAGATTTTGAATGCAACTGAAATGTTCCATTCAAAATAAACCCCATCACTTACAGCATTCTATTATTTCAGCTGCTTGCAACTACTTCAGCTGAAGTCTCTGGGTTTATGTCACAAGGGTTTCCTAAACCATATCTGATGATGATCTTTCATCTCAGAAAGTTAGATGCAGTTTTGGTGTTTCCAATTTTAGTCAGAACAAGGAAAAATAAGGCTAATGAAAAACATTTCCATGGTTTCATCTCGTCTCAATCTGCATCTTGAATGTCTCCATTGGTCTAAGAAATGACAGCAAAAAATCCAAACAAACAAACAAAATCCAAACAAACAACCAAAAAAAACCCCACCAAAACAAACCCTCATACTATTATTGTTCACAGATGCAGTAACTGGAATGTACCAGGCCTATCCCAGTTGTGATCTCAGGTATTAAGAGGTAGGTAAAACTCCATAAAAACCTGTGAACAGCACAGACATTCATCAGGACTCTGATTATTTCTACAAGCCTTCAGTGCACACACTTATCTTGTGGTGAACTGCCAACAAAAATTACTGTACCATTTCTATTAAAATTCCTGAAAAAAGAACATGAAAGCAGTGGTGTAACGTTCAAAAAATTTAAAATTAACTACACTCATTCATCCACATCATAAGATCAAAGCTAAATTTGCGGTATTAAAATGTACGTTTGCTCTACTTCTGATATTTCAGCTTTTAAACAAGTTTCCAACATTACTCAGATGTAAATAAATATGTTTTTTAAATAGTTTTATAGAAAATGATATTTTTAATGATCTGGATTATGCAATAAATATGGCCTTTTATCAGAACACAATCAAACCATTAGTGCTGCAGAGTAGGATTGTTAGATGTTAACTTCCCTTTTCATTAAATCAGTGGTACGGATTGAAAGTTATTTTAAATCATTCATCTCCTGGCTCATTGGCAGTCACAATGTCTTTTATTTGATCTTAAAACTAGCAGTGGGGTTTTAAAGAAATTTCTGTTAATATAAATGAAAAAATACTGTCTGATTTTTAACCAACAGAAGACTTGAAATGTTAAGTATGTATTTTCTTTTTCACCATGGCTATTATATGGGTATTGCTGTATTTTCTGAGCTTTCAAAGACATAAAAAATTAAAGCCTTACCTATGTCCCTATATCTTGTTAGATAAATAATTTTAAAGGATTTTTTTATATTTTTAATTTCACCTGGGCTTCTTTGCAAAGAAGGAAAAGGTATGGCACTGCCACTTTTGTGACAGAGAAAATGATTTTTACTGTAATTTTCCAGCTAACCTGCAATGCCTGTTCTGAAATAATGTACACAAAATAGCCTGAGGCCTATGCAAGGAGTCTGAATATGTCTTTTGTTCTAAATTTTCCAAAATAAATTAAATGAAAGCTCAGTGTTTGGTGACATTACAGCCGTAAACAGAACGTGGTGTCTCAGGCCAGAGTTCAGGAAAGGGTAGAAAAACAAGGAGCCTTTTTCAAGGATTTTTTTTCCTACATTTTCAGGTTTGCTTCCATCAAAGATTGCTCCCAAGCCTACAGGAAGGTATTTCATTACTTGCTTGTAACATTTTATGGTTTTTAGAAAATACTGCATTTATGTTGAATCCAACATGAGGGAAAGTACCCTTTCCATTTCTCATTCTGCATAATTTGATCTTCCTGAGGTAAGGAACTTGAAAGCACCCTTGCAGTCATTGTAGGCACACTATGCAGCTTTCTTCCAGGAATGCTACTGATTAACTAATTTGATTTAAAGCAAGATGAAGTTTAATCTCACCTAACTATAACTAATTCAAAGATCACAACACAGATAATTTTCTAGATCTGTACTTAGAGTTTCTCTCGCTTTTAACATCACAGGGGACCTTGGAAAGATCCTTCTTTAATTTCTGCTATAGATGTTCGACAAAGTAAATCTTCACTAGTTCTGTCTCTTGACAATGGCTTTTGATATTAAATAAATATTATTTTTTTCTAAAATACTGTAGTCCAAGAAAAAAAGGGTGATCAAAAGAAACTACCTCTAGGTTTCTGGATACAATGGTAAGTTATTAATTTTCAGATTTTTATTTTTTGTTTACTTGAAGCGATTATTGGCGCCTCTGAAAATTAGCACATTCTGTTTTCTAAAGTCACCGTAAGGAAAAAAATTTACATGTTTTATACATACCTAAGTCACTGGCATAGAACAACAAAGGTACCACAAGTGAATACATTTCACTTAATTGCAGGAGATGTGTGATTCGTCAAGGGGGAAAATTCGAACAGGTAACACTTCAAATGCAGAGAACTTTTGTTTCTTTAAACTGTTAAATTAATAATAAGCTTAACATAAAAAACCCTAAACTTTTATTATTTTGATGACTAAAGGATGTTGATTTGTCTAGTTTATTTAGAACAAGAAACAATTTAAAATGTGATATCTTTGAGTTCCTTTGAGCTGTTTTCTTAAGAATTCTTCATAACCCAGAGTGAGGGTCGAGGATAAGAAAGGTAAGAGGTGAAGATGGTGGGGCAGTATCACCAATTCAATTTATTTTTAAATTCTAAAAGCCTTTTCAAAATAAAATCAAATATAGAGGGAAAAATTAGCATAAGAATCACCAGCAATAAAAATAAAGAGAAAGAATAAAGTAATTGCTTTTCACTAAAGTTTAAAGCAAAGCAATAACGGAGAAAATACTGCAGCCTAGAAAATGATTTTCCATTGTGATGATTCATTTCTGGCCCATAATAGGTATTGTTTCCCTGCTTTGCAGTAAGGCATTCATTACATGCTCAATTTAGAGCAAAGTTAGGCACAGAATTCTTTATAAATATATAACAGTTACTTTTCAGCTCATCTTCAATGCTACATCAGCATGACAACACAGATGGTAACAGCGTAGCAGGACAAGAAAATGTGCACTATCCCTGTCTAATACTGTCTTATTAGAGGAAAAAACAGGCAAAAATGCCAGCAGTTCCTTGTATCAGGAACATCAGTCCAGTTTCCAGCCCCTTGGGAATCAGCACCAGAACGCTTGTTGTTTGGAAAGAGCGCCGTGCCAGAAGCGTACCCTTTTCAAATGCCCACCATGGAGAGTGATTAATGCTGCACCAGGAGCATTGGTCTGGTCTTTACGTTTCGGTGCATATCACATGCTGAGAGTCCAGGTACGTCCTGTCAAAGAGGAATAATCAGTAAGACCATTCTGATCGAGTAATACTTCTACACAGTCCTTGTGTCATACACAAGGTGAGGGAAAGGTGTATCCATTTAGAGCAAAGAAATAATACTGCAGAAAGGTGGGCTTGGCTGTAATCAAACCACCATCATTTCTTACCGCCATAAATTCTTACCCCACTTAGTGGTTACTGTCAGTAAATTAATTAAGTCAGTACTCAGAAGAAGAAAGATGTACCGATTTACTGAAGGTATGATCCTGAAGAAAGAATATTTTAACTAATGTAGGTAGTAGCTAACTTTCTCATTCTTAAAGTCTAGAAATTTCCAGACTACTCTTCACTAAACAGACAGCACGGAGTTTTCAAAGACAACTCTGTCTTAATCTGCTGACTGCCTATGAAATTCTCACATTCATTTTCATTGCCCCAGTCTTTAGGGAACTTAAAATTTAGGTGAAATCCAGGTACATTTGTAAACACCTCCAAAACACGACTTTTTTTTTCCTGTGAGTGGGTTATGATAACTCATTTACAAGAAATTGTTAAGATAAACATTTGAAATGAATCTTCTGTATATACATATATAATATATATACTATATGTGTACAAGTAATGACCTGTAAATATGAGGAATGCAGTATGTATGTTTACAGGTTAAAAAATAAAGCATTATAAAATGTGTCACTCAAAATAATAGTCCAAAAAGATTGGTTTTGCCACTTCTAGCATGCCCTTGCCTATTGTCATAAAATGGTTCTTAGAGAACTCTCAGTTCCTAGGGGTTATCTGTTGAAGCAATAATATGAGGAAAAAATCTAACTTTCTGGAGATGCCACTGTCAAAATAAAACAGACGTATTTTCAACTCTAGGATGTAGCAGTGATGAAAACATAACAGTGCGGAATCAATGTCAGAATTGTCCATGAGTTCAGTAGGACTGGGGTTTCATCTCAGTTTCTAATTTTCATGATTTTTTATGTTAATTTTCAACCCTAAAAGGACATGTCAAGAAATATAAGCATTTAGTTATTCTGATGCACAGACCAGGAGAGCAGGCCAGGCCATCTGGCATCCAAAAAAATATTATGATTACTGGAGATTTGTTTCCAAAATATGAAGTTGCTGAATTGGTATCTTCATTTCAGCAAAAACAGAGAGGTAAAGTGCTTCCTCTTTGAAGTTGATGTTATTTCTGCAGGATACAACAGATGGGAGTGCTATTCACCCCACTCATCACTAAGTAGGAGGATTGAGCCTTATTTTGAGAGGTCTACCAGCAGAAATTTACAACTTCATCAGGAACATATTCTAACTTCTGGTATCATTTCTTGAACCAGTTACAGCTTTGTGCATTGTGTTTTGTCTGGGAAACGTTCCAAGTTTCAAAGACCTGCTCTCAACTAATTTAAAGTGGATGTCGTTTGAAAAGTAAAATGTCTTTCTAATAACGGGCTGCAAAGTCATAGAAAATTAACGGAGTCAACAGTGCACAAAATGACACATCTGTGGCCAAGAACACCTTCGTGGGAAAGCACTGGCTCTCAGTTGGTTGGCTAGGAATCTCTGCTGCTCCTGGACAAGGTCGTCTTCCTGCAGTCTGGCTACAAAATGGAATTTTTTTAACCTCATTTTTTTGAAATAATAAAAAGAAATACAGATGGTATTAACCCAATCAGCTGAAAAAAAAGCCAGTGACTCAGCTGCCACCATATTGGGTTCCTGACAGACATCCAGCATAAAATCAAATCAAATAATTGAACACAAAGTGCAGTGGCCTTAGGTCCAAACCAGAATCCTCCCTTAATTCCACTTCTTTTGTAAGTCCTATGTGTTAAAGGCAATTATTCTTTTTTTCCTCAGTGGTCAACAAGTGCACGTAAATCATATCTATACCACCCATTTTCTAGGCCATTAAAGAGGACTGGACAAATTATTAACTCTTAATGTTCTTCCCAGCATTGGACAGCAAATTACATTCTAACAGGCACACCATGAAATGAGCAAAAATGATGGGGTTTTTGGACTGTATGCCTAGATTCATGACATTAGGAGGGGTGATAATGATAACATTTTGCTGTGTGGCTGTAGAATAAGGAAATGTACAGTAAAAGAACAAAAAAGAACGGACCCAAGCAGAAATAATAATACCACATTCTTACAGGTGACAATATTGGGTATATACCATTATAAGAGCCATTTTTCTAAGGTGTGTAGAAGTGCTGGGGATACTTATTTAAGAGTCTCTGCTTTAAAAGTTTAATAAGAGAGTAATACTACAAAACTGAAAAAATAGGCTAGCTATTGAAATTATAGCTATATATGTTTGGCTGTAGATTGCTATTGCCACTAAAGGCACAAACTCTGCACTCAAGTCAATGAAAACTTTTTAAATATAAAGTGCCATAGCAACCAAGCCAGAAAATATTATGCAGCTCCAGGCGAGCCAATAAATACCAGAGTTTTATTACTCCGAGAACTGAGGAATGAAGAAAGTTGCACCATAAGCTTTGTGAGCTTTTGAGAGAATATTCAAAAATTAGATTGAATTTTTTTTTGGAACTGAGCTTGATAGGTGGAGTACCATGGAACTGAATTAATAAGAACCTTCTCTGTTACAAGCCATGCTTTGCTTGCTAAAACTATCACCCAGGCAGAAAAGAATGAAGGCATTGGAAAATCTCTGCCTCCTTCTGCCCCTCAAGTTATTACGTGCATAAACACTTAGGAGAGAAGAGGGTACTGTAAGATACACTGAGATAGAAGACAGGTGTTTTATGACAAATTAGCTTCAGAGATTACAAGAGTCTATATTAGGACAACAAAGGAATGCAAAAAGTATTTACCATGGCAGTCATTTAAACCATTCTTCCATGCTGCAGCCTGGCTGAGTGCTCAGGACTGCCCTTGGTGCATTCAAGTAATAGAAGGACTTCTGTGGTTTGTCATTATTGATTGGTGGGGCACAAAATATCTGTTTATTATAATGTCATTTCTCCAGCCCCAGACTGTGGAAATGAACAATCTTTAAACATATTTACAAAGGGCTGTAAATGTAATTAATAAGCAAAGCTACTCTGTAGTATAGGTGGAAAGCCCACACTTTAGGTCAAAAATGCCCAATATACTTTCAATCTTGTCTAACCCATTGGGACTTCCAGATTTGTATTTCCTGAAGACAAAGTCTGAGAAACTGAAGAAGCATTTTCACTTACTTCAGTTTAAGTAAGAAGGTGGTCTCTGTACTCAGCTTGTGCAGCAATCTATGTCTTGTGGTCATATCAAATCCTACAGATACTAATTTAGATGGCAAGGAATAATGGAGAGTTAAGTTTATCAGTCAAATCAATAAAAATAACAATCCCACTTAAAAAGAAACTGTTTCTCCAATGAGTACCTAATTTACATGTAAACAATGGTTATTGTTAATTAATTAAATGTCATATGATTTTTCAAAGTGCACTTACTGATACTTGTGATGTAGTTAAGTCATAAACAACACAACCAAGGAAGAATAATTTGAGACACGTTTGCTTGGACTTGGTGCTACTGGAATATCCCTGCAAGTGCATTTTGTTTCCTGCAAATGGGTAGCTCCTTTTCTGGCTGTACTGCCAGAATGGTAGCAGGGCTGTTCTCCTTTACAATTAAGAAGGGAATCTGCAGTATGTGTTTTAAGTTATTGTTGTATTTCCTGATTTAGAATTGAGGTCTGTAACACAAGGTGGATATCTTATCACTGGAGTTTGGTAAACCAGAAACAACAGGTGACAAAAGGCATTGGTGTGTTCTCAACAGCGCAGTTGATGTTTTCTTGTTAGGCTCAGTTTGTGGCTAGAAAATTTTATACTGAGAGCTCTAGGTCTTATTTTTGTTTGCTTTGTTTTCTGATGTTGATGTTTACTGATTCTTGCCGTGTATCCTTGAATTTGAATGAACAGACATTTTATTGTGGAGGAAGAAGAAGAATGTATGCAGAGGACAGAGAGGAGGGGAATCAGAAGGCTTTGTGGCCTTTAGATCCTGTCATAGCAATTTAATTTCTAATCAGAGACTTTATTTATTCTGCTGGCGTCATCTGTCATCCTGATGAGGATAATGATTAAAGTGTGGCACATATGTACTTCCTTTAGACTAAAAATAGGCTCCTTTTAGCTCTGTTGCTTTTCGAGATGTCTTTCATTTTTCTTTGACAACTTAACATTGGTTTTCATTTTAACGCAGGAAATAGTTCATAAAATACAAGTAGACAAATTCTGCCAGGGATCATGATTTTTAAAACTATTAAATGATGCAATTTTTGTAGAGGGCCGGCCCATTTTCTAAATGTTCTGTGTGTAAAGTAGCTATTAATAAAAAACCTCAACATGTAACGAACAACCAAAACAAAATTGAATTCACCTCTATTCTTAAGAAGGAGCTGTTTGTTATGATGGAAATCAGAGATATTTTAGCAAAATTGAATGCTCTCAGTCACAGAGCTAAAACCCTGGGTAAATGCTGTGAAACCCAGCTGGAAATTCTTATTTTCATATTCTGTTACAAACGATGGAAAAGGAAGTCATGGCTGGCTTTTCAGGAAAAACAAACCATGATGGTTTTTTCAGGAGCATATATTATGTCCCCACTGGATTCCTTATTTATCTGGTATGAAGAAATTATATACATGATTTCTGTTGAAGACCATGTGTAACTGTGTATATTTCTGCTTGGGCTGAGGTTTTCCCTTTGTTAGTGCTATTGTGTGGATCACCTTGCTGTGATGCATTTTTCCCTGCAGAAAGAGAAGAAATATAGTATTATGTTTTTTAATGGAAGTTTTCCGTATCTTGAGGCTATCTCAAGCATTATTTGGATTAAATGAAATATTCAATTAGGATTAAATATTAGGATTCCCACTTTGAGATTTTTGGCCTGTGTTGATGTAAAGGGTTAGGGACTGTAACATTTTCAAAACCTTTCTCAGAGGTTTTTCCCCCTTGTTTACTTTGTGTTGCTGATACAGATGTATCACTTTTGTATTTCATACCAGACTATGTACATTTAGAAGGGAACACCCACATTCAACATGGTAACTAAACCTGAACACCAGCAAACTGGTGAGGATCCTTGAAAGGAAATTGTAATTGAGTTTTTAATTATTTATTATTACTTCTATAATCATTTCATGTCTGAACAGTAGCTTATGATAAAAAAATCTCTGTCAGCTTTGCTGAGAGGCAAAGGCTTTTCATTAGTCGTCATACTCTGCATAATGAGAAGCATTGCTAATGAGACACAAAAGACTTCAAAGTTATTCAAACAGCAGTCTGAATAATGAGATTTTACACAAAAATATAAATAGTGAGCATGCAACAAAAGCAGTGAGGTGGCTCATAGCTTTTTCTTTTAAGCCACTATGAATGGATAGATTGAAAGGAATTTAATTACATTTTATAAATAATACAATGTTCCACAGATTCCTAAGAAAGCAGAATAGACCAGGGCACTTGGTGCTTTAGAAGGAAATGAAATTAAATAATAGACATACCTGCTAAGAATAAGCTTTATTGGAATCTGTAACTTTGCATTTGAATTTTTGTGGGAAACATCCACAAAATAATTCTTATAATAAATCAGAAGAATATGAATACCATATTTGACAATTATGTCAGACTTAGAGATCAGCCTTTAGTATACATTGATGCAAATTACATTAAAATATATATTATATAATACAATATATATAATATAATAGGCATCAAGCCTGTCAGAATTCAAGGAGCATCCAGACAGTGCTCCAGCCATACTGCTTAACTTCAGGTAGTCCTGTGAGGAGCACAGAACTGGACTTGATCCTTCTGTGTCCCTTACAATTTGAGATATTCCTTGGTAAAAAAATACTACATTAACATAACAACAACCCGAGAAAGGATGATGTGCGACTGAGATTGAGCATAATTTTTTCACATCTACAATCGTATGGTTTTTAATCCTACTACTTGAGAGCAGCAAAATTAGAGGACACTGTTTCAGTTTTATTTAAAATGCCATTAAAATCAGTATCAGAACTGCTGAAACTAATAGCAGCTTTATGGTAGGTATTACTGAAAAGTAAAAACTTTTACTGATTGAAACCAGGAACACTTGGGATTTGGCTTTGAGTGTTTTGGAAGGTCTCTGCTGCAGGATCATGCTTTTTTCAGAATAATTCACGTATGTTTATATGAAAGAAAAAATGTCTTTGATATAAAATTCTGCAAATATTCAGGTGGAACTATATAAATCAATCAGTAGATTACGATTATTAGTAGTAGCAAACTCAATTTTATAGCAGAATGTTCCCTTTATAATCATGTCAGCAGGGAAAAGCTTTGCTACTGGCCATCTGCTGTTCAGGCAGGTTGCACTAACCTTTTACAGGCCTGAAAGAATAAAGGTGCTCTTTAGAAAAAGGCACCAGGATTGTATTTAAAATTATTATTTAGAGCTGCAAAAAAATTAAAAAGTCAAAATCTGAACCAGCAATGGATAGATTATAACTTAAAATTACTGATTTATGTTGCATTTAAGAGAAAAACATTATATGGGTCTGAATTTCTTACAAAATCTATTATCCCTTATGGAACAAATAAACAGACAAACATACCCCAAACAAACCAAAAACTTTTTCTGATAAATAGGCAAATATCAAGCCAATGTTTTTTACATTGCTGATTTAACGAAATCTGTATTAAAAATGTAATCCACTAATTATCTCTGATTATCAAATCTGATTTAGTGGCTGGCTGGGAGCTGAAGTCCAATGTATTCAGAATTTAAATGCAAACCATGAGGTTTTTACTATCCCCATTTGGTGAGAAGCAACTCAACCAAAATCAATAAGTAAATTTCAGTAGTAAGAGACTGGTACAGAAGAGACTGGGATTAGTTTACCTGTAATAAAGGGCAGGAAACTACAAAGGGCAGAAAACTTACAGACCTTCACTTTTTGCTGCTTATAAATATCTGGTGGTTTAAATACGACTCCTTTCAAAATTCTTTACTTCTAATGATGAAGTGTATTTTTAGCTCAGAAGCACACCTCATACTATGGGACAGGTAGCTGTAAATTGGACCAAGCCTTAAAATAATGGCCCTATCATTTTTAATTGTTCGGTAATAATATTAATCATTATAAACTCATTTAGTATTAATTTGGTTGTTATAAAATGCTTACCTCGATCCTCTTAACTAATTAGTTTGACCTTGATTTGGAAGGGTAACGAGTGACTGTCTGGTGTCAAAGCTTGACTTGGAGCAAAAGGCAGACTGGGAGAAGTTTCCTGGGCACCAACTTCAGCCTTTCAAAATTTCCTTCCCACCCTTTGAAAAGAACTTTGTTGGATAAATGCAACATTGACCCGGTTTGCTGATTGTATGTGAATAAGGAGACTTTACGTTCAAAATGAAAAGGTTTTTTGGATCTCCTCTACCTTTTTGGTCTCCTTAATTTCTGTGATATCTGAGGTGGTTTAAACTTCTCCGCTCTTCTGGGAGTAATAATGCTTGTGCATCAGTACAGGAACAATTAATTAAGAGTGTCTGGGATACAAGCATATGCCTTAACAGCAAGTTTAAACATAAAAAAAAGTGTATTTAAAATAAATTTCTTCAGAAGGGGAAATATAACACCAAGAGGGAGAGACAAATAATTGCCTGAAAAGACAGTGATTTCCTTTGTCCTACATGCAGGACATCATATCTTCAATAAGATTCTAAAAATTTCTGCCTAAGCTCTACAATATACGAAAAAATGATTGTGCCTATCACTTCCTTTGTTCTGTCTCCTTCTAATGTTCTAATATAGGTGTCTCTTACTAAGAGATGGTTTGAAAATAGTGTTATTAAACCCTAAAAATTGTCTGCGAGTCATTGATCCCCTAATACTCATTTTTCTTAAGGGAACCCTGTCACAAGGACATACACAGCCATTCTGTACACACAAACCACCTTAACACAGGAACTGACTCCCAGGTGCTCCTAAACAAAGCCTTGAACTCCATCGTACCTGAGCTTTTATTAAATTCACCATGACAGTCAGGGAGGGGGTCACCCAGTGGTGAAAACACCAATCTGAGGTGCCACTGTCTTACAGGCAGCTACTGACTCTCCTGACATTTTCATTTAAAGTACATATTTCTGGAGGGACAGAGATACCGTGGGTTTAAAATTTTTTACTACTAATGCAGCTCCAAGGCACCTTTTTTACCTGCTGATTATTTTACAGTGTATTATAAAACTACCATGTGCATTTTGGTAGTTGCAAGTTAGACAGATTATTTTCTTCCTGGGAATGCACCTCTCTACACTCTGTGTACTGCTAAGCTGGATCTCATGCATTTTGTAGAGCTCATTTTTCCAGAGTAACTTTATGGCTCAGAATTTAGTAATATGCATTTACTTTTCAACCTTCTTTGCATTCCTGAGGTACTTCTTAATTTGATGGAGTGCTTTCTTTCATTTTATAATTCAGAATCAACAACTTATTGACACCTTCATACTTGAAAGTGTTTGGAGTGTTAAAGTGTTTCTACTTTTGACTTAATACCGGACAGGAACCTCTGTATTCATGGTACGAGTTTAAGAGAAAGTGAAAGATTCCTTCTCAGCTGTGAGAGATCTGCCCAGAGGTTCTCACAACTTGTAGTCATCTCTGAGCTCCCAAAAGCAGATATTCTAATCATTTCAGCACCCAGGGAATGGAATAATCTAAACCATCCCAGCTCCATTAATGTGACCATTTCAGATATGGAAAGACTGAAGTGTGAAAATATATGAAATATAAGGCCCTTAATTTAAACACGTTAAGGCATTTTTACTCACCTACTTAATCACCCATCAACAACAAAATAAAACCACCGAGGCTGGTTTTTAGCAATCAGAATTCTGGCTCTTTTTTTTTTTTTGGGTTTTTTTTTCTTTGGGGTTTTTTTTGGGGGGTTTTTTTGGTTTTTTGGGTTTTTTTTGAGAAATAGTGATGATTTTGCCAAACTGGGCTTTTAATGAAGAAGCCAGTGACCCATCCTACACTGACAGACAGAGATGGTCTTTTAAATACAGTTTGATTATTGAATATGAATGATTATTGATTATGAATAGTTTGATTGCCAGAATTTGACACAAAGCAGATAAGGTATTTCATCTTTTTCATACACTAGATTATGCATTCTCCTTACTTTGGCATTTCTGATATATTTTCTGAGAATCGGTTTTGTCTCATGTGAATGGTTCTCTGGAGAATTTCAAAACTAGAGGCAGCAGAAATAAAAAATAAAGCCTACCATTAAGAAAAAATATTTTCCATTGTTAGCACAAAAAGAAATCAAAATATGCACATGGCCAGGCAAACCACTGTTTGAGTTTGTTCAGAAAAATGTCATGCTGTTTTCTCAAAAGTAGCACTTGTATCTCATGGAATTAGGCAATATGAGCAGTACCATTTGTGGACAGTCGAAAAATCGCTCACGATCTTAACCAAAAGAGTCTCAGGGTGAAAGCTATAGACATTTTAAAATCAAGGAGCAGTAGAAGTGCAGATCATTTCCTAACAAATATAGATGCATCTCAAAACCATTTGAAAGCAAAACATTCTCCATCTGCCAAGAGACAGGAAAGAATTTTGATCACAGCTGAAACGGTTTAAGCACAACAGCAATTAGCCCTCTTCATTCATTACGAGGTTATGGCTAGAAATAATAGTTGCACTGAAACCAGTGACCACAAAATGAACAGAGAACATTCCACAAGTAATGACTGCTTACGTATATTCCTGATTGCTTTTGGTCTGCAGAGGATAGGACTGAGCTATTAATCTCTAGCCCTCTGTCTCATCACCAAGGTAGGGCAATTTGTGTCAAATCACACCAGAGGTTCACATGCCACATCACTCTTGTGCAAACTCAGGCTACATTGATGCCACTGATAAAAATTCACTCACCACCTTCCAAGAAAGAGGGAGATTAGAGATCCATGGTGGAAAGCACCTTCGTTCTGCACAAGGTTTAGAAGAAGGCAAGGGAAAAAAAATTACTTGACATTATATAGGGCTCACAACATTACATGGCTCATTATATTTCCTCAAAATCCAGGTTATATTTCTTGGCACCTCCTCAGACTTTATCAGAATGGGGATTCTGACCTGGTTCCGTTCATTTTCACTGCAGCCCAGATCTTTTCCTGTCACCACATGTATGGCTGCTTTCCTGCTTTACACCTTCCCTCCCGTGGAAAAGTCTCATTTCCATTTGACACTTCTCTTCCCTGCCTTTCTTCAGAAAAACTTCATCTTTCATCCTACTATTGCAACTGCTGAAATTCTTTAGCTACTCTCAAATGATTGTGACCACCACCAAGCCTCAACACAGTTACAGGCCCCAGACTGGATAGATCTCTTCTTGTGCCCAATGTATAGACCCAAAATAAAACCAGCTACCGTGAGGTTAACTTCAGCCCTGGCGTTGAGATTGTAATTCAAAAAGCCGAGAAATCCGTGTTATCAGATGCTGTCAAAATTCCTTCTGGTGTTCCAGAAGGAATTTTCCTTCCTTCCAGGTGTTCTGATTTCTCTTTTCAGCTACCTGTTATTTCCAAGGAGATACATTTTCCCAGTTAGAAACTAGCTGAGATTTCCCTGATTGTTGTTAAAAGAAAATACCCAAAAAAGAGGTGGAAGTCTAGGATGTCCTTCCAGGAAAATTTAAATATATGTGCAAGAAAGAGGAAAAGACTGTTTCTCTTTTTTTTCTGTAAGATGATGGGTTAATATTATTAACCCTTTTCCTGCTTCTGCTGCTGTGCTTCCCTCTTCTGTGCAAATATGTGCAGAGTTGCTGCTGTCATATAAAGATTGCATAGCAGTAGTTTATTTTCTTCTTCCAAATTAAATATTCTGAAATTTTTTTTCTGGTGTTCTTTTCCCTTTTCCTGAACAACCTCGTTGCTATTATTGTAGGCAAAATAAAGATGGTTGAAAGGAAATAATCTGTACGGGAACAAGAAGATTGACTTTGGACAGAAACTGCTGCAAATAATAAATGCTAGACTGAAGTTTTCAGTAGAAAAAACTGTTATTTTCAAAATTTTTGGAAGGTGTACAAGTAATATCCTGCTGTAATCTATCTCCAGAAGTGTTCTGCATTGTGTAAGTCACTCCTTTCTTGAATGCCTGTGGCCAGAAAGATCATAATATTGTCAAAATGTGTTCAAACATGGTTATTATTTCAAATGTCAATGGATATGTTTGGAGCAAATGGATTCTTGAAAATTTGAGATGTTAAAGATATATGAAGGCTGACCTCAGTAATCTGCATCCAGATTTTGATTTTTAGTAAGAAACATGTCATAAATCAAGAGACATTGTAGTTACCAATGGATATTCTTTACCAAGGTGCTATTATATTTGGAACAGTTTAGTTTTTCATTTTTTAAACTTTTCTCAGTCTTACTTAGAGGGTCTTTTTAGTAGAACTCTTTTAAGAATAAACGTTTTATATTCTGCATTTGGCTGCCAAAACTGAAAATGTGTATTCTTTGCTTACAGTAGAGGTTGGAATTATGCCTTGCCATAGCACTGGTACAAAATTTGTTTTAAAACATGAAATCTGATCTTAGGATTCCTGAAAAATTGTATTAAAATTTATTGTTAGATACTGCTGATTGTGATTGAAAACCACTTCATTAAAGTACAGTAGAGAGAGATGAAGGACATCTTGCAGCAAAGAAAATGGTTGCAAATTTAATTAAAACATTAAATTATTGTTGGAATAAAGGTCATACTCATAAAACGTACTTGAAGGAAGTACATTAGCTTGTACCCTAAGGTAATCTTTCCATTTCAAAATATATATTACATATTTGATATTTAAAGAGGAAAGAGGTACCATTTTATCTGGATGGATGAACGGCGAAGGGGAGAAGTGTTATACATAATACAGTGTAAGAGCCCAATTTTTCAAAAAATCATTTGCTCCTTGCATAGTTGCAACACACTATTTTTATGTCTTTGACTGAGGAAATTCACCTTATTTATTGAGCATCATGGACCTGCACCGAGCAGAGGACATCCTATCATATCCTTGGACTTTTTCTCTGTGGAAAACCTGTAACTTTTCCCACAGCCTTCAGAGAGTTCCCTGGTTTAACTGTGGCTATATTTATCCATTTATCACTCCATTGGCTCTGCCCTGCCCGAGGTGAGGGAGCAAACACTGCATAGGGACAGAAAGTAGAAGCTGCAAGAACATCTATCCATAAAACCCTTCTGGAAGTACACTGCTAATGCTGCTGCAGGACAGCTGCCACCTCATCTCCTGGGAATCACATTTCCTAAACAGAAAATACCTCAGAACAGAATAAACCTTCTCATTAATTATTTCTCCTAAATACTCAGCAGTCTTGCAAAATATTATCCATACCTTCCTGTGTTCACTGCTCTCTTTTGGGAAAAGGAGAGGGTATTTTTTGAAATAACTCAGAGGGAAAAATTGGAGTGAGCACACTTAGAAAATTAATATATCGCTGTATAAATATTTTTCATGTATATTTGGGAAGAAAGTCATGATAGCCGAGCTGGATTTCCTAAATCAGTGCTGCAGATTGAAATGCTTTATTGCAGGAAGTCATTTTACATTGCGGGAACAAAATAAGCATCATGCATCAGTTTATAATAACAAAGTAAATATTAAGATTCCTAAATAAAAGCAGAAATCCTCTCAATCTTTTTAATGACCATCATTTCTCATTGCTGTGTCTCTAGACATTGTTCCTGTTGCCATTTTCCTCCCCATCCTCACCTGTTTTAGTCAAAGCCATGTGAGGAGTAGTAGAAGACTGCTCAGACTCTTTCTTCTCATTTGATGGTTCGGGTCCATAATATTTGCTAGAAAGCTAATATGAGAGGCTTAGTAAAATACGTTGTAAAACCCAGTTTTTTTCAAAGATTAAATGTAATTCTGTTACATTTTCTCTTTTTTTCCCTTTTTATGCGTGTACCAAAGGCTTCTTTTCTCTCTCCTGCTTTACCTTTTCCTTGTTTCCCCATGCTTACTTATATTCAAATGCATTCCTTTATTAGCAAAAATATTTGATACTAAAATCAAAGGAGATGAATCAGGAATTGGGGAAGACATCAGATATTGCTTCTTAGAATTATTACATGAATTCTTGTTTCACAAACAGAGGATTTCAAGATCCATATCGTTATTTTTCTATTCTGTTATAACGAAGCTTCTTGTGAATCCTTCATTATTTCCTCTAATGGGAATTGTGACATGTGACACAATGGGATACAGATTTCAACAATTTGGATCTGCATTGGGATCTCCAGGAAGCCTGGCACGGATGTGAATCCTAGAATTCGCCTTTTTGGACAAATGTCAGCTCTCAGCAAACACTTAAATGAGCCAGTAGAAACCACCCATAAGAATCCTCCAGCCATTATCTAACGAGAGAATTCTGACCTATTGGCTTAGTTACTGGTCTAAATTAATCCACATATTCTGAAAGGTAACAGAAAGCATTATATAACACTTGTGCTGCTGTATCCTCCAGTGCTGTATTTTCTATAGATTATCTCACTGCTTTATCTCTCCTCCCCGACATGAAGCTTTAAAAAAAAAGAAAAAAAATTCAAAGTAATTCAGCATGAATTACATATTACAATTTTTCTGCTTTAAAAGCTGAAAGAACAAGACTAATTGTATTTTTTAGTATTTGAAACATCAGAAAGAAATATAACAGGAACACTAATATGTGACACTTGTGTCCATTAATGAAATTGGAAGGGATTTCCAGTTTACTGTTAAGACACTTCCAAGGACCTATTTAGAGTTCCAGCCTGACCATGACGCTGATGAAAGAGGTGAAGGAAAAAATATACATAGACCAAATGAAAAACATACATAGAACAAATGCAAAAAGAGTAGAAAGCAGAACTATTTATAGCACAGGGGGCTAAAATGGCAGTGGGTGACTGCAATAATTTCAGTGAATAAGGAAAAAATGAGAAGTGCCTGAGAGGAAGCTATATTATTTAGGAACTAAACTGAATTTGAAATTAAGATTGAGGAATTGCTACATTTCTGTTGCTCAAATTACCAGAAGATTTTCTCTGATAAATGGTTTGGGCTTTTTTCCTTCTGCTTCCCAGCACCCTAAAACTCTTCATTATCACCATATCAAAAAAGACAGAACTATTCTAGAATGGATGAGACAAGAAGCTTAATTGAAAAAGGTGTGGATTTTGTTTACTTGTTCTTTTGCCAATTACTGACAAAATCTAAATGTAGTTTATTGCTAAGTGAGAGAAGGGTTTTCCTTAATGACAACAAAGTTACTTTTCTATTACAAGATATATGGTTTTATACCTTTTCTATCTATTGTCTCTGAATCAATCAGTATAAAAATATGCTTGTGGTAATCAGAATGGTTTCATGGGTGCTGCTGAAACAATTAACAAAACAGAGACATTTACCATTTAGAGATTAGCAACAAAAAAATTCAAAATTCCTATTGCTTGCTTTAGGATGGAAAGAAACCTCTCAACCTACAAAGAGTTTAGGAAAGAATCAAGAAGGATTAGTCTCCTAATCGGTTTATTTATGATTGAATTTTTGGATTCTTATCGATGTGACTCATTTATGTTGGTAAAAAAAATATGCAGTTTAAAAGTTTTATGTTTTGAGTTATTGGCATAATTCTATTCCATTTGCTTTACATAAACAGATCACAGCTCATCACCAGTTGTCAAACCTAGCTATTTCTTATGATATTAGGCCAATTTTTCCAATTTCAAATGCATATCATCCATGTGTATCTTCCAACTCATTCATTTGAATTTGAGGCATAAAACTAGTGCCAGGTCCTTTGTTGAATCAGGAAAGCTGAAAAGTAGATTAAAAAAATTAGAAGTGAGACATGCAAAGACTGGCAAAACAGAAAACCAGATACACTTCTACTTTTTGTTTGTAAGTACTTCCGAAAGCTGCTCAGAACTCACATGAAAGCTGCAGTATCAAGTAAAGTGGCAGTGAAAGCAAACAAAAAAGGAAAAGGAGAAATCTGGTAGCACAAATGGAAAATTAAGAACTGCTGCTCTTTCTGTGGCTTCAGTGAGTTGCCAGTTTACATCTTAGAAACTTTGCAAGACTGCAGTGAAGGATTTAATGCAATACAAAGGCTTCTGAATGTTGGCAGAGAAAGAATCACAATAACTAGAAGAGCAATGTCATTACCTCAAAATTTGCAGTGATTAAAATTTTTCCAAGCTTTTTATTTTCCCTTTCTCATCAGTAGCTTTTTCCTTTCTGACTGATCATTCATTTTCAATCAGTTCTTAAACAGCTTTATCAAATGATTGCTGGGTGGCTCTGTAATGAGACCACATCCAATAAAAATGCTTTCAATTACATATTTAAACTGCAAACTATCAAATTACTGCTGTATGAGGATACTCCATTAAAAACTCCAGGATTACAAGAGAGGTCATTATGTTTCCCTGCTACATGGCTTTAAAGCGTAATACCAGGGTGTCACCTTAAATATGATTCATTGAAAATGTTACAGTGAACAAATCAATTTTTCATTTCTAGAGCCATGCAATCAATGGAAGAGTTCATACAAAGCAAGAAACACTGTAAACTTTAATTTCTTTATTTTGATCACACCCAGAAATTTTGGATGATAAAATAGAAAATATATTTTAAATGTGATCTAGTTTTCACTATATCTGTGATTTACTGAATTCTTACATTTCTCCTCTTTGCAGTTATTTGCGTAAGTGCTGCATCTTTTCATCTTTTGATTCTCATTCACTAGTTAACATTTGAGAGGTAGAGAGCTGATGGACTTGCAGGAGATCCAAGTTTAGCTCTTTATTTCCTCATTCCCATGATGCCTTTCAGAAATTAATGTTCCAATGTAGTTAAGTTCCATTTCCAAAAGACATTTAGATACTGAGAAAGCAGTGGAGCAAAAGTGCTGAATCACTTGGTTTTAGAAATCTTACCAAAATCTCCCTGTGGTCAAGTTCCCAATTTCTGAAGTCAGTCTTTCTTAATCACTGGGATTACAGATTTTTCAAAGAGGCCATAGCTAGCACAAATCACTTTTTTATAAGAAAACACCAAACCTCAGACCTTTCCATTCAGCATTAATTTTACGTACATAGCTACTGAATACCACATACCTATGAATAAAGTTGCTTGGAGCAACACAACAGCTGTGTTTGTTAAAACAAGCCAAGTGCGCAGTTTCCAAACTAGGGAAGGTGGGAGTTGTTTCCTGCAGCATCACCTAGAGCAGCCCAGTCTCAGGGTGGGCAGAGGGTGCTCCAGCATTTTGTTTCCTCAGCACGAGTGGGGTCCTGTCAGGAATAAAAGGCTTGTGCCATGCACGGAGTTCAGATCCTCAGCTGCTGTGAAAGAGAAGTAGTTAAGTGGATTTAATTACCAGCAAACAAAAAATCATCACTGCACTTCCAAAGTGGAGCACCAGACCAAACTTGGACCGCTCAAAGTGTGTGCATGGGAACAGGACCAGCAGGATTCCCGTGTGCGGGAATTCAGAGCTCTGCACAGTACACAGGTCAGCCACAGAGCTCTGCTCATTCCCTCTGGCTTTGGAGTAGGTACCACAGAGCCTGGTTGCTGCACCGTCACACGCAGATGCAGGGAATCTCACCTTTCAAGCATCAGCTTACTGCCATTTTTAAGAGCACACTTTACTTTTTTGCATATTTGGTGATATCACTATATTCCTGCTGGCAGATGGAATGCGTGGCTTACCAGAACTGAATTAACTTTGCCGAGCAAATCTGTTTTCCCCTCCCGTTGGCAGATCCTGCCTCTCTTTAAGGCTGCATAGGGACAACACCTCAGGTAGCAGAGCCTCTGGCTCCTGCGCTGCTTGCACAATTTAAAGGAGTGTTTCTGCAGCGTTTACTCTTCTAGACTGCATGAAAAACATCCCATGATATTCAGATTCCAAAAAAATTTTTATTTATTTCCTGCTTGATTTGTATTATACATTAAGGATTGTTGTAAAATTATTTGCTTTTTGTTGCTCATTGAGCAAGTCAGCGTCCAGCTGTGATAACAAAAAACATCTGTCCTGTTCCTGGTGCTAACGTGGGAGGCCATATGGGCCCTGAGAAATTCAGAGTACGAAAACTGCATATTAACGGTTAGCAACTTTCCTTCTAGCACAAGGGTTTTCTTGATGATATAAGGTGTGCTAGATTAGAACCATAAAATACCAGAAAAATTCATGTTACCTCTTTGGAGGTCGGGTAGTCAAAGCAGAGCTGCCCAGATCAGGTTGCTCACAGCCTGGTACAGTCATAGCCCAGGTAATAATCAAGACTTGAGGGTTCTGAGTCTGAAGAGGAATAACCCTGTCGGTCCCCCTCAGACCATGTATTCCTATCCAATAAATACATTAATATACATAAAGGAGTGTTAGGCATGGTTTCAAACGTTCCATGCTCCTTACCATTAAAAAAAAGTTGTTTGTGTAGTTCCAGCTGTCGTCTGCACAAAATGGTGGTAGGGACAATATGCATTAACACATGAAAGGAGGTGCAAATTGGACACAGAGAATAATAGCATTTTTTAATCCAGCATGCAAAGCTGGAAGGAACTTTTACATGTGCAAAGATATTTATAATTATGAGAAAAACTAAGTAAAAATGCCCATGATTGCTCTGACCTTCAACTCATTACATTACTAATTACTTTCATATTCTTCAATATAAAATAATTATGCTTTAATTATATTTAAGCACAAGTGCATCTGAAGTTTGGATAAACATCCATGAATAAATGAAAACTCAATGAACACCAGACTTTATAAGAAAAACACTGACAGAAGCTTTAATTGTAGCTTTGAGAGTGGGTTTGAACATCATCCCACCTAGCATAAGTTTTAAGTTATGTTTGATTATAATGATTATAATCTTTTACATAAAGCAATCACTTTACTGACAATTGCATTAAAGACAGAATGGAAACCTAGCAACAAGGAAATTCCTGTTATTGCAGGTAGACCTTTGCAGAAAATATAATCTGTTTGAAAACTTTGCCTTTAGAGTTTGATGGTTGAGTTGTAAATCAAATCAGTGAATGACCCTTTATGTCCTCTATGTCTATTGTTAGGAAAGGAGTTGTGGTATTCAGATACCCATCATTTCTGAAAGATTTGTCAGCGGTGTTGTGAAGTTCTTTCTTAAACGATCCTGAATTAGACATTTTTGGCACTATTGCTGGCTTTGCTATTTTTCTTTATCTGTCCATGTCTCCTTGCTGGGACTGCCTTGGTGTGCAATGCTCCTCACAGAGTTGGTTTGCTGCCAACAGGGAATTCTACAGCATGTGAAAGGATGGGTCTGTCATACACACTTTAAGACTTAATAAATCCACTCTTAAAAGGGTTCCTAACTTTGATTTTAGGTGCTTGTCTCTAATTTTCCGAAGCGGTGACTATTTTGCTACTACAAGTACCGCACGTAATACACCACCAACGCTTGCAAGTGCTTTTGGTATGCTACTATTGTAAAATTGTTTTAATCCGGAATTTCTCTTCTCTACTTTCCATGCTGTCTGGAATATTAAGAACAGGGATAACAGGCTGCTTACAAGTCATACCAGATATCCTTCCACTTATTGGTTTCCAACACTTTCATCTTGGAAGACTAACTAGTACAGTGCAGGGCATGTGGGACAGCAGTACAGCTAAATCCCAGCATGTTTACTCTTTCAAGGCTGACAGTTTCTATCTACCCCATTTTCTTACTCGTTAAAACCATGAAAACATAAAAATATCCTATTTAAAATTACGTACTGAGAATCCTACATTATATCACTCTTCTGCCGTGATCTCTTTAGGGGAAGAATATAAATTAAGACTATTTATTTAGCTTTAAATCCTTTTGATTTCTCTATGAAGAACTATAAAGTCTGCAGGTCAAGAAGCGGTGTCTAAACTTTTTTAGGTTTCACTTAAACTGAGCCTAGAGATACCAAAACCCACCATCCTTGCCTATAAAATAAAGGTCAAATTGTCATAGACAGAAATGTCTCCAGAATACAGAATTTCAAAACAGAAACATCACCAAATAACTGTGTCGTATTTATAGTTACATATATATTTATTCACTGATTCGATTCTCATTTGAGTCTAGAAAAACTAGACATTTACTATGATAAGAAGAAATTATCACATCACTCTCAGGTTAAATTATTTTATCCAAATGTCAGTAAGAAGTTTACTCAGTTATTTTTACGCCATGTTATTTTTATATACATGGCCATGGATTATTCAGCACACTTGCAGAAGCAGATAAATTGAGCACTTACTTACCAGATTGTACAGCACTGCAGAAAATCAGATAGAGTATCAGTGGCTTGATTCAAATTCTTCTAAAGTACACCAAGTCTAACAAAATCATTCTCCTTTTCCCATTAATATAATATTCCTTTTTCTCCTCCCGAGCTTGACAGTTTTCCATAATAAAAGAGATCTTTCTAGCAATAAAACATACTTTTTCGTGTAATTAACAGAGCCAAGAAGTTTCAAACAAAGCTAAATAATCAATTTTTGATAAGGAAAATGTTTTGTTCCATTCAGATTTTCTTCTCAAACACATTTCAGTTTTATGCCCTTTTGTCCAACAGGTGTTTGTGACCTATTCAGGTTGTTTAAAATCTAGAAGCTTCCTCACATTCACAGGGTTAAATTTGTGCAAAAAGGGTCTCGTGCTGGAAAGTTAAACTTTGTCTGCATTGCATTATATTATTACAAAATAGAACTAGAAAAATACGTTTTTCAATATTCAGTTTCTGCTATTCTTGTCCTGAGGATGTTAGCAACCAAAAAATACAGTTTTTTTCAGCAAAGTCAAAATTAAAAACATAATGAGAGGCCAGTACTACCCAGTGTCCTTCTGGTTTATTTGTGTGCCCCACAGGTAGTTTTCCCAGAGTCAAACAGAGTTTTCAGTTTTGAAGAAGTTGAATTACTGCAGAGAAAATAGGCAGAAAAAGGGGAGAAATGCTATATATATTGTTTGACAGCAAAGAAACTCTGACACATAGTGTTTCCAACTTGTCTATGATATTCAGAGTCCAGTTTCCCACTGCCTCGGAATTACCAATTAAAATTCACTTTCATTAATAAATCGTCTCAAAAACACACGACAGCAAATGTTCCACACGTATATGTAGCCTAATAAACAAAATTATAAGCAGTGCAAAAGAAATAATCTTGGTGGCCTCCACTGTGTTTTTTATTTAATATTCTCTTTTCTGACACTAGGATTGTGTAACTGTTTGGTTGGGAGTAATCCATCCTGCTTGACTGCTATTTCCTCACTTTAGGTAGTCACTATCTCTGCCTCCCATGGTGCAGCTCCTGTTATCTCCGGTGCATGTCCTTTGGGGCTGGCAGCCTCAGGGACCTGAAGCAAAGGTTTTTTGCAACAAAATTGCATGTTACAGTGACACATTCTCATCACAAATATGTTCAGTGTAGTTTTCCGCTGGAGATGGCATCTTCTAAGAGTCTAAATAATATTTTTGTTCAGCCTTATCCCCATCTCTGTATTTTTGCAAGTCCTCCATGGCTCTGATATCCACTCTGATACCTACAAATTAGGTAACCAAACTTATTTAAAGTAGAAAATATTCATATATACCAGGAAAAAATAATAGAAATAAGCAGAAATTTATAAAGAACTAACTTCATATTTTTAAAAATGCAAGAGCAATAAGTATAAGTATGGTCTCTTTGTCAGAGCCTTTCTAGTTTTAATGTGTCTGTGTTGGAAAAACTTTTAGTTTGTCTATTTATTTCTCATTCAATTGATTATTTTATAACATCCATGGGTGTATGCATAGCCATACATTTATTGATTTAAGTCTTTAACAGTACTCCTGTTACAGTCCAGTGCAAAAGTTTTCTTGTAACCTTTTGGCTTTGAGGAGTTTCTACAAGGGCAGAGCTTTAAAAGTTTCCATGGTGTTTTTTTATTTTATCCAATGTGAGTAAAATTGGCAAGACATGAAATTCTTCCTGGAAAACAGTTAAATGTCTTTAGTGAACTTATTTCAGTCTTGGGTAAGGACTGGTTTAACTTTTAAAATTGTATTATATGGTCTAAGAGATGTTATTGCCATCTCCAAGTTTTGTCTCTACTACATTCTTTACACCACTATAGCTACCATGAAGCAACTTTGAAGAAATCTATAATTTAAACAATTTAGAATATGAGCTCTCTTCTCGTGTTCTATTCCCACTATAAAAACAGACTATGTAGCTTTACTTTACTTGTGAGATTCTAAAATTAAACACCTGCATAACTCTTCAAACTCCTCAAACTCTTCAGGGCGTGTTCAACAGTGCTAGAAATAAGTATGTCTAATATATAAGAAGGTTACAAACTGATTGAACAAATAAAAAGTAGTTCCTTATACTGGTAGTATTTAAGGGGGAAGCTGGGAATTCAAATCTCTAACACTCCATATCTTTGTTCACATGTGAAGAAATTATTGCAAGGCAAAAGGATTTGCCACTTGAATGAGAGTTGTAAAATTAAGCTTAACCTTTCTCTTCCTTGTGCATTTTGTTAACTAACAATATATCTTTCACAGATTAAACTTCCAAAAATCATTATGCAAAAGCAGCTTTATCCTTTTAGTACCTTTCCGTCCACAGCAAAATCCAGTACTTCGGGATGGTGTAAATAATGTTTCCTGAAAATGTAATAATCAGGAGGATTACAGAGTTCTGATCATGCCTTGTGCTTTTGTGAATATGGAGATGTGTCTATCTCTGTCATGCAATATTTATTACCAAGAGTATTCCAAAGTCGTAGACAGTGAATAATTCCCTCTCCTCAGCAGAAGAAAAATAGAATAAAAGAGTGTGTTATTTCACTTGATAGGTTTTTTCCTGGATTTGTCTTGCTCATGGAAAATTTCAGTATGTAGATTCCACCTTCTGATTAGTACAGAAAGTATTAGTAGGAGGTGTGGTTTAGGTCACGTTGAGGCAGCCTAAGTGAGGTTTATATATCAAGTGAAAAACGCATAAATATTTTCTCGTGAAATAAAATAAAAATATTACAATTGGGAGGCTTAACCAACAACAAAGCTAAAGGTAATACCTTCAAACAATCAACTCAGAAAAATGCTAGTTTGCATGGCACCAAGGCGAATTTCTCAAATGGGGAAAACAGCCAGCTGCATTTGCATGAGCAAGTTACAGTAACAGTGCTGCTAATGGAACTGAGCACTTACTCCAGCTTCTTCCTCTCCTGGGACACCAATCAAGTCAGAACACTGTGGGAAAAGTATGTCTTATAGATCGAATACTCTCGTACACAGCCCAGCAGGCAGCTCCCCTGCAGTGATTCTCTTGCTTATTCCCTTCCTGCCCACCTAAAAGGGACGGTATTCGTTTTAAATAATTTCTTTCATTTGGTGTATTGAAGAGGTTTTTGACTTTGTGTAGAATTCAGAGCAATTTAAACTGTGTGTCCTACTTTAGTCTGCAAACACTCGCTGTTCAGATAAGCTTACGAGTGCTGGAAGAGCACAGGCTCCAGAGCCTTGTGCTGTACCCCGTGAGCTGATTCTCCATGAAATCCTTTCCAACACTGCTGAGACAGAGATTTGCTCATTATGTGAGGCAGCATCAGTGTCACTAGCTAAAAATTGTGAGTAATGTATTGACAACAATGTAGGTGTTTCCTTCTGATGGCACAATGTCAAGGAGCCCTCGCATCCTATTCTTTCTGCTTTAAAACTATTCCAAGCTTAGCCTGCTATAATATGACGAGTTTACTGACTGCTCACCCTATGCTGAGTGTAAAAACAGTGAGGCCTTCATAAGGACTTGAGTACATATAATGTGTTTGGACAATGCTAGGATTACATAAAAAGTGAACTGTCTGCTATGAGAGCAGATGCTGGCAGTGAGACCGTCTGAAAGTGCTGCCTTCTTGAGATGGCATTTCAAACAGGAGAGCGTTGAAAATGAAATGCACAAAGGCTTGCTGAAAAAATAAATCCAACTTAAATTTTAGATCCTCGTGCATTCTATGCTTTTTTTTTTTGAGAAATGAAATCTTCAGTGATGTATTTAGACCTGCAGATAAAAATACGTCTGATATGTCACAAAATCGTTAATGACTATCCAACACCATGTGCTCTGCCTGGATAAAACTGATCTGCTGGCATGTGAGTCCATGTGATGGATTTTCACTTGAGTGACTTCAAAAACATTTGGGATTGCGTTTTCCTTTTTCCCTTTCAAGTTCCCTCTTCCTGCAGCTCTTTCTTGTGAGCTGTACAGACCCAGAAGCCGATTAAACACCTTGAGTCAGAGTGTTCCTTTCAGGATTTCTTAGCCAAGGATCAGCAATGGAGAAAATCATTTGCATGGGTTTCTAGTCTATGAGATATCATTCTGTCCCTTTGAATTCTGAAACACAAAAAGAGAGGATTTTAATTCACCTGCACGGTCCTGTCCTTTGAGCTTGTTTAGGTAAATTGAATTTGTGTAGTCCATTGCTTCTTGGACTAAACAGAATAATAAATTTTTAAAAGCATTGCCTACATCAGAATTGTTCCATTTCTAGCTACAGACTATATCGAGGAGTAGTATTACAAACCAAGTAAACATCAGATAACCAGGACAGCATTTTTAAAGTGTAGCTCTTAAAGATGAATTTGTGCCAGGCAGGATGGGCTGCCTGAGCAGAAATCCCAGTTTAGCAGAGTAGGAGTTAGGGCACACAGCAGCATGTCTGCCTGGGCCTCTCCTCTGCACAAGCAAGGCCCAGTTATTGGAGCCACCTCCTGCTGCAGCAAGGCTCCCAGCATTATTCCACCCATGCCAGGGTGGGGAGGAGAGTGGCAGGTGGATGTCCTCAAAGTGGTTTTCCCCTACAGATGCGGCAGCAGCTCTCGCTGAGCGAGATGAAGGCAATGTTCCATGCACTCCCGGGTTTCTTGCGCAGCCCTGCCGCAGTTCTGTTGCTCTGCATCTCTGGTGAACTGATGCTGCAGCCCTCAGCACTTCAGAACTGCAAAGCACTGCTGGTAGCAACATTCAGTGCTGCAAAAAGTTCTGTCTCTCTCTGCACTTCTATGTGTTAAAAAAAAAAGGGAAAAAAAACCCCACCCCCACAAATTCCAGGTTCCGGCTTCAGGTATGAATCATTAATGAGAAGCAGCAGATTCAGTTTCTCCTTAAGTGCAAAATTTATTGCAGCCTGAACTGTTGCACCTTGGGCTGGTGCATGCACCGTGTGCTGTTTATTTCCATGTAGTCAGTGATTTTGCCTGAAAGACTGAATGCCACGTGGTAGGTGAAATTGTGTGTTCTGACACATTCTCATCTACAGAAGTAGGGCAAAATAGCTATAATTTCTCAGTCCTTTTTCCTCAGGTGGCACAACATGGAGTGACGTGCTTGGTTTCGGGGCAAACCTCTTCACGCTGGAGTCCTTCATGGGGGAGGGCAGCAGATGAGGACATGGTCTCACCTGCTGCACCACCACCCCTCACCCAGAGAGTACAGCAGCTACATCACTTCAGAGCAAACAGTGACAAATCTCACGCTGTTTCTCATGGTAGTCTTTTGTTCAGGAAGTGGCCCATGCATTCTGAGAACAATTCCATAATTCGTTGTGCATCCCAGTGATCAAAGGATACAGCTCTTTTTCTCTCAGTAATACAGGTGAGGTCGTTTGTATTACAATGAATTTGCTTCCAAAAAAAGTGAAAATCCGGGGAAGTAGCTCACGTGGATAGACAAAATTCATCTGCCTGGCAAGATCTCATTCTGTTTCTTTGCACTACATAATATTTAACTTACTTTTTACAATTGAACACTATCTACTAGACAGTGTTTAAATGAAAATAATGCCAATTATTCAATATATTAACAGTATTACAATAGTCTGTGGGAATTAACCAAAAATAATTTGTGATGGACATTTTGCAGAAGCTGGTGAAGCCAGTATTTTCCTTGAAAAGCACAGAAGCCAAAGCTAATGATAATATTTACGTTATTAACAACTTACTCTTGTTTTCTACAAGCACGATGTCACACATCTATGACGTTATGGCTATTTCTCCTGCATGAAAACCTGTAATTCATATATATTTGCTTTATGGTGACTGGAAAACTGAAAATGAAGCGAGGAAAGTAAATGTCCTGCTTGTTTCTTACAACTCCCTGTGCAGACAAGACAAGATGCAGTTGGCAGTGTTTTAGCTCTCTTTTGCAGAGTTGTGTCTCATTAAATAGCAATACAATACTGAACTGACACCATGCACAAGTCCTGCTCTATAACTTGTTTGTGCTGATCCTCTGTAGCTAAACTCCCTAAACTCTGCCAGTGCTCTCAAAGAAACACAGCGAGCAAGAATGCTCCAACGCTGATCAGGAGTTCAGGTGTGTAAGGTGTAGGTGCAGCACATGCAGCCACTGAAAACAGGCACCAAATAATCCTTTGTTTTCTTCAGTAGTTATAGTTATACTGTTCAAAGTAATTGAATATTCAGGTAGGATAGGGTCTTCTGAAAATTAACAGAGATTTTAATCCTGTTGCTTTTATTTCACATACTAAATAGTAAGTTGCTTCTAAAAAAAAGAATTGCTTTTGACTTTTATTGCCTAATGAATTATTCACTTCAAGTGGGAAAGGCAATTTTACAGTAGCTCATAAAAAGTGTTTTAAACAAGGAGGTTATTATACATTTTCAATTTCTACCACAGATTGTTTTGACTGTTTTAACTGTGATATGAGGTTTTAAATATTGAACATATTGGGTGACAGTGAATATTTCAGAAAACACAGACAAGCTCTTATGGCTTCACTGTTTGTAATATTAAACTGTCTTAAAGTGGGAAAAGCCTGTCCTGTCGTGGAACTCTGTCAAGGAGGGAACACAGAAGTGACTTTGAAGAGAACCTGAAATAGTAAAGGTATGAAAGAAAGCCAGGGAGAAAACTAATAAGAATCATGAATGTAATAGAAGAAAAAATACGAAGCTGGCTGGCACATTGAAACAGGGATTCATGTTTCATATACTCAAAGTTCCAAGCAGTAAGAGTGCTTTGGCAGAGGTTAGAGAGCTCCCTGTACAACTGTCAAGCTGTAGGATTTCAGCTGGGATTCGATCAAGTATTTCAATCAGATTGGGAAACTTAAGGAGGAATACTGACTGCAAGGCCTCACTCGTAGTCAGCTAGATGCAGATCTTACATCAAAGCACAGATCTCAGTTTGAGGGAAGTAAATATTTCCTGATATCTTCCTGACCTGTAGGATTTGTTTGTTTTTTCTCTTTAAATAATAAAAAGAATTACAATAATACTTAAACCTTGAAATTTTATTTTCATGTGGCCCTGAATTGGTCATGGCTGCCTGCAATTCCTGAGTCTCACAAAGTCCTCCTACCTTAGCAGCAAGTACTTCTCTTGTGTAGGCTGTCCCAGGAAGATGCTGTGTTTTTGACTACCTGACACAAAGGTAATCATTTTGGGGGGAAAGGTTTTATCAGCAAGCTGACTGTGTGGAACTTTCACATATCAGAGGAACTGATAAAAAGGCTAAACAATAGATTTAGGAATGTAAACAAACCACTTTCAACGTCAAAATTTCCTGATCAGCACAAATTTACTTTGCTTGTAAAAAAAAATTAGATACTTAAAGAGAAACAAGTCTTAGGAATTAGCAGATAGACACAAATATTTAAAGCATGTCTACACTGTAGAACTGTGTTGCAATAACCTTTCTGAAGTTACTAACTCATCTGCTGCTACATAATGTATGCTGTACAGGCTTATTTTCACACTAATCTGGTAAATCCCCTTGATCTTGAAAAGATAAAAGACATTGCAGGGGCTATCTTTTACTTTCATCTTCTCTGTGTATTATCCAAGCCTTTACCTTGTAAGTCACCATTGTCTCACCTGCTCCTTATGTCATAACTTTGTTTTGAAAGAGCACACTAACACTGTAAGAGGATGCAAAACTAGCCTCTTCTTACACAAAAATTATGACAGTTTCTGGAGTACAAAAAGGATGATTGTCATTTATCTGCTGTTTAGACATGCTTAATTGGGCATACTCCTTTACAGCCCTGGATAGTCATTTTAAGGCCAATACTGTTTGTAAATAATACAATTCAGCCAAAGTTTAACTAACAAAAAACCATGGAGGATTTCCATTAAGGTTGAAGACGAAATAGCAATTTTCCTAGAGATATTAATCATCCAATATGTCTCTGTTCCCTTGAGGTCCAACCCTTCTTTAAAACTCCACAAGAGAGGATTGCCTTTGCTCTTATGCTCCAGACATTTTCCATCCAGAAAATAATATTCCATGTATATTGCATAAATAGAGAAAGGGGAAGCCTCCTGAAAAAAATAATTATAAAAAGCCAACTAAATTTCAACATAACACGGGCTTTTTTTTCCTTGTGAAAAATTTCCACAGTTATTGTTGCCTGCCTACTGTATGCCAGTTAAATGTGCTTCTGATACCCTTTGTTCCTTTCTGTGCAAGTAATTCTTCTTTCCTTTGAAGAGTAGAGAGAGCAGAAAATTGTAAACAACCAGTTTTGCTTGGGGGAAACCTGGGTTAGCCCCATGGAATCCCCACTGATACAAATTCTATTTAAGAGCTCCATATTTCCCATGAATTACCACAGCATCCTGCAGAGATTGAAACATGAAGAACTTCTGGTGACATGAGTAGAGTTATCTCTCTGAATGAAGAAGTACATGATCCCTGGTTTAGTCTTGCCTGTCTGAGAAGGAGCCCCCAGTTCTCCTGCATAGGTCTGACAAGGAGTCAAAGTGAGAGGTGTATCCCAGTTTCGACACACCACTAAAAAATAGGACTATGAAGAAAATTTAGAGATACTGACATGTCCTATGCTATTTTTTTCACCCAAGGAGAGAACAAAACTTAATATGAGTGTCCATAACTCTTTCTTCTCTCTTGCTGTTAAAATTGCACATTAAAGTTTGGGCTTAAATAACTATCTTGGATCTCGCTGAAGGATTCCCAAGATCACACCTGTATTTTTGTGAGTGTGTAGATATATGTGTAAGAAACAGTTCTCCCAAAAAAGGCTGCCTTTATAGTGGTGGCTTCATCAGTCATGAGAAATGTGCAGATTTACCTAAATGCAAACATTTCCCCTCCACTCACATTTTCCACATCTACACAGCAGTTATTTTTCTAGGGGAGTTTTGTTTTTCTCATGAATTCCTCAAAGTAAGTGCTTCGTATAAGAAAAGGTAAGGAAATTTATACTGCAGACTGATTGCTGTTTTACTTTCCTTCTTTGTGGGAAAAGGATGGAACTGATGTTACCTGAAGCCTCTTAGGCCAAAATTAATCCATTAAAACAATTCTGTCAGGCATAGACTCTATGCTAAATAAATTATGATTAGGTAAAAACAGGAATCATGAAGAGTTGAGAGTTTCACTTGTGCACTAATCTTTGTTCACGACTTCTATTTAATCTCACTGTGAATGCTCCGAATATTAAGTACTGGCTTTCCAAAAAGGAATCATGCCTGGAAAACAGTGACATGGGTGAAAGAAATTTCTAACAGTTTTCTTTCTCTTGAAAATGAAGCAAAATAATTGAGGGGAAAAGTGGTGGTGATACCTATCAAGGGGGCATTTTCTTTTTTAATGGAGCCTTTAGAACAGTTAGGTGAAGAAGCTGAAACAAGCAAAAGTAAATGCTAAATATCTGGATTTATGTATCAAAAAGCAACCTCTTAAGAGCAATGATGTTAAATAGATGACACTCTTTAATCAAAGCAGGACCTGGGGACTTTTATAAAAAGATTTACGTTAAATCAGAAGTAAAACAACAACATCGAAAGAGGATTTTTTTTTTTGTCATGGATCAAGAGAAGAAAGAATTTCCTAGTAATAAATGGTGATGCAAAATGAATTTTCTTGTCATGGTGCTAAATTCTGCCTTTTGCCATCAACAGGATTAACTGAATGTCAAAAACCTGAGGTGTTTTTTTCCAAGTTATAAACATTCTTCAAAGAATAAAAATTGCCACTTCATGAACACAAAGGAGAAGATAAAATACAAAGAAATAGAGGTGACCGTTTTGAACTAGAAAAGCAGCACACTGGACAGTGAAATGGAGCAGAATGTGTTTTGCTGAGAAACCTTTTTTGTTTTCCAGCTGGATGAAAGGTTTTGCATGAAAGACAAAAAAAGGCAATGTACACAAAGCCCTCTGCCTTTACTGCTCTATGAAGTACCAGCTATGAAGTCTGACTCACCTGTGGCAGCTGTTAGAACAGCAGTTCCTCTCTTCCCTCCCTAAATGTGATGCCAAGTAGGTTCGTGGCCCAAGATTTGGACGAAAAAGAGGAAAAGGCAAAAATGCATTTCAGTAGCAAAAAAAATATTTTTGTGATGTCTCAGCAGACACAGATTTGGAAACCAGACTGCATAAACATGAGAAGAGCCATTGAAAATCTAACGTGGGTTGTAGAGCCACAGCATGCTGGATTGTTTTACTCTCAGCTGGGGCAATTTTTGAAGGTAGTAAAGTGTGCAGCTCTAGAGATATGAGTAAGCGTTACAGGCATCTTACAGCTTCTGTAAGAAATTTCCTTCTTTCCATGCTTCAAAGTTTTCAGATAAATGGAACAATTGCAGAAATTACACAAGGCAGTTTGGTTGATAAGCTGCAGGCTGCCTAAAGTTCCTTTGCTGCCCAAAATCTGTTCCTTTTTTAGCCCAAAATCATTATGGCCATAGCAAAATCTGAGTACGAACAATCAACAGTCAGGTTTTGACACAAACAGAAGGGGATTTCTTGGGCCCAGTGCTCTCATTGACTAAATACATGTTTATTGAGCTTTCATTTCAAGTGTACTGCCCCACAAGCCCATCCTAATTTCCACACCACATGACCACCTGCCAGCCTTCTCAAGCCTGTGACACCAATTCCTGAACACCAGACCCAAAACACACATAACTCATCTTTTCTTGGCCAAAACAAAACAAACAAACAAACAAAAAAAGCTAGGAAGACACTACAGGTTATGTACACAAGGAAAGAGGGCAAAAGTAGGGAGTTTACATGGTGTGATTACTTGTGGTAAGAGTAGTAACCTTCCTGCATTCACAGCCCACTGTTTCAAGGCAAAAGTAGAAAAAATTAAGTGTTCAATAACATCAGAATGACACCTGAAATAATTAAATTCCTCGTGTCAGAATGCTGAGGAAGAATGGGACATGGAGGAATACCTGTCTAACTTTTGAGAAAAAGTATTTAGCCTACTGTTTCACCTCAGGTGTTCTGCTGAAACAATGCTTTACCTTTGGTGCCTTTTTCAATATTTTTACGAGGAAAAATAAGCACAAACTTAAAAGAGTGTTTGAAAAAGTAACTATATATACAAATAGTTGCATCACAACTTATTTCCCTTGGTGTTTTTCCTTTCTTCACATACAACTGGAGGCCCTAAGCTGAGGAATATCAATCAGCTTTCTCTGCACTCCCTCTATAGCCAGTGGAGGGACAAAAGGACCTCTAGAGAGCACTGCAACACATAAATTCTGAACTGCCTTTAGCAGGGCCCTTTCCCTTCCCTCTCAGCTCTCAGGAGAGCTGCTGAATGTTTGCAGCTAACTGGAGAAAAAGGTGGATCAACATTCCTGGTGTGAGGCACCAAATAGGTCTCCATTGCTTTAAAAATATTAGGTGCCTATCTAAAGCTGCTGGAAACTAATCCCTTGTTTCAATTATTTCCCTGGCTAATTTCATTTTTATTTTCCATAATTAACTATGGACTAGACATATTTACCTGCGTTAATATATGCACCACCAGAATTCAGATGTCCTGGCATTTTGAGTTGACTGGGTTCTTTTTACTTTAAAGAACTGGAATGATTTTTCAATTATTCAAGTTCCACAAACAATTTTTCATGTTCATTTATAAAATCAGAAACTTACACAAAGTTGTTGATTCAAAAGCTACTGTTGCTAAAAAATACAGTTGCAAAATACACTGTTGAAAAAGACGTGGTCTTGAAAATTGTCTTTATGCCTCTATTGGTAAAAAGTAAAATGCTGTTTTATATTTTATGCCAATATCTTTGCAACATAGTGTGCTGGAAGAAGTGTATTTTTGTTTCAATAGCTGATTTTTCAAGGGCATCAAGGAGTGTGACACACAAGTCTTTTCAAAGAAAGATGTCCTGATTTTATTTATTTTTCTAAAAGTTGCTTCAAAGAATTTTAAGCACTTTGCAAACTCAAGGCCAAGATACTCAATACTAATGATTTGGAACTTTGGTCCTTTGTAGAGGAAATTAAATTTTCTTGACTCTAAAATTATTACAGCTAAGCTGAATCTTTAATTTTTATGGCCTGCCCATGCACATTATCCTTTAACACAAAATTAATTTTTTCCTCTATTTGTGTGTGCTTAAAATTTCCTTTCCAAAAATCGAATGTCCTTTCAATTTCCATAGAAAAACATTGAACTTCGTAATGTTTTTTGCATGATTTATCCCCAACACGTTCTTGAATGTTTAATCAAAGGTAGAAATAGATACTGCTTGTGTTTCATTTAAAAAGAACCAGTCAGCTTACAAATAAGTGACATTTTAAATATTTTGTGCTACTTCCAGCACTGTTCTACTCCAGCAAGCAAAATGAGACACGACACAAGCATGTAACCCTAATAAATGACAAAGATTTTTCCATGTTCCTGAACTCTGAAGTTATGTTAAAAGCCAGAAAACATTCTATTTGCATTTTGCCTCCATAATACAGGTCTACACATTGCAGGTGTCTAGATGGCATCCAGAAAAAAAAAAAGAAAAATAATTCAGTACACAATAGTTTATCCTGAATAATCAGATGTCAGACGTTACAGTAAAAAGCTTTTAGACAATCAGTGATGGAGTAAATAACATCTAATAGAAGCAAGAAAATGTAGCCCTAGCTAAATTATGGGGCTTGGCATGGTGGGGTAGTTGTTAAAATACAAGCTTTCAACCTTTTGTATGAATAACAGCATTCCAAAATTATGTAGATATGATTAGATCACATTTAACATTATATGCAACAAGCTGTGCTTTGGCAATTGTCATTTTGCTTTGACAGTTAGAGAAAATGTTATTGATATTGACACAATAACATTCTTGTTTTACTAACATTATTAAAATAGCCCCAAAATAGAAAAGTTCATGAAACAGAATTAAAATTAAATCAACCAAATGTGCCTAGCTTTATAAATATAAATTGTTTTTCACTGGAAATATGAAATAATGATTACTTTCTTCTGCTGGAAATAAGGCTTGCTAAACAGTTGTTAAGTTGGTGAAACATATTCAACATATGGGAATCCCTAAGGACTGGTGTTCTTCTGTCAGTCTTTTATGACTTGGGGCAAGTAGGGAGAAATGATAACTAAATACAACTAAAAAAATCTGCAGAAATAACAATTCATTACATAATCTGTCTCCACTCTTCCATTGTACAATCAGTAACTGCAGCAGTAGTTTGCAGTGACAACACCAATCCTTTGCAATGCTTTTCCCACAAATATCATTTGTCCATGCAAGTAAGTAAAAGTAAAATTCTTCAGGGAAAAAAGTAAAAACTAAGCTTTAAAAGAATCTGCAAAGTGCCCACCCTGGAAAATTATTTTTTAATTTAATTTTATTTTAATTTCATTCACCTCAATCTTCACTCTTAAAATAACATTCATCAAGAAAGTTACTGTGGCAAGATGGACAGCTGTGAAGTATCTATCTTTTAATGTTGTATATGAGTTTTTAAAAACATTCTTCCTGCCTGAGACAACTTAGGAACTTGTTAAATAAAAATTAGAAAAGGAAGAACAATATTGTCCTTCAAAAATCCTGTGTTCCTGTAGCATTTCAAAGCCCTTTACCTTTCTGCAACAGCTGCAAGTTTCATTCATGGTCTTGGAAAAGTCAAACCTCATCACCCATGGAAATATTATTTCATTTTTTCAAATCTCATTGGGAAGTAATATCCATCTTGATTTTAAACCTGTTAGGTATAATTTTGGAATCAATTCTGTAATCAAATCCTGCGCTCAGGATCCTGGGAACGTCCCATTATTGGGGATGCCTGGGTGCTCTCCTAAAACAAATAATAATCACTACCATAAAAACAATTGGCACAAAGATGCACATTAGTAAACACTATGACTTTGCCAGCCTGGGAGGCACTGAGCTGATATTAACTGGGGAGTTGCAGTGATTTGGAGCAAGTACTGCCATGGGAGCTGGGCTCAGTAATTTCTGCTCACAAAACCAGATTAATTTTCAGGCTAAAAGCTGTCCTTCTAGAACCCTTTTCATGTCCATTGACAACCTTCATTGTTAGTTGCTAACTTGCTTAGGTGTGTTGATCTGCGAGTCTCGGTTGAATATATTCATTATGATACTGCCAGAAGAAAAAAAAAAAACAAACTTAATTAGACGTCACATCACTTCCAGCTCAAGTTAATTAAAAGCCTAATCAAACCTTTTGGGAAACAGTAGCCTTTCTTCCTCCCCCTGCCCGATTTTTCATAAAAAGGAATACCTAGAATAGTAGATATTCTCTCATCTCTTAGTCATACTAAATAAATGAGTTTGCCAGCTTTCCCTCAATCTGGTAATCAATGCCTATTGCAGGAGGAAATGCAGGCATTATGCTGCACATCTTTATGCTGCCTGATAAAAATCATTAGCCATTACAAGGTCAACATTCCAACTTAACTGCATTTGGGAGAAGTATGGAAACAAGCTGGAGACTTAGCAGGAGTGAATTGCCAATTAATAAAGAGGAGATGGGCAGAACTCATGGGGTGCACACTCTGACTCGTGGTGTCAGGACACCCGCGCTCTCAAAATGGACTGACCTGCTGTGCGACCTGAAAAAACCACTGCCTGCCTTGGATGTTTGTTTTGGCCATTTGAATCTGCTTACAAAATGTGGTTTTTTTCAGGCAGTTTTTGCTTCTTGGCAGCACCCTCTCCTCTATCAGTGCTATAATATTCATACCAGCCATGCTGTACGGAATCTACAGCGAAAGACCTTTCTCACATGGGAGGTCTAACAACAGAAATTTCTATCCACAGATGCAGAAAAATATTATAGCCACTTATTTCATATCACCAAGAGCCTCATGCAGCAGCATCTCCCATCAGGTGACCACAGATGAAATTTATAAAAGATAAGTAGTGATTTTTCAATAAAAATTGCATAGCTGGTTTGAAAAGAAGTCCTGAAAGCGCCTAACAAGAAACAGGGTACTCAATATGTTCATTATCTGTATTTCTTTGACACCAGGTATTTTCTGAGTCTGGAAAGGTGCCGTTAATCTTAAGCCAAACTGCTCCCTTCAGCTTTATAAGTAATATTCTTTATTGAACACAAAAACCTCACGTTATGTCAAACGAACAGTTTGGTATCATCCTTGTTCCAGACTGGATTCGTAAAATTCGTAGAAAAATGAGATCCAAACCTGTGTGCTTCTGAATTTTTCTGCTTGTCCTCACCCTTATTTCTTCCTCTGGAGAATGATGAGCTGTTTAAGCTGAGCTGAGCTGATGCTCTGCTCAAAACAACTTTTTATGCCAAACTCTCAGGTATCACATATTGATTTCAGTGTTGATTTGAAAGGAAAATCCAAAGGAAAGTTTTAGAAGACATAAATTTGAAATAAAAGTCCAGGGACCTGAATCTTCATTTATAACTTCATTCTAAGCTATGCTGTTCACATCTGTTTTAGACTGTCTATCCATAATTTCATGATATATAAATTATTATTACTGCTCCTGGCGGCTCCACTTAATGTTAGCTAAAAGGCATTATCTACTTAGATGAAGATACCTTTCCTATTTGTTGAAAGAATGAAACCACAAGTATGGATGTGTTTTCTTGGATTGTCCCAGAGTAGTAATTTTTTTTTTACACATTTGAGGGGTCTAGGTTTACCTAAGCAGAGCAAAAGTAGGTTAACATGGTAAAGCAGAAAGCAGTTCAGGAATGAATTGCTAATACTGGGTATGTCAACGTTTCATTTTGGTATTATTTTCCTGATATGACCTTTTTTCAGGGAGGGAAAATCAGCAGCATACACAAATTTGTTTTTCTGCTTGCTGTCATTTTCTCACAAATATTCTCAAGTTCAGCACCAAGTAGAAATATCTAACTTTGTGTACAGATTTTTGCACCTGATCAAATGATTATATACACATGAGTATTTCAGTTGCAAATCAGGGCTAAAATATATGTTTATTATGCCTGGAACTCAACTGGAAGAATTTTCATTCCATTTCCCTTTTTCTCATGATGGTTCCCACCCAGCCAAATAACATACGTTATATGTTACTCAATAAAAATACATCTATGCTTAGAGTGAAGGTGGGCTCAAATTTTCTAATCACGTGAAGGAATTCAGGTCAGCTTTCATCAGGGAAAAATGAAAGAAAATTCAGGAGAATGTTTCTTCATTTAAAAATAAATAACTGCTGATGTCTACTAGAAACCATGCAACAACAGAAGTGTTGTAAGTGTAGGGAAGCCAATACCTAGGAGTGCTAAAATCAGAAGGAAAAACCATCAGTGCTAAAACAAAGTACCAGAAACAATGGATGTCAGAAATGAAATCGAAATGTGTCATGAAAAGAAAACAGATAAGTGGATATTAAAAGGAAGGTCCATTTAAAAGAGAAAGGTGAAGGCCAAAGTAAAAATAAATTATAATAAAATATACATGAAGTGAGTCAGAACAGGATGCTTGTATTTCGTCAGATGGAGCCATCAGTCCTCGAAAAGAAATAAAAATGCAAAGCAGTGGAATAAAGAACCAACAAAGCCGTGTTGGAAATGCACTGGACCTTCCCTGGGGCAGCACGATGCCTGGGGCTTCACTCAGCTCCACTGCCACACGCTCTAGAGTTCTGGCACCTTTCCCTCAGGACAGAGGACATGTAAGGAGATTTAAGGGGAATTTCCAAACAAACCTTCAGAAGTGCCTAATTCATAGCAGAGAATGATTGTTAATCTTACAAAATGTATTTGATGCACTACTTACAGAAGTCTAGAAAGCTGTTGGGATCATTGCTTAAAAATATTCCATAAGCTTAACAAAACAATAAAATAAATGGGCTATAAAAGGTTCCCTACATTTAACAGGACTCCTCAGTAGAAAAAATAGAGTCTGAAACATAAAAATTCATTTCTCCTGTCACAATAATATTTCTTATTTTAATTTATACTAAATACTGTTATCCTTTTTCAAAAATATTAATATCTGGCTTGGTACTTTACCATTTCTTAGGCCTGCATAGAGTTTTCTTCCTCTTACACACGCATTCTATTATCCTGGGTTCAAAACTACTCCTGCTACACTCAATTACTCCGTTGACATGTGAGGGATGGAGAAGGAGGAAGAAAATTCTAAGCTAAAAGTGCACAAAAAATTTAAAATTGTTTCAAAAGTAAATCAAGCATCTGTTGTCATTCAAGATTTTACCATTCTGTCTGTCAATTCATAGCTATTTACCTCCCTGCGTTTTCCAATACACTTTAGGGGAAAGGGTGCAAATAGTCTTGGAAATGTTGACAGTAGCGAGCTCCAGATGCAGACACTGATATGTCTCTTTATTGATCATTTTCTTCAGAAATAGGTTTTGTGATTCCATAATAATAGAATTACTAATTGTGCATAGAGCATTTTTCTACTCGAACTGGAGTGCTGGGAGCTGTCCAGATCCATATTTGAATGTCAATCCCTGTGCCTGAATCTTCTGCAGGACAGTAAAGCAGAGTTTACTGAAAATATATGCTGTATTTTAGCAAATTAATGAATTATGTAAAACATCACATGCCCTGAATTAGCAGGCTTACAGCAGCATTTCTGAAACTGTGGGTTGGGTGTTTGGAGGATGGATGGCGTTAAGCAGCTGCAACTGGCAGTAGCTCACTTGCTCTCAGGCTGAGAATGGGAAATCAGTGGCTGGATGTGCATATTCCAGTCAGGAAACTGCTAATTAACCAGGGTAATTGTACAAGAGCAAGTGTGACCCGTCATAACCTGTTGTAAATAATAACCAGCACTCTTTCTTCGTGTGAGTGCAACTGATTCCCACTTCCAGGTCCAAACTGAAAGTTCAAAAAGAACTGGCCTGGCCACTTTGGACAGTTTCACCTTTCTATATGTTAGTGTTTGCCACGGCATTGAGGTGGCATGGCTTCATCTTATGGATCACATCACTAATGCAGCTCTGAACCTAAACAAACACAAAACTCAGCTTTGATGCCTTTGGTAACTGCTTCATATTGAAGAAGATATTTTCTGGTGACTTACAACTTTACAACTAATACTGATCTGACAAAATTTTCTCCCCAAAACAGTAAATCTCCATGTATTTCAGCACCGGAAAGAATAAATGAGGGGCATGAAATGAGATTATTAAATATGAACAGTCGTGGGCTGACTCCACCTGGCAAGTAAGTGCCATGCAGCCACTTGCCCACTCCCCCCTCTCACCACACCAGTGGAATGGAAGAGTGTAGAAGATTTACTTGAATTGAGATTTCCTTGTCACAGTCCAAACACCGAGCAGCCTCTTCCCCGAGGCACAAGCTCTACTTGCACTTTATGTAGCCTCATATGGCAGGTGGCTGGCAAGTTATTGAGCTCGTGGGAGCCTGGGATCCTGCCCTGTCAGGCCAGTACAGAGCATGGGACCATCATCCAGTGCCCAGAAAAGAGCTGAAGAAAAGCTAAGTGGGAAAGGCTGAGATACTGAATTTGCTGGTAGGTTGCTTTCTGCTGATGAATGAATCTGCTACAATACAAGTGGAAACCTTTTTTTTTTGTTGGTTTGTTCAGATCATGAGAAACTGGCAGCTCAAAACGTTGCCTTAATTATAATCTCTTTCTAAATCTTGGCATTTTAAAAGGAAAATGATATTATTATTTTACATAATGGTAAATAATCTCTTTAAATATATTTACACAATCCAGCAGAATCTGTTTGGACAATAACCACTGCTAAATGCATTAATGTTTCCCTAGATAACTAGTTTTTACTTTTTACTTCTCTCTTCCATTTATATGCACATTCTCAAAGTGAACATAACGCTGATAATGTAAAAGGCTTGAATTAGTCTTTTTCTTTAAGAACACTAGAGTTAAATGAAGATAAAAAGGGGTATGTGTGAAATGCAATATCTCTCCTGTTGAAGAGTTGCTTCAGAAAATGCTAAAAGCACGTCATAGCCTGATGTCCCCTGTGTGTGTGCAACGAAGGATAGTAAGCATGCACTGTTCAAGCAGCTGTAATTCCTTCTGTTTTAAATCCTCTAGGAGTAGGAATTTGTTCGCTTTGAAGTGTAAATTTTGTTGCCCTTTCACCAAAAAGTTAGAAGAAAAAATCCCCACAAGTTTTGAAATGTTTTTTTTGCTTACATCACTCAAAATACAACTTGAGTGAAGTTGTATTTTCTGCCTTTTTTATATATATTATCTTTATTCTAATGATAACAAGATGTTATTCATATTATCTGCCCCTTGCATATCTTGTAAATATCCACAAAACCCATATGAATTTCCTGCAGACAAAATTCATCCATTGGCCATAACCTTCACCAAACACTTGATTCATTAATAAAACCAGGTAGCAGCAGCACAGAAGGAGGGAGAAGGCTTCAAAAAGATTTTGTAGTCATCTTACCCTGCCAGTCATGTACCAAAGGCTGAAATGTAGTTATCCTTTAATTCATTTTCACACTGTACATCTTCCTTTTTGCACACTATAATATGAGATTTAGATAATGGAAACACGTCTGTTCGAAAGCTGCAGGGTTAAATGAATCGTCAGTTATGATATATTTTACTTGAATTTCATAACTTCTATTTTAAGCAAATATTAGCTCTGATGTTATTATACAAGTGCATAATGTATGCACACCAGAAGGCAATTTGGTAATGTATGCAGGAGCTGAGGATATATGTAATATTTTTCTCACTGCACACCCTGATTTCAAAGACCATGTCAAAGAACATTCTCATTTTTTTCTTTCCTTATAATGAAACACATCTTTTCAATAAAGGTGTTTTCTGTTTAGAGAAATAAACTAGGATTGGAGGAACACCTCTCTTAAACAATGCGAAATTCTGGTTCATTCTCTTTCCACTCTTTCACATTATGAAAGTATAATATTAAAAGCTGAAATGGCTTGAGGTTTAGAGTTGTCATGAAAAAAATCACAGCTAAAAGGACTGAAATAACTGTAAGAGCATAAATACTTTATATTTTTATCAGTAATAATTCTCTTCCGTTATAAGAAAAGCAAAAGGTCTTTGCCCTGCATATAAATTTTAACTAATCTCTTCTGCTCCAACTAAATCCATTGGTTATCCAAGGTATTTTTAATCAAAAGGAGCAATTAAGATTTACTATTATTTGTGGCCATCAAAACTCTCTTGAGGCCAATTGAGATCTAAATAATCAAAATTACTTGAAGTCTCTGTTCCAATGTATAAATAGGGTTATGAAGGGTACTTTTGTGCCTACATATAGTACGTGGATTATGAAATCTGAACATCCTGCATGAAACACATCTGTAATTAACCAAAACTCTCTTGATTAGCAAACAAACCCATCCACTCTTAGTCTTTTGGAACTGCTGAAGTTTTATTCATTTAATTTCATTCCAGTCCCTACATTCAAACTCTACCTCAATAAACGGCAAGACAGCACTCTAAAAGAAATAGAATTACTGGGCTGGGTTTTTTTCTACAAAAAATATCTGTTGCCCTCTGTTGACATCTGAAGTGCTCTTGAGCCTTAATCAACATATGATAATCAAAATCAGATTATCATATGTTATACGTACAACTGAACCTCTCAAAAGCACTTGTAGATATTGTTAATTAGATACTTCAAACTGATCCGTATGTTCCAGTGCTGTAATAAAAAAGACACAGGAAAGGCTAGAATCCGTGAAAACTCCCAACTCCTCAGTGCAGTGTGGTACAAAATAATTTCTGTAGCTGTTGAGGGAAGTATTTGTAGTAAAATCAGTTGGAAAAGACGAAGGCTGCAGAATGGTTTTTGCAGGGAGGCACTGAGTAATAGGTAACAAGGATGGAAAGAAGAGTGCGTAGCAATGCAGGACCCAAATATGCAGCTGGGCTGAGTATCAATTTGAGAGTAACAGTGGTTTTGGGCTTCTTTATGTAAATATACAGGACTCATTTACAAATTCAAATGAGAAAAAAAATACTTTGTGAGAGTGCAGAACACTACAACAAAGTACCTTTATGACTATTCTGCATAAACTCTTTGTTCTGCTCCGCACAGGACTCAAAATATTTTCAGACTCTTACCATTTTTCTCCCTCAGTACTGCATTTAGAAATCTATGAAGTCTTATTAAGGGAAGGAGGCCTTTTTTATGTCCATTTTCACATCAGCATAGAAAAGTAAAAGTTAATGGCATATCTAGAGTTTTTCAGATGTCCTGTGTTGCAGTTAATTTGAAGTTAGTTAATCAACTGTAGTTTGCTGCAGAATTTTATTTGTAAGACAATCCTCTAAACATCTCTAATACAGACATGGCTTGTTGTACAGTACAATATCTATGGGCTTTAGGCCATATTTTAAAATTTTTTTCATAAGTTTCATTGTACCCATGCCTGATAAGCTTCTTCATCCAACGATGATGCTTTCCCTTGGTTCCTTTCCTCATCAGCTTGCAGGAGGAAATATTGGTCTAAGTGTGGTGAAATTTTGTACTGTAAGTGCACCTTCCCCATCTGAAATGTGAATTGTTTTCTTATTCCTTGCATTCAGAGCACCTTCACGAGAGTATTCATATCTTTACTGCTGATACAGGAACTGAAACACCCCTGTGGCAGTGGGAAAGTGCTCCCCAATTGTTGGCAACGTGCACAACTATTTACATTGCCAAAACGAAGAAGTCACTCCTACAGCTTCAGAGCCCTGTTCACATGGCAGAATATGCATTTTCCAGGGGTCAGCCTGGATTTATTTTGGATCCTGGATCAGTTGGATTTATTTTGATCCAATATATATTTGTTGTCATGTTTTATGGAGAAGTAAAAGAGTACATTTAGGGCGAATGCACGTTTGTTTCTCCGTTTAGATTAATCTAGGCTTGCTACAAGGCTCATGAATGTCATGTGTGTTCTCCATGCATAACATCTCCTGGGAAGGGATGCCTGCTTTCCCCAGAGGAACTGGTCCTGCATTCTGCCAGCAAGTGACAGCTAGGAATCTCCTGCCAGAGGCTCTGGAGATACCGCACCAGCACACTGAATTTGCTATCGCTGCTTCATTTTGCATCTTTGCCCCAAAAAGACACTTCAGGCCTTGACTAGGATATTCTGATTATTTTTCTATGCTGTTAGATAGAATTTTGTTTTTAAAATGTTTCCTCTTTGAAGTTTCCAGTGTGTATTTTCTTTATCCAGCTGCTGTAAATTAAAAACTGGGGGCCTCTGATAGCAAGTGCTATCAATAAAAAATTGAACTAATTAAGTTTCAGGCATAATCCTTATTATTATAAATTAGTTCAGTGAGATATAAGATAAGGGAGTAATAAACCCCTAAAACCTAAGATTTAGCAAGGAAATACCAACAGACCTTGGAATGCTGCATTCTGACTTAAATGATGTTATAAATGTTTAATCAACTACTACTGATAAATTTTAAGCATCAGAAGGACCTGGATACAACAGCAATAGAGTAAAGTTTTAGATTATTTGCAACAATTTGCATCTCTTTTTTTCTTAATAAAAAAAAAATAGCAGCCCTGATTTTGAGGTCTTCAAAGAATTTGAAAGGTTAAGAGACAGAAAAATTAGTGCCAGCATAACTATGGTTCTACTAATATATATATAAATATAATTTTGATGATCCTCTTCAATGAGTATCATGATCAGAAGGGATTCCAAGCTGCTAAACGTGGAATGGTAAGATTTCAGATCATGCATGATTATAATCTCAGCTTTATTCTGACCTGTTGAACTAGTTTATTTGGAAGTGCTGTTAACACCTGAATAGCAAGGTTAATGGCCAGGATGTTAGATTCTGCTCCCTTAAGGATGCATAGTATAGTAGATTAACATGTTTTAGTTAGTCTTTCATTTTGATTACAGAGGAAACGATTTTTTATACCATCAGTCAAGAGCAGATCTGTGGCAATGATTTCTAGAATATTATGGCACACCAATGATTAATTGCCAGCTTTGCTCGTTCAACCAACTTATCAACTGAAATAAAGACCAATAATTGTGTTTATAAAAAGGAATATAGCAATTTAAAATAATTTTGAGGGTTGTAGTTGGCCCTTGGGTATGTTTATTAAGCAGATTTACCTTACTGTCTTCTATTAGATCTGGATTAATGTGTTAAAATTAAATTATTACTCCTTGATTCTGTGTTGCATGGCTATATAAAAACATTGTGTGCTATAGCTCTGAAATTTGTAGGTAGGGAAGAATTGTAAGAAACAATTCCTCTAGGGGCTAGAGGAAATTTTGTACCAATAGAGACTTAAAGGATGTCTGTAGAAAAGAAAGAGGAAATCACCTTTCTCTTCCATTTTCTACCTTGCTCTTCCCTTTTCTAGTCTCCTGCTCTCTCTCTATGGTGAGCTCCAGAAGAAGGGTGAGTTTCTCACAATACACGTTTCTCCTCTTCAACTTAAATTTCACCTTGGAAAAAGCGGGTGGACAGGTGAGTGCTTCCTGCTTGGCGAAAGTGTAACTTTGTTCTAATAAAAAGCAGCAGAAAGTTAGTGGGCAGAACAGCTTCCAAATCCCTGTGGTCATCAAAGGCAGCTTCACAGGGAACACACTGTAATTAATGCCTCTTCCAGGTGAGAGGAAGCACAGCAAGCTCATGTGAAGGTTGTTTCAGAGTCATGTTTTTGTTACCCTGAGTTTCTAAAACAACTTCCTGCTGTTTCTCGTTTTGCTTTGACTGCAGAATTGGAGCCAGCTTCAGCTTCTCACTGACTCAAACAAGTATCAGGTGTGTAAAATCTATTTATGGTTCTCGATTTAGTTTCTTTCTGGCTTTGAAAAGCAGTCTTACAACGTGCTCTTCAAGAGAACTGTTGGCTTCAGAGTGCCTTGGCTACTTGAGCTGCCTGAAAGAGTGTGTTTTCCTGGCTCCAGAAAGAGGTCAGTAAGTTCTTAACCTCTTGAATTTTTCAGCTGGGCTACAAATGTACTGAGTGGGAAAATACCCTCTTGTTTACTTCAGATGGTCAACACAGGACTTTGTGCAAATGATGTCTGTGTGTCGGGACACACAGCTACCGGAAAATGGAGCAGTCAAAGGGGTGAAAAGATGTGAAGGTGAAATAATTCCACTAAGTACACAAACCAGCAAGTGTGGCTCATGGTTGCTGGCCTCAGATGTTTGGAAATAAAAGGACTGGAGAGGGCAAGATGAAACTTTGGGGCATTATGAAGTGATAGACCTGCCCACATATACGTAAGATAGCCAAAGGGAAACAGAAATAATATGGGGAAAATACTTGGCCCCTAGACGTGAGTAAAAACTGGGATTTTAGGCTATAGATTTGGAGTAGAAAATAACAACCTAAAGTTTGACACTTGTTTTAGTATCAATTGTGGTATTTGCTTGGTTTGAGTGTAATAATTCTCATCCATCTTCAAATATATCTCTCTTTTTTTGGCATGTTTCTTGCATCTCTAATCCTGAATAATTGTGGGGTCAAGTGTAAATATATGTTACACCTCTGAGTAATCTGCTGGAATACTGTTTTTCTCAGCAGTTTACCAACTGAGGTTAACCACTTGTTTTACTTTTCCTGTTCCATAGCTTTTTTGGTGGCTTGAAACATGCAAGAATATAAAAGATAATGAAACAAAATTCACCTAGTTTCTGGTCTTTTTTTTGTTTGTTTGTTTTCATCCTTTCTTTTTCTCAGATAATGGTTGTTCCTTGTACTATGTTCATCAAGGAATTCTTTTTAGAAGAAAGCTTACTTCAGATTTGTTGGATGATATAGATGTCTGGTCATAGTTTTTCAGAAAATTTCCATGGGAAATGAAAATAACCCTGGAGGGAGGGTGTAATTTTTCTGGTCAAATGTCTCTTGTAGTACTCATGTTTAAAGCAGAAAAAACATAGTTTTTCAGTGACGGTTTATATTTTACCTTACAATATTTGTTAAATTATAAATAATAAGTGATCCAGACCAATATGTCTAAGATTTTACACAGTGAATATTGTAACTTTGATGTTAAATATATACTTAAATATCCCTTTTTGAGGTTTAGGGAGCTTTAAAGGTATGTTTACTTGTGGCCCATGGCTTTTGCACAGTGAGCACGGTAGATCTTGCTTTGTGACACTTCTGTAACTAGCTACCAATAACGTGCTTCTTTCTCTTACTCAGTAAGAACAAATACACGTGGCCAAATAAACTCAGCCTGATTCCAGGCAGAAAATGAAGGCATACAGGGAGGGAGGTGAGGGAAACCACTTTGGTTGGTGCGGGATGTTGGCAGGTTGCTAAAAGCCTCGCAGTTCCCAATTTTCTGCCTGCACCGTGTCCCACTTAAATCTGCCTTTTTCACAAGATGTGTTGCTCTTGTTAGGCGAGAAATTGTTTTAACACACACACAAAAAAAAACCCCTTTCCTGATTTCAGTAAATCCCTCAGCTGGTGTGAATGACATCAAGACATTTCAAAGCTTCAAAAAAGCAGCCAGTAAGCCTGGCACCCTCATTGGTATGTATCAATACGCCTTTGCCTGACACCATAACTAGTATGCCATCAAATAGAATATGCAATCATTTAATTAGTTTTCACAGGGGTAAATGTATGTGGGGAAGAGGTCTTAAAATACTTGGTGGAAAAAGAAATTATGTGAAGCTTTCAGAGTCTTTTCAAGCAGCTGCCAAGCCTGATGCCAGTTGACACAGCCCGCTTGGTTAACCGGAAAGCGTTTGGACGAAATTCCTTGCCAAACTGCCACTGAGAATTTACGTAGCCAACGAGTAAGAGCTCCTTGTGGAGAAGAATGCCAACTGTCTTGGCTTGTCAGGGAAGGCACTAAAATGCTGTAATTTTCCTGAGAATCCTCATTGGGGACCCCCATCCAGACATTGTCTGCCTGTGGGTTGGGAACTCCAGGAAGGCTCAGGCCTGGGCACCCACAGCTGTGCCCAACCCTGTCTCCACCAGAGCAGGTTTTATGCCTGCTTTCTGAATCCTGTAGTATTTTGGAGATCACTGTGGGGAAATAAACAGGATGGTTTATGGAAATAGCAAGAAACACTATCTACAGGCATTATGCATTGGTTAAGGACACTGTGTTTCTCCCTGCCCATGGCAATAATCACCCATCTAACATTTAGCCATAATTATCACCCTAACTGGAGGGTTTTTTTCTTACTGTGGAAATAATAGGTATTACTTAGGCTTCTGTTATTTTAAAAGTCTGGAAAGGGAAGGATGCTGTCTTACTGCAAGCTACCAAAGTGGCTGTGATGGGCTTGTGTAACTCAGCACAGAGATGATCAGCAGGGTCCACAGGGCTGGAAAGCATTTTAAACAAAAACCAAAACAAATTCTAAATGAATGCTTATCATCTTCCACAAATTTAAAATACGTTTTCTTTATGTATGTATAGCTCTTCTTTCCTTTACATATTTGCTTGAAGCCTTCCCCAGCTGAATCCTGCCTGGAAAACAGCACTGGTGAATGGAGCATTGATTAGGGGCTGTAGAGAAAGGTCAGAAATTAACTTAACTACAAATCTGCATGCTGTGAATGAGAGTTAACGTTATGGGTCCTGAAAGAGGTGGGGAGACAATTAATCCTCACTGAAAACTTTATTTCAATGGTGTGGAAGTTACATACAGATGGATGCAGGAATGGGGCTGACATTTAAGTGAGGAGTGCTTCACTGATGTACCGTGGTAGTTGTTGAGACACAAGACAGGAAACTATTCATCATTATTTAAATAATATATTTTAAGAGATGTGAGGGTGTGCTTTTGCTGCAGTACTGATTACAAATAACCCTTATTCAACAGAATAGATAGCAGTCCCACTAGTGACTTCAAGGGGGGAAGTTCCTTTGACTTGACCATTTGCTTTTAGATCTTAGTAAGTTCTGAAGGACCAGTGCTGTGGGATGTTTTTCCAGCTCCCCAGTTCTTCTGGCACAGAGTTTAATTGTTCAGCAATATTCCACAATATCTGGTGTGAGCGTGTCAGCACAGTGTGTAGCCTTGCTTTATTAGGAGCATTTGGGTGTTTTTACTACCCTTGAACAACATACAGTACATTCAACATCAATTTCATTCCCCTTTTAATTTAGAAAGGAAAACTTACGGTCCCGAATGTATGCCTCACTTTTCATATGAGGTATTGTATTTCTGTGATTTATTGAGATATTAACATGGAAATGGTGATGTTAAACAATACTTGGAATAGCTTTAAAAGTGTAGTGGGAATCATGATTTCATAAGAAGGAAATTAGTTATGTAGGTAACATTACTGTATAATTTCCCAGGGGATATCTGCATCAGGCAAGGTTTTATTACATTCTAAAACAAAGTTGTTTGCACTCACTTTAAATATAAAGTACTGCTGAATATGACAATATCATAAGGCTGCTCACAGTACAAGCAAAGGCATCTGTTAATGGTACCATGAATAGTTATGAACTGTGGTATTCAAACGGCTTTGCCAGCAAGGCATTGCCTCCTAATTTATTTTTATAGCAAATGGATGCCTCATTTTTCATGGTTTGGTTGTTTGCATTCAAATGTACCAATAATTTCCAAGGCAATCACTTCTACACGGCATGTTTTATTTGCAAACATAAGATGCAGGAGCTAATGATGTGGTGGTTGGTAGTCTTCTCCATCAGCAGTTTTGTATGAATCCTTATGTATTTTTTTTTTGTTTAGTTCACAAAAAAGAATACAATACATAAAAATATGTTTATTGTATGTAAGATTTAATTTCATTTCTTATCACACAATTTAGGAGGGAAAAAGGCTGTGTAATTGTGTTGTTTTGCCATCCAGTGTGTTACTGCTGAACTGGATTTTTTTCCAACTTTGTTTGTTCCTGGACACATCATCAAAAAATTAGAAGGGAACGCAAGTGGATTCAGCTGACACGTAGCAGGCTTCTAAAGTCTCCTCAGTTGAGGAGAGGAGGGACGCAGCAAAAATTAATTCAGATTTTCCTCTACTCATTTTTCAAATTCTTGTTAGTTGTTGCTGGAACTGATTCTAGGAGTGGTGTGTGATGCTGACATGACTAGTAGTCAGCAGCTGCTTTCCTGTGGTCTTCAGCCCCTGTGTGGTTTGCTGTCAGCTAATCCCTGGAAACCAGCATTGTGTGGCAGGAAGTTGGCAATGTGAGGCTGCTGGAACACTTAGATTTGGCTGTGGTGACAGAGCCAGAGCCCACTGGCTCCAGCATTGAAGGTCCTCTTGTGTGCCTGGCACTGCTGCTGGCTCTGTTAATTTAAATTTAGTTCCATTTATATGATGCCACACACCACTCTGGGGTGTATGGTGCCATAACTGAAGCGTTACCCCTCACATCTGGGGCAGATTAAATGAGTGACTGGCAAAACAATCCATCTGATTATCATAGTAGGATATGAGGTCTGTGGTGATTTGGATTTGACAAGAGATTTGGAAGAAAAAAAAAACAATTGAGGAACTCATGACAATGTTGACCAAAATGAAATTAATCTTATTAAAACCCAAGAATCCAAACATGGTTTTAGGAGATCTCATTTAAGAATTTATAGGGGTGCTGCTTGATTTGGGAAATGATTTTTGATTGACATTTCCCTAAATCTTTTCCAAGCACAGGATCCCACTTCCTTGTCATGCTCACAAAACAAAGCCCCAAGTCTGAAGCACTGAACTCCACATCCACCTAACCAGCTTTGGGGCTCAGCACAAACTGGGATCATGCAGAGCTGTGCTACTGCTGTCCCAGAGGGACTCAGCTCTCCACAGGGAGTTCTTGGCTGGAGCAGTTTCGGTGACCAGCCAGGTGCTGGTGTGTAATTCCCACCAGCAGCCCCTGAACCTGTGAGGTGCTCTTTGTCCCATTCTGGTGGGCCTTGTACAGACACCGCTTGAAAATATTTTTCAATATTACACTTTCATACTGGTGTTTATTGTAACTAACTTATAGATTCGTCTTGGATGGCAGAAAGCTTTTGCTTTTTCCTCGCCTTTTTCACCCATCTTACAGTTTCACTATACTTTGAGTATCACTTCCTCAGTGAAACCCTCCCGTAGCGTCGAAGCCTTAGCATTCAGAAGGAATAATTTCAGCCCACTCTTCAATAAAGGAGGGGAAAAAATAAGAAATGGTGTTCCTGGCAAAATCTTTCTCAATCCAGCTTTGTCACTCTGAGCCACTCAGCTTTGGGATTTCAATTAATTGAAGATGTTTCAATTAGGTCACCAAAGCCCTTTCTCAACGAGCCCACTGCTGCTCCAGCTGCAGCAAGAGCTCCATTGTGATTCCAAGTAGCTGGAGGAAAGATGCTGCCTTGCCTGCCCTGGTGGTCTGAAACCCAAAATAACAAAACCCCCAAGCCTCTGAGTAGCACCAGCAAAGGAAAAGCCTCGTCAAGATCCTGTTGTAGCACATCCAGGATCCAATTCTTGTAACAGACTGCGTTTGGGATGCTGTGGACAAATGCCAAGAAGCAGCTTGGCAGCTAAATAACTTTATTGTGTCCTTTTTGCTGCACCTCTCCCTTTTCACTATTGTCACCACTTCATACCTGGTGTAAAGTGCAGTCTGGTAGTTCCCATTTATATATTTTCTGAAATACACGATGGTGAAATATTCTAGGAATGAGGTATTTTTCTTGTGTGGTTATGGCTATGGGTTTGAGATACAGTATAATTAACTACGCTTATAATAATAGATATTTCTAGAGCAGTAGTATTAAAAAAAGCTGGGCCTGCAAAACTTGAGAAAGCAAATAACATCTCCCTTGCACGACTCCTCTGGCAGAAGGAGTTTTGTTGTGCTGGAGGAAAACTTCCCTGGAAGTTCACTAATATCCCATTATGGAAGTGTGCCATTGGAGCCACCCTCGCTAGACGTGCTTTGCACGGTGCCCCACTCGGGCCATCAGTGCCAAGTGGTGCTGACAGAGACTTGTCACTCGTGAAGCCTGGAGCAGGCTAAAAATGGGAGCTGTGGCACTGCAGGGGGACATCGATCACACCTGGTTAGTGCTCAGTGGCTGTGTGCCACAGGAACCAACTGGACAGATGACTGGGGGCTGGCTGGCAAGAAAAGCCCTGCTCAATGTGTGATCAAGCCACCAATCTGTAGTGACAGATTCAGATACTGGAAGAGATTGATGCTTGAGCTACGCTAATTCAGGTTAAATCCTTGTCCTTGGGTGAGTTTGTTTTACAGAAACACAATTTACGTGTGGTTTCTTTAGTTTCTGTTAAAATTCTGTAGATTCTGTATCCTTCTCTAACATCTTCCTTGCCAGAACTGCTTCCCAGCTTTCACCCTGTGCTATGCAAAATTTTACCCCAGAAATGTGTATAACAGTAATTTTCTGATCAGGAAATTGAAAAATGTAAATATTCTCTGTGAACTCTTCCTTCAATTTCAGTCTGCAAGCTCGATCCCAGACGATGTTTGTCCTCTAGGGATGCCGAAAGGTGAAGGGTTGTATCAGTTTTGATGTTGTTTTATCTATGTCTCTACCACAGATATGTTGTCTGCGAGGATGTGCATTTTTGAAGGTGCCTTGCTTCATCTTTTTATAGATGAAAAATTGCGTTGGGAAAGTGCCACTGTCTGTGGTGACTGTATGAAACAGAAGATAAAATTGTGAAAATTAAAAATTATAAATTCAGTAAGGCCCATTTTTTGAAAGGCAAACTGTGGTGGTCTCCTATATAAATCTGGATGGCAACTGTTCAAGAACTGTGTGAAACTTGCTGCTGCCATTAGTTGTTTTACTTCAGAATATGCTTGGAAAATATGTCAATAATCTCTTATTGGGCTGCCAGTACAAGCAGTGGTAAGTGCAGCATACTGCAGACTTGTGATCATCCCGTTGGGATGCAGAGTTTGCTGCTGCTGTGTTGGCTGTAAATGGACAGCAGGGGGTTTAAGGAAGTCTCCAAGAAAATAAATTATGATCTTTGGCATATGTGATACCTAATAAGAGTATTTCATTACTGTGACATGCTTAGAATACACATTCCTATTTTTACCACCTACAGAAAATCAAATTGTTCCTGTTGATATGTATTCAAAGTTGATGGCATTTGTCTGTCAGATGCACTGTAGAGCCAGGTGAGAGCAGCCCTCCTGTGCTGGGCTCCACATGAGACAGAGGAAGGAAAAGTAGTACACATGAAAAATAACATTTTCGGCTGCGCCAACCTACTATGACAACTGGAATGTGTATTTAGGCTGCAATAGACTTGTGATCCGAGGCTTAGTTTATAAGAGAAAAAAACTTGTACAAGAAAAGAGAAAAATATAACTAATACTTGCAACATAGAACAACTGAATTTCCCCAGTCATTCTCCAACTATATAATACATCTGCTTAAAAAACAAATGCGTGTAATGATTTGGAGTACGGCCTACCTGGATGTAGAAGTGCCAATAAAATGCTTGTATATGAGTGATAAGAAAATGCTTAGTATCTAACCATGATCACATTTGTATCTAGAGCTTTTAGGCTTCGTTTTGAAGTGGTTTTCAGTGTGTGACTGACACTTGTCAAAGCCATTTGTGCTAGCAAAACACATCTTTTACCCTGCTGAGCTATTTGAGAGGTCTGTAATGTTTCTCTCTGTGTGTGAGCAGATAAAATCTACAAGAGTAATTAACGAGATTGAAAAGAAAGGGACAAAAGAAAATTCGTGTCTTGTTACTCGAACTGTCAAAAAGGTATTTAATGGGAAGATACTTTCACTTCTCCATGGCTAAGATTTAAATGAAGTTATGGCAAAGAGACACTTTTCAATGACTGAGACTTAATCCTCATTAGGCAACCCTGGTTCTGTCTGGAAGAGGATCATTTGAAACACCTCATAATAAGCACTTTTAGATAACTCTGGATTATGACATCACAAGCATCAAATTCTTCTTTTGCTTGTACAGCAAAAGAATTTTTTTAAAGGCTACTTTATTTAATTCCTTAAAGAAGGGAGAAATATGTAATAGATAACAAGGTCCCAAGAGAATATAGAGGAATGAATTCTGCTTTCCTATCACTGTTTCAGATAAGATAATTTTTTTCTTCAACCTGCAATCCAGGAGGTCATACTCTATTCTTACTAAACAAAGACAGGATTGCTTAAAACCCCTGAATAAGAGGAGAGCCCAAAAGTCCTTGTCCAGGGTGTTGTAGAAGAACAGTCCACCCAGTCCCTTTCTTTCCTTTGGGTGGGAAGGATGGTAGCAATATTTCTTTAATGTAGCAGGCAACCCTCTTGGCTTCTGCCACACTAAAATACACGAAGTTGAGAAATGTGTTAAGTAATAAATACACTTAAATATAGTAGTCTTTTGGGTGGGAAGAAAAGGTATTTTTGAGGTTTGTGTTTTCTTGTTCTCCTCCTCTGGTTTTATCCTTTATTTCTCCTTTTCTCCATTTCTGGACTCCTGCTGTAGTGTAGTCCTGAATTTCTCAGCTTTGCTGGAAATTGACATATATCATTCTTAAATAGCCCATTGCTTCAATGCCAGTCATTAGTCTATTCCATGTTTGACATTTTCTCCTAATTTTGTATTGAAGTACTTGATTTTCAGTGTCTTAGTGTATCATGGAAAAGCAAAAACTTCAGTCTGAATCAACACCAGTAATCTTTTTCTGTGCCTGAGGAAGAGGGAGGCAATTAAAAATGCATCTATTGAAATGGATGAGTACAGGCAGGCATCTCAGGCTGCTTGCAGACGTGGCTCTTGCAAATTTAACTGGTCAAAATTCATTAAGGCTCTGAAATTCAAGTGATGCACATTTCAAACTTGGATGCTGCCTGTAATAACAATGGCAATTTCAGGTTTGGGAGCAAGGCTGATTGTTGTGAGAAGCAGCCGTGGTGTATGATTCTCTTCTGGCCAAATGCCACGCATTTTAAATGCATTAACTTTCTTGTAATGTGCCTTCCATGCCTTCACAAGGTCCCTGTTGCATTTCTATTGCTTTGTCTGGGGTAAGTCTTTCCTGCCAGCCAAAATGTTCTCATGATTGCTCCACCTAATCAGCGATTCAGAAGTTCAGCGTAAATCCATTGAACTCACATGAGTCAAGCAGGATATATCCTGACATGCTTGTAAATGAAATTACTGTGAGTGGTCCAGCTTAGTTTAATTATGGTATTCCTAACTGAGAGAGCTCAGCAAGTGTGTTATAATCTCCAGTTTTGGGAGCACTAAATATAAATTGGTTTGGAAGGGCAAGGTGGATCTCTAAGCCTTCAAAGCAAAAGGTAGACGAGGACAAGATGGCATGGAAGCGTGATGCATTAAAATACCTAAATATGCATTTTTTAAAAGGCTGTCTTTATAGTTCAGAGATCTGGGATTCTAGAGAGGTAAAATAGAGGCTGTGTATATCCTCTCTTGTCCGCAGAGTTAGAAAATCCATTCCTCTGTGCCAGTCCAGAGATGTTTGCTGGCTCCGTGGATAGTCAGCCTCATTCTTCTGTCCTACTGGACAGGATGTTTGCATATCCTTGTGAAAGGAAGGAAGCAGAGAAAGTCAAGAGAAATAAACACAAAAAGAAAAATAAAGCATCCAATAATTTATATACATTAGAAGCCAAAAAGTGCATCTTTGTCTGTTCTGGTCTTTTGACATTTATCCATAAACATTATGCAAGAAGAGCCAGAAAGAACTGGTATTTAACAAATTACTATCCTGTTTCTTCTGAAATTCAAGAACTGGATGCCAATTTTCTTTTTGTAAAAGAAAAATATTTGGAAGATAACAGTAGTAGGTGATTATAGATAAATACAGGTGAGAAAAGATGATGCTTAGACAAAGTAACTCCTTTTTCCTTTCATTGCTTTGTTGATGATGTGCTTGTACACAGCCTTACATATCTAGTTTGGGGGATTCTTACAGTTCTAGGAATTTCATCCTTTGAATACTTATGTTGCATTTTCCTCTACTTGTTTTGTTGTTAAAATTGATACAATGCTTTTAAGGTAGTTTTTTAATTGATTGAAACAAGTCTTAATATTTGTGTTTCCCTGTTGGTTTGGGGGTTGTTTGTGAGGTTTATTTTAGTATGTGGCATGAGTATTTTCCTGGTTGGAATCCACCAGAGAGTTGCCTGTTACTGCTTACCAAGCCTTTGGTGCACTGCCTGTGTCTCAGGTTTCTCACAGTCCATAGCCAAGTGGAAATGAGGAGGGAAATGAAATACCTGTTTTGCTAAATATAGGTTAATCTGAGGTGGAAGGGATCTGAGAATACTTTTAGCCTGGCCCCCTGTTCACAGCAGGGGTAAGTCTGCCATCAGAAAGGATTTTCTGGGCTTTTCCCCACGAAGGTAACTGGAATAACCCCTGAGGGTAAAGCCTCTGAAACCTCCCAGGGCAGGAGTTTTGTAAATGCAAAAGGCAGCTCAGCTACAGGAAATGTATTGCCCTAGAGCACACTGAACTTCAGGGGTATTTTAAATGAAGGACTTAACACTGCAGTGAAGACTGGAACTGCTGAATTATCTTAACATGTAATAAAAATGTCAGCTCGCTTAATTTTTTTTTAAAGGCCAAAAGTGCACGGGTTTAAACCAGAAAAATAGAAGGCAGAGCATCTGGGATGTTTGTACTTGGAGTTAAACTCAACTAGAAATTTCTTTTGTAGAGTAATCATTTCTTGTTACCAAAATCTGTACATCAATGAAACAAGCCATAGATTGTATTCCATACATCCTCATGTAGCAAGGTAATTTCAAAATGCAGGTGCAAATGCTTAACAGATTTCTGTTAATCTTAAATCAGAATTAGGGAACACAAGGCAGTTCTGTGGAAAAATTGAGATAAGGAGCAAGTGTTTTGTTTCCCAACTCTTAGAGCTGCCTTAACAGCTGAGGCTTTGATGAATACTGCACAAGCGTAGTGAAAGATTTTTGTTTTCCTCTGTTCAGTAAATAATTGACTAGCAGCTCCTAATGTGGCTCTAAGGGCTGGAAGTGCTTCTCAGAGCTGCCGTGTCACTTTGTGGTGGAGCTGAAGGAGAGCACTGGGTGGCACCGGCTGTGCTGGCATTTCTCACTGTGCCAAGTGCACCTCAATGGGTCCCCGTGTGTCCTGTCACAGTTCTTGGTACCTCTGCCTGCACAGGTGGCCTGGCGAGTGATGCTGGCCTCTGATTTTTTCTTTCATTGCAAGCAAAAGAGTGGGCTGGATTATTCTTCCTGTCACTGCATAAAATTCTTTATTGGAACCTAGTGTTCAGACAAATCAGTCTCTCTTTAACTGAGGTGTTCTCAGGTGTCGTTTGTAAGAACCGCAGATGTTTGCACCACGTCTTCAGCCCATGAGTAGAGTTTGGGTGGGAAACTCCAGCAGCCCGTGGACTTGTTGTGCTGGCATGTGGCAGATCCTCTGCTCTGCCTCTGGACAGTACTCAGCTATTTCAGATTGAAACAATTGCCTCAGCTTGAGACTCAGTATTTATAATTGCATTTAGGCTGTGTAGCACATCGAAGGAAATCACAGGAGGGAACTGGGGAATATCATCAAGGGCTGGAAATCCCAGGAGTATGCTGGTGGATGTAGTGTGTAAGGACCAGTTTGGCGCAAGCTCTTTTCATTTCCTCTAGGTTCCGCATTTTGGGGATTCTAGGTCTTTTTGGCAGCTCACCTGAAAGTAAGAAACCTGGTTTACAGTTTTGTCTTCAATATAGTGATAAATATTGAAATTAGTAATTTCACTTGGAAAGAACAAAGATTAAATATGCTACATCGACAGGCTGTGCCTTACTTTGGCAAGCCTTTGGTTGCCTCACTCTAGCTGCAGCTCTGTTTTGTCCTTAATTACCCCAGTCCTCTGGCTTTTCCCCCATAATGTGTGATATAATTATAAATCCATTCTTAAATCCACTTTAGTTTAAAAAAAACCAAAAAATTTGTTGAGGCAATTTTTTGCTGAGCAGAAGTGTTGAGCACAGATGCGAAAGAAAATAGCTTTCAGCAAAAACTAATACTCTCTAATTGTTCTCATATTCTTTCATATGGAGAACTTGAAGCATTTTAACCTTCTGGCAGTTCTTTCCCAAATAATGTAAGTAAAATATTTAATACTTTTGTAACACTTTGCACAGGCCATTAATAAGAGCTATAGAGTAATAAGGGTGGTAGTAACTCCCCAGGCCTATGCAGGGAATATTGCTGAGCATTTCCCATCTGAGTCATACAATATACACAACTTATTTAATTTATATTCAATCTGTACCTCCAAAAATTATTTGTCATGACTTGTGTGTTCAGACCATTAGGAGGAGAAAAGGACACTTGTCTGATGCTTTAAAAAATGCCATTTGTGAAAACTTTACAGCACCTTTTTAAAGTGAAAATGGCAAATGTTCCCCAGGCTTTGATTCACAGGTGGCAGTGAGCTTTATGGAATTTCTATACATAATACGTGGCAATTGACATCAGAATCAAGGACAGCAGCTGTCAGCTTTTTCACGTCAAACTTTGAACTTTCCTAAATCTTCCAGCTAAACCTAGTCTTTGTGAAATAGCTGAACAACTCCAGCTTCCAAGCAGCTTCCAAATGTCTCTTGTGCCTTGCATTTCACCTGATGTCCAGAAGACTTATCCATCTGCTGAGTCACAGCTCTGATTTAAATCGGGGTAAAAAATTCTGTGACACTTTTTATCACAAATCCATGTTTGAACTTGATGGGAAATGGGAATTCTTTTCAAATCATACCAAATAATAAGACTCTAGGCTAGCAGCCTGTTTTGTTCACAGAATACTACTGAACTGCTTTTAAATTTTCACAGAATATGTTTTGTTATCTGAAGATGGAAGTAACCTAAAGGCAGAAAATTAAAATTATGAACAAATTCATTCAACTAAATCTGAATGTAATTTAAAAGGGACAGATATGCTAAAGTTTTTTATAAAGAGTGTTGCTTAATATCTGAGAGTTAAGTATCACAGAAGGGCATATTTCGTTTACAGGGGGAAAATTCACTTTATTGAATAATTCATGTTATTTTTTTTTCTTGAATAATTCTTACTAAAGAGCTTTGATCGTTTTTTTGGTGGAGGCTGGAGAGTTGTGTTGGTTCATACTGGCTGTTTTCAACTTCCCAGGTCTCAAATTCGGCAGTTTGCCAGAGGTACACTGTCAAATTTTGGGGGTTTTATCCATGCACAAGTGGCTTCTCCCTGTTTAGCATGGACTGGAAAAAGTGCAGCCAAGAGAGACCAAGGAGTGTTCAGCTGGGGTTTGCCTTTTGGCTTAGAGGAAAAACAGGGAATGTCCCATCACTACTGCTCTGATGCAATGGGGGCCCAAACTTGCTGAACTGAAAATGGAACTGGTGTTTTTTTTTTTTTTGGTGTGGTTTTTAACCCACTTTTCCCCCAGGAGCAAAGCTGCCAGCAGCAGTGCAATACCGTAAATTCCAGTGTAGAGCAGTGCAGACAGTGATAGCAGCTGTACTTCCGTGGCTGGAAATGTAGATGACTGATCACGAACAAGCACGCGTGAATTGTTACAAGTGCCAGAACAAAACCTAAATTAACTAGTTCTCGGGCCATCTAGGATAAAACGTGTTACACACCTGTTACAGCAACACAGCCGATGAATAGAGCTGTCAGTCTTTATTTTTGGCTTAAACAACAGTCTTCATTGTTAGCCTAATTCTTATCATTTGTATTCCGTGCAGTTAGGAATGTAAATGGCCTTAAACGTAAGAATTTAGTGCTTAATCCTGATTGTTCTACCCAGAGCTGGCCTTTAAAACGCAACAGTTTCGTGGAGGGAATTAGATAACCTTTCAGAGATAAAGTTCCTTCTTTAATTAAACAATATCCCTGAAAGTACAAACCACTTTCCAAGAGCTGAGAGACTGCAGCAGACACACCAGAAAATAAATTGGGTAAATCCCACCTCCCCAGCAGTACTTCTGGCTGCCTTCTCTACATCTTCCACTCCATTTCCCGATAAGCCCTGAAAATGCATATTCAGTGCAGCAATTTATCCTCAACGCCTCAGTGCAGCACTGTCTTAATTTGCCAATTAACACTTCCCTACCCTCCAGCAGGGCCATGCCTTTGCTCGTGGCTGTGGGACCACAGCCTGCTGCTTCACAACTCGCTGCTGCTGCCGTGGGGTACCTAAAGGTGAAAGCTCTCCCCACGACAAGGTTCTCACAGAATGTAAGGTCTAAAATGATTTCTAATTGTCTCAAGTCCTCACACTGGAACAGCTCCACGAGCTGAAGTTTCTCTGCAGAGTATCCTTGGCTTTTTGACATGGAAGAGGTTGAATATGTTGAGAGTAGAACATGTGGGATGGCTCCTAAGCAGTAGGAAACAGGACTGGAAAGAAGGGGGAAAAGGAAAAGTATGGATTATACTTAAAATTATTTTGTTACTAGACCATTCATGACTGTCCTGCACACTAAACCATTACTGTTTTTTTTTTTAAGGCAAGAGATTATATAAATTTGTTCCCCGATAAGTCCTGCCAATCACCGTGCATTGGCATGTTTCTCTAAAGGGACATCATTTCCTTGTGAGCTTTGAAGGGCTGCTCATGAAAGTCCAAATTTATCCTGTGGCTGATAAATTCATATATGCCTTAAAAGACAACCCAAAAACATCAGTGGAGAGGAGGAAAAAGCCAGTGTGGGGTCTGCTGCCTTCTGAAACCAGGCTACAATGCTGACAGCGAGATTGTGGTAATGGCTGGCATTTTGTTTGCTCCTGGAGAGAGCCATGCAACCCAAGCATTTCTTATTTGAATTTCACCCAGAGGCATTCATAAAAACAGAAATGGGAGTTGGCACTGTAAGAAAAAATAAATTGCATGCTGATAGACCAAGAAGACTCGTCCATTGAAGAGGAATTTTTTGCCATTAAAATATGATGGATAACCCATGCAAAAAACATGTAAGAAGCCACTTTGTTGCTCTTTGCATTGCAAATTTTTCTTAATCTCTTCCATGATGGGCAAAAGACAGTAAGCAGATGGAAAGAGCTCTGCGAGCTCTGTTTGGCTCTGAGGTTGGATTGGAGCCAACCGTTCCAGAAGTTTTTTGCAAGGCACCCTTCTTTTCACTGCAGTCAGATTTGAGCGAAAATACATTTCAGATAAATGCAAATCTACCATTGTCTTCTGTATCTCTGTATTCATGCCTACAGCTGTTCCACTTGCAAATAATGTTAATTTTTGAAAACTAGCTCATTTGCTGCAAATCTGTCCACATGTGTCAGTGGCAACTTCTATGCACTAGAACAAAAATGCTCTTTAGAAAAGAATAGTATTTCTGTATTAAAATGCCCTCTCTTCAGTTCTGAGACACATAAATTTACTGGGCCAATGGTTTACTTTAAGCTACTAAAGTAGAAGGTATTAACAGATAATGTGATAAATTAACTGGTTATCAACTATTTGTCATAAGACAACGTAGTTTTGTTTTTTTCTTTGCTATTTTTAGTTAGTTTTCCCCTAGTTAGCTAATCTTTGGGTTGTGGGGGGTTTTTCCCCTTCTTTTTTTGGTGTGATCATAGTAAACTGTGTGATTTGTGCTTCATTCTGAAATCCCTCTTTTCCTTCTAAGCTGGCTCTGCTTTGCTTTTGCTTAGCTTTCTTTAATTTTCTTACTAATTATCTTATTAATTCATGTTTTCCTCCCTCCCTATTTTATAGAAAATCCTTGGTATTATAATTCATAATTGTGACTCTTGCATGGGAAATACTTAAGCTGATAATTTATTGGAAGATTTTGAAGAACTGTGGTTTCACAACAAATGCATCTGGCCTTCAGGATGCACGGAGGTGAATAAATACTGAAAGAGTTTTAGGTCCTTGCCGGAGTTTCCTGTTGTACGTGAAATTGATCCCTGATCACACCCTGATCCTAGTCCTGGTCAGTGGCATAGTGGGGTCATTATTTGCAGGTGCTAAATAAGTTTATTTTAATTATAAGTAAATATGCTAAGTAAAAACAGCAAGTCACAAGGATGAATAATTTTAATTGAAACTAATTGTGCCTGTATTATTAACCTTTCCTGTCATCATAGAGGTGGACTGACACTTGCCTGTGTCAACAATTGAATGCTATGTACAAGTTAATAGGAATTACCAAGCACTTTAAAGCAGAAATTATGGAGTACTTTCAAATTTTTGTTCTCACTAAAATTCTAGCATTACAGGGAAATAATTTAATTTGAAAACTGTGCTTTTGCTCAGCTTCTGCTAAGTGTTAATTGGCAATTTTTGGTCAATTTTAGACCCGTTCTGTGATGTCTTGTTTTACCTTTTTGCTTATTTTCATTTACTTTGTCTTCCTGACTTGTAAACTCTTCCTGCTGTCTGAGGTTAAGCTCTAGATTTTATTTGTGGCTTCCTTTTCTCATGGACAGATATTGAAAAGGTGTTTCATCGTCACTATTAAAAAGTGGCTTTTTTGCAGTCACAATCTGAAATATCGTATAGCTGTGACTTGCCAAAGAGGTCCTCCTCTTGTGAAGTTTTTGAACCAGTGGTGGCTTTTATTTACAATCCAACACCAACTGCATTGTGTTAGAACAGTGCCCTGCTTGCTCCTGCTTCCATAACAAGGAAGGCCACATTAAAATATTCATTTAAAACCTGGCACTCGTGTTAGTTCACGCTATTATCATTTTTAGTAAGACAATTTTACATATCTATTATGTCTTCTGCATTTGACTATTTTTTCATTTCCTTGTATTTCTCAAGATCTGCTTCACCTTTAGTAGCTGCACAATCCCACAGAGTCTTGTTCCTCTGTGTCCTGTAGTCCCCAAGTGCCAGTCAGGTCCCTTCCCCACTGTTTTCAGTGCTGCCCACTGATCTGTGGGCTCGCTTGCATCCCTGAATATTTCCTTGTTCTCAAAACAAGATGATTCTTTCTCTGCCTGCTGTTCCTCAGCCATTCATGAAGGTTCTCTCTGTGACTCTGGTTTTTAGTGCAGCTGTTGTGTTGTTCTCATTCATCTTCCAAGTTCTTAAAATGCCACTCTACTGTACATGAAAAAAGGTGTCCTGGATTTTTAATTTATTGCCTGCTTGGACACTTCCATCAAGTCTGCTTGCTGCTCTTTCCACGGCTGGAGAGCTCTTCCTTTTTAGCCTGCCCAGGAAAATTAATTTACTGGAATTTGTGGAATTTACTGGAATGGACTGGAATTCTTCCCATCTAATAGTGGAGGGCCACCAGAAATCATTAGGGGGACTGAAACAAGTAGGAAATAAGAAGAGCCAGAGTGCTGGGGTTGTTCAGCCTTTTGAAAAGAAGGGGACAGATCCTGTTGAGAGAACATTCTATATGACTCATCCTGGAAAATAAACAGTAATAGGATGTGGTTGCATTACAAAATATGGATGTTTGTGGATGTGTAAAGCTGGAGTCTGGATTTCCTCAGTGGTTTCCAGGGACAGGACAAGAGGCAATGGGCTCAAAGTGTAATAGGGAAAAATGGCTTTTGACCTCTACTAAAGATATGGAAGGAGAGCTAGATTTGAGAAGGGCTGGGCTTCTAAATTATTCTTTGTGAAAATTTCCAGTAAGTTGGAGATGCCTTATTAAACCTAGCAAAATTTTCCAGTTGTTTAAACCAGAAGATTACAGCCTTTGATAGTGAAAGTGTATCTCATTTTTGTAAGTACCATATCTATCTTTGTCTTCTTTCATCTGTGGTGTTACCTAAGGGTAACTAGAAAAGCATAACCAGTGGTTTTATTCAGAAAGTAATTTTCAACATCCCAGTGGAGTAATTTGGATGCTTTGCTCCTACCTCCCCTTTCTTGCTGCTGTACTGAGTGTTTTTTTAAAAATTCAATGGAAAATAAAATTTGACCAGGTAGATAAAATACTTGAGTAAATTTTTTTTTTGCCTCAAAAGATTCTTTCAACCAATTGATTATCAAGTAAACCCTTGAGTGAGAACAAGGGTGCATCTTGTCCACAGGCAGGTGCACAGCAGAGAGTGAAGCAGGGCAGGGATGTGTGACTCTTCCTCTGATATCCCTGCGTTTCCATCTATTTGCAGATTAGATTTTCTGAGATAGATTTGGTTTCTTTCTATTTAGTAACACATAATTTTTCCAAGTACCTGACAAGCCTCCCCCTTGGCAACAAGCTGCCTCCTGGTTTCCAAACGAGCTGGAAATCCAGGGAAGTGTTGAAAACCAGCTGCAAATCTCTTGACACCTGCAAGGCTGGAACAGGAAAGCCTTTCTTTAAGTGACAAAGATGCTGATTCAACAGACCTGTGTATTGTGGGGTAGTAAGAGTGGTTGTAAGAGTGTTAAAAACTGAGGGGAAGCAGACAAGCTCAATTATATACATAATATACATCTATATATATGACCAAACTGCTGCTGAAAACACCGCTGTTCTTTTTGGATAGAAAAATAGTTTCAACTGGCTGTAAGTTAGCAAGTTTTCATAATGAAATTAGTACACAGTCTTCAAATATCAGACTACACAGGAAGAAGTAGTACTGAGCTAAAATCTCAAAGGGTTAAAATCATTCTCTGGAATCCATGCATATTTTCAGAGCAGATTGAGAGGGACATTTCTATAATGGTAATTTATGCAATTCCAAAGCAGAATTTAGACCACAATATTGAAGTGTCTGCTCCAAAGAAATGCGATAATAAGAGTTTTGATTGTAATGGGATTTTTGTTCTTTAAGGAATAAGAAGAGAGTTGTAAGGATTTATGTACTAGGCCGTAGTATCCTTAGATATTGCTGGTTTTTAAGATCGGTTCTTCTATGAAAACATTTTTCTTCCATTTTCCATCCAATTTACATCTCTGGCTCTAGAAGTAAGATTTTTCCTGCCTGTGTGGTTGTTGCCTTGCTTTGTTTATTTTTAAATTTCGCTCAATGTCACTTTATGGTCCTCTCAAAATTGAGGTATATTATAAAAGAATGAGAGGAATGGAGATGAAACAAGAATGAGCTTATAACAGTGAGAATTGACTAAAATAAAATAGTCTAATTCTTTTGCTTGTGAAAATGATAGAATGTTACATTGATCCTCTCGGAAGGAAATGTATTTGGTTGAGTCACATGGCTACAAACACGTACAATAGATGCTTTTCTGAAATATAATCGTGGGATTCAAATGGAAATACATCACCATCTCTTCGTATGCCCCTGGTTTTGTTACTGGCAGGGGAAGGGCATGTTGGAGAGCAGTAGTTCACAGAGTGTGTCTAGAAATAACCTGACCAAGTTCCTCCCTGCGAGGCTGAAGGGAGGTGTCCAGGTGACTGCAGAGACCGACACAGCTGCCCTGGGCATTCCTGATTGTAGGCAGGCAGACGGGTCTTGGAATAATCCAAGTAAAGACAACAACCCTTGCACAACCTAAAATAATGCTGCATTAAAATTGCCAGGAAACTAATTTTGCATTTCTTTCAAACTTGTCAGACGATGAATCAAAGAAAGGGTCCCTAAGCCATTTTTGCAGTTCTGCTGATAGAATGACAAAGGAGACGTGGCACCAGCCTGTGACAGCCACCTCCTGGGTTTGTCCTGGGATGTGAGTGCCACCAAGGTGGGCCTTCGTCACTAGTCTGGCTTTGCAATAACAAAAAGCAGATCCTTGATCCAAAATCTTTTATTATGTCTAAGGTGAGCTTCGAGCTGAGCCTCCAAAGGCAAATTAAATTGCAGCTGCTCTTACTGACACAAAGCTCAGCCTAAATGGAAACCCATCTCACTGCGCTTAGTGGGGTGAGTTGTACAGCTGGCACCTTGTCACCTCTTGGTGTCATTTATTAAGAACCTAGTTTATGGTCCAGGTACTTGTGAGTGAAGACAAAAACTAACAGCCTGTAATTACCTGGCACTGCTTTCAGCAGGAGAACCCTGAAGGGAGATGCTTTTCAACAGCATTTATTGCAGTTTCTCTTGTGCAGAGCCCTTTCTGCAAACAATACTCGCTGCAGTACTTCTAATTTCTGCTCTAAGCCATTCTGTTATTTATTAGTTAATCACAAAATGCATGTATATATGCAACGAAATATTAATATCAATGTAGAATTCCCTCTTAAAATATTGCATCTGAACATACAGAGAATTTCCTCAAAAGGAAATTTAGGAATGCATAGTTATTTCACAATTTTAATTCTAAACTTGTTATACTTATTTTTGCTAATATAGAAGTGCTTGTCTTTGTTAAGATGTAATGATGTTCAAAAGCTCATTTTGGAAAAATGGAATAATGTAAAAAATTAGGTGAAAAAGTCTGAATATCAGTATCAAGCCTTGTTCACTGCTTGGGCACAAGAAAAATGACCATGCTAGCATCTGATTTGTTTTTTTACAAATATGCTTAAGCATTGTTTAAGCAAGCCTAGTGTTATATGATATTGAATGGTATATTCTGACTATCATGGAAGAACTTGAATATGAAATGCACAGCACTTAAGGAGTGGTATGTTTAAAATTACATGAATTGTTAGAAGCTTTTATTTTTATTGCATTAGAAGATATCCAGATGTGAAAATGAAGCAGCTAGGAATTAAGAAGAAAAAATTAGTTGTGTATTTTCATCCCAAGGTTTAGTACTGACTTGCTTCAATTCCAGCTCCAGGCAGTCTAATCTCTTAAATTCATATACTAGAAGATTTAATGGTGAGAAAGGAGACTTCTTCAAGCATTTAGAAACATTATTTACGTTATAAAATTTTAGCTTCTCTGACAGTATATTTGATTTACTGCAGGTTTCATTATAACCTAGAGAGAGGTGTCATCTCTTCAGCTATGCAATCACATTAACAAAGGAATTGAGGCCCAGCTCAATGGCACGCAAGATTTTGGGCCTCTTACTTGAGATTTACACCTTTAGTATGCAAATAGATCTCCAAGGGAAGCTCTGAGTAAAAGTAAATTAAAGAAATGTATGTGCCATTTAAAGTCAGCAGTATGCATGAAACTGTAAAGTTTTATGGTAATTAGGGCACTGTGTCTGTCTGTCAGGAATGATATTTCTTACTGAAATTATAAATTGATGAAAGAGCAGATTCTTGTTTGAGAGTGAGCTATCACTGGAATACCTTTCCTGCTACAGCAATAATTAAGAAACCTCTTAAGTTTCCATTTTCAAAGGGATTTTTTTTTTTGTGGGGGTGGGAGTTGTTCAGCTTTTCCTACTCCAAAAAAGCAGCTGTTTAGAGCAGTGCTGAAAGTGTTACCCGAGTTTCACCGCAGAGTTTCTATGAGGAGGCAATTTCCAAACTGTCACTTTGCCCTTCCCTCTGTTTCTTTGATTTTGCTACAAAACTTTCCCTTCTTTTACTTGTCATTCTTTTTCAGACAAAAGCATTTCTCCCCTTATCCGACATAGTAGGCAAAGGAGGATTTCTGTGTGTCAATAAAAGAAATGCTACTTGGCTATTCATTTGTGGAAATTGGTATGCAACTCTGACATAATCTAAAAAGGTCCAACTGGATAATCAGAAGCAGCTTTGAAAAAGAGCTTATCTGAGCAGCCAGCCTGGTCTCTCAATTATGTCTCTGCATAGTACAGAGGTACCCCAACATTGGAATTGTTTGTTTAGCTCTTGTCTGCTTTGTCCCTTCAATTATTTTTTGCATCATATTTGCTGCTTCTAAAACCTTCTCGTGGGTGAGACTATTATAGGAAGAATTGTTTCCATTTGTTACTGGCTGAGATTTAGCGGAGTGTGAAAGAAAAAAAATGAGTTTGCAGAATAGGAGTTTTAGAGAAGTATTTGTAATCTCTTGGAACTGATGATGACTGTTCTCATGTGGTAGGTGGGGAGGGTTTAGGGACAGAATTACTTACTTCAGGACCCGTTTGATGATGCTGTTTGCAGCCTGGCTGAATGCTGTCCCATTTCTAAACATGCAGTAAATCAGTCTTAAGAATTACTGGGTATCTGTGAACTTACTCAATTATGAGTTTTTTTCATTTAAACAGAAAAAAAGGCAGTGTTTTTAACTGGTTTACTAATCAGTAAAAATGGTTTTAACTGATTTACTGGTCAGTAAAATGGTGTCAAAGCTTTTCTTTAAATATTTCTGGGTATTTGGGAATCGTCTTCCAGCAATTTACACATTTTAGCCGCAGTCTAGGTTTCCCCTGCAAGTTTTTGTAAAACTGTCTCCTGTAACATTCATTTTAGCTTTCCTTTGTTAAAGGAAGATAAGACACAACTCATACAACCATGTTGTTTCCATGCCTTAGTAACGGACTAATGCTCCTTCTTTGTACTTTCTTCGGTTTTTAAAAATTATTATTGTTGTAGCAATTACACAGATTTCACTTCTTCCAATGGCATTGATTTTATACACCAATTTTATGTATGACTGGGTTTTTTGATTTTATTAAAGTCTTTGTTCTTTTACATAAAGCACCAGATTGACAAGATGCATCTTGAAATTGTTATGTTCTTTACCTTCAGGATGTTTAAAATTGAGATCAGTCTCTGATCTGAAAATTGCATCTCATGGTCCATAAATAATTTCCACATGTGCAGGTCATGGATAACTGGGTGAAGTCAAGAGTTGAGGGTTTTGAAGAAGCCAGTGTCATTTGGTTTTGCTATTTGTTAACAATTTTTCTGGAGAGGCTGTACTGAGAACATCACGAGACAAATATTTCGATGAAGACTCCAAAATTCTTGAATAGAAAAATGGCCAAGGCAATCTCTAGGGGATCATATCAAGGTACTCAAGATAGCAGGAATAAAAATGATCTGCCTGATATTCATAATTTCAAAAGTATTTAAGATAGCTATACTAGCCTTTAATATGCTGAATATCAGGTGAAAGATGGAGCGTTGGGCTTCAGGTGATAAAACTGATTTAGTTATAATTAATGACACTTTTATTAAGATGGACCAGAAGAGCAGGAGCCTGTTCCTTAGTAGTAATCACTATTAGCAGTTTCCTTATTTTTTTAAAACTAGTGAATATGATACTGAGGAGCATTATCAAAAGGTCTGCAGTCTAAGTTAGACTAATTTTCTATATTCTAAACTGGGTGTGTCAAAACCTGTAAAATTGATATTTAATTTCCAGATGATATCTGCAGAACTGTGAAAACTCTTAGTTAAGGGAGTGCAGAATTGCAGCAGCGTGTGACTTGCTGTTAGTACAGGTGAGCTGTGCTGGGGCAGGGACTGCTTCCAGAGCTATCCACTGATCCAACAGCAGGGCTCAGACACCTGGAGAAAGAACTAGTGTTCCTCATACTGCCTGTCCTTTCCATCTTGTAGCTCAAAACAACAGCCTGCACACCCCAGTTAGGAATTTGACCCCTAATTCTTTGGTAAAACCAAATGCAAGTGTTGTGTAAGCAGACGGGTGTGTGTTATTAGTATTGTAAAAACTATGGCAGTAAAGGCCGAGGCACTGGAACGGGATAGACTGCAGAAGTGGTTGTAATCCATTCTTATTAATAATGTGGCCGTTGTGGGGGAAGTCACTCTGATTTTTGTGCAGCAGAATGACACCTGCCCTGGAAGTGGTAGGGCCTTTTTCACCTCACAACAGGTGGATGCAGGGAAAGGAAATTTTTGCTTATTTTTACAGGAATCCTTTACTTACCCACCGTGAGACATTCCAGCTTGGAACATGGTTGCTTTTACCCTCGGGAAGAAGGAATGCACCGTTTGTTAGAAACTGTGTTTCAGAACACATTCTTCCTGGGCATTTTTGACAGTTTCATGGGACTCTGAGCTTCTGGTCGTAATGGATCCCTGACAGCAGATGGGATTTGCTCAAAGCACTGGAGTGGAGAGCAGCTTGGCCTGAGACAGTCTGGGAATCTGGGCAGTCCTTTGGGAAAGGGTGATTCATGCTTAAGTTCAATTAGATACATTCAGTTTTCCAAACCACTGGAGTTCAGCTAGAGATTTTGATTTCCACATAACAAGCAGAGAGTAGAACAATATCATGGGATTTTCTGTCTCCCACCCTCTTTTTTTTTTTTTCCTGACTAGAAAACCTCCTTTATGAAATATGAGATTAGGACTTGTGAGATTTTAGGTTTGTGATAAGTATATTGGGTCTTTAGTCTTACTCGTGGGAGAATTAACCACAACCATTCCAACTTAGAAGAGAGATATTCTTGAAAAGACTTTACTCGCCCTTTTATTTCTGTCATTCAACAACATCAGCAGAAGAAAGAAACCTAAGGAGATTAGGGATGGCATGTTATCCATATTTTCAATATTTCTGGTAGCAGTATTTGTCTGCTGTAATTTCTAATGACTAAGGTTTGAATAATAGTTATTGGCTGTTTATGATCTTTTTAAGTTGCCAAGTTGGAATAATTTAGAGGTTTAAGGGACTGCATTGCTGTTTGGTTAATACCTGCTTCTTATCAGAACCAGAGTAATTTATTGTTGCTTGGATGAGCCCAGCCTAGACCAATAAACATCCATTTCAGCTTGTGTGTTTCTGTGCTTGTTCAGTGGTAATGCATGCAAATCCCTGATGATGCCACTGGAAACTGGTTGGGTTTTTTAATTAATTACTTTATCTTTGGTACTGAAAACTGGTTTTCTCCCATCTTGTATACAGAATGTTAAATTCAATAGTGTTTCTCAGTCACTTTAAAGCAAAATTTGCACTTATCCTCTTCACAAAAGTGGAATTTTCTGGAATTATTCCAAGGGTAGGAGAGAGGAATACATACAATTTGAGTTACAAATCCTTAGGGCTTCTTAATAGGTAGAGGTGTATCAATAGAATTTGTATTTCTGGTCCTGAATAGAGACACTGTGCAGATCCTTGCATCTTTTCTCTCCAAGGTATTTTAGTGTCATGATCTTTAGGTGTGAACAGATCATTACTCAGATCTTTGCTTTCCTCTTTGACCTTCCTGTCTCCAAGCAGGAATTCCTGTTTGAGACTTAAGACCTGAGAGGAAGAACCAAACCAACCAGGAGAGGGATGGAGGGAATTGGGAGTTCCGATTACACCTGCATTATGATAATATTCTATTCGCTAAATTCCTAAATTAAGTGCTAATTGAGCCCCTCCTCTTTGAATAAGCATAAATAATTTCTTTCCCATCTACTTGCCACTTCTTTAGCGGATTTAATTATCACCTAGCCAGAAGGCAGGGACACCATTACACCTAGAGAGAGGTGATGAGAGAGGGAAAAATTCACTTTAATGAGATGGAGAAGGCAGCCGATGAAGAGTACATGTATAGTTTGCTAGAGTGCCTCTGTGTGTGTATATATACACATATATTTATTAGTGTAATAAAAGTGACATTGACTAAGGCTTAAAACACCCAACTTCAATGAGCTGAGTGATGCTTTGTTTCCCTCCCACATTTTACATGGCATGCTTTCACTCCTTTCTGATTTAAACATTTAGCTTTCTTCAGTAGTTATTACTTTTGTTAATACAATGTCTTATTAAGAAACAGTGTTATACATGGATTTCAATTTATTAGTTCTCTTTATAATAAATTGCTACTACAGCTATTTGCTTGTATTAAAGCAATTGATTTACATTAACACTTTGTTTTTTGGACTACCGGCTATCTCTACAAAATACATTCTTTTATTTCATAGATGAATAGCTGTTTAGGTTAAAAGGGAAAAGAATTCTCAATTTTTTGGAATCCCTGGTAGTACTTTTTTCACTGGAGACAACCTGATACTCTTAGAATGCATGTGTGGAAAAGCAGTGGAATGACAGACTGGAAAGAAGATAATAGGTGTAGCAAGGCAGTTCCTTCTGCTCCTGAGTGGCCCCACTCTAAATGAGATTACTTTTTAATCTGCATTGTTGTGTTCCAGCTTCCTGGAACAGAAAAAACTTCTCATTGCAAGCTGATTTTTAACTCTGTTGGTTCACTAACATTTGGGTTCTTGAGACTGAATACCTGTGTATTGCTGTATTGCGTTGGTGGATTGGTTCCCCGCAGTACTAAATCCAACTAGCTCCTGATCTCTAGTCTTCTGAATTCCTGCTTAAGTTCTTTATAGCTATTCCCTGCAGGTCAAAGGAATAATTTCTCCTCCAACTTCACAGGTTAACAAAAATAAGAGAAATAAAATGTTAGGTTACTAGTAATTTCTAAATGCCATTTCCCATAAATTCCATATGTTCTTCTTTCAACTGCATGGAAAAAAAAGATTATGCAAAGTGGTCTGTTTGGCTTTTTTCAGTATCTGTTCAGTGAACTACAGTCATTCTCCTTGCTTGTTACCATCCTCAGGCCTGAAAGCCTATTTTTTTTCCCCTTATCAGAAGGGGAAACAGAAAACACACGATCAGAATCTCCACACTGCAGCAAACCATCCAAACCACTGAAAGATGTTCTAGACTTCCCATAATTCCCTCTACTTTACAGTAGCAGTGAAAGGGCAGCTGTCAATAACCAATTTTCTTGAGGTTTAGGAAGAGCTAGGGTAGCCAGTGGGTCCTTTCATGGGAATCATTCTGTATCCTGAATTCCCCTCACTGCAAGGGAAGGACCAAAACTGCATCCAGTTTGAAAGATGCAGCAGTATGGTGGATTTGCACAAGGACCTAATGATATTTCAGTTTCGCTTTTTTCGCTCCTTTTTTAGTAATTGCTAATATTCATGTCTGGATTTGCAATCCAGGGTACTGGATTTATGTTTTCACAGCACTATCTACTCTGACCTTAACATCCTGTTCCTACGTATTAGTGGCTGGCTTATCACTGGAGCTAATTTTTTTTTTCCCTTGTGCATCATTTTACAACAATCCTTCCTGAATTTCATCTGCCATTATCTCACCCCATCCCTAGGCTGCAAGGTTTTTTTGCACTTCTTCACAGTCTATTCCTATCTTTACCACCATGAATAAGAGTAGCATCCCAAAAGTTTGTCATCACAATCTCTGCTCCTTTTTCCAGATAACTTAAAAACATGCTGAACACTGGGGTCTCTCATAAATCCTGTAAGACTCTGCTGAGTATCTCTTTTTGGAGAGAGAAATGGCTTTTACACCAACCTTCAATATCTTCCTGTTTTAATCAGCATTTTTATTCATGTGAGGACCTTCTTTCTCATGACTGCTCAGCCTGTTTGGAAACACTTTTAAAGATTCTTGTAGGAGGCCCTTTGGCAATCCATGTATGTATATTAATCTCACCTTTCTTACACATATTGTTCTTGGCTACGTAGGTAATCAATATGATTTTGATACGTGCCTTGCATTTATGTGAGCTGCGCTGATTGCTGTGTACTAGATCCTATTTATTGTGGCTTTGCTAATTTGGGAGTTTTTTAATAGCTTCCAATAAATTCCCTGGAGCAGATTTCAGAATAATTGGGAGAAATATTATTAATAAAAAATACTAATATTAATTTGGGAGAAATTTTCCATAAAGTTATATATAAAAGTCTTTCTAGTCATCTCCTAATATTCTGCCAGCAGGGTGGTTTAGCATGACATTGCATTACATGCATAAATAACTACTATTGCATTCTTAATCCCTAAATGCAAACCCCCCTGAATTTGGTGTCTTGATTGTTGCTCATGCTGCCGTGGACTTCGGATCTGACACTTTGATGTGCTGCAGGTCCCGTGGCACACTGTCTGTGGAAGGGAGCTTTATCTTCTGGGAGTGTTTCTTCTCTGTTGTAACTCACTAGCAAATTTGAACTAAAATGAAGCATTACAAGACTTGCTTCCCAGTACAGAAAAAAAAAAAGAATCCTGTACAATTTCCTTTTCAGAGAAGATTTGACCTTGCTGGGTTTTGGACAGATCAGTAAACAGCCACAGTGTCCTCAGTTGTTTGAATTGTTTTCCCAACAGCTTTCTAGGGAGTTAAAATATAAAGTCACATTCCTAGAATTATCTCACTTCCTTATTCACCTGTACCTAGTTACCAGAAAATAAACAGTTATGCAGTAACACATCTCAGATTAAAAACCAGAGTCACTTCTTGGAAGGTTAATTTCTGACAGGAGCTTGTAGCCTCACTGTATTTTGCCACACTTTTGAAAGAGCAGACCTTTTGGAATAGGATGCAGCCTTTGGGTCAGCTCCCACTGCACAGCAGTGGAAACCCACTGCGCTGAATCCTCAGTGTAATGGGCTTCACTGGTTTTGTCTTTCCTGGAGTTCTGAAAGGAAGCTGGTAGTGGAACTAGAGCTGTTCAATGACCTGATCCTCAGCAGCTGATAGAGTGATACAGTGTGAGACGGTAACTTTTCATTTGGACTCTCAAGTCAAATGGAATTAGAGGAATCAAGTAACACAGTGCCCAAAAATCCACTGTTTTAAATTAAAAAAGGCTTTAAAACAGATGTATTATTTCATATTCAAGCAAGTTTTATCTCTCGCCTCCTACAAGGATAAACAAAATATTAGAACCAAGATGTGTACAGGACAATTTAAAGGTAATTATATCAAAAATAATAAAAACCCTGTCATCTTAAGAGAAATTAAAGACTCCAATAAGCTTTCTCTAGTACTTGTACAGAGGAAAAACTCAAGTGCTCCAAAGGATCCATGAGTTCTGTTTTGAGAGCCTTATGCCTGGTAGCAAATTATAAATCCCAGATGTTTGTTTGCACTGCTCCACCTTTTTGTAAAGCATATGTAACATGTAACTAAATCTGAGATGACACCCCTGGTTGCAAATGCATTTTGCAAAACTAGAGCTGTTCAATGACCTGATCCTCAGCAGCTGATAGAGTGATACAGTGTGAGACGGTAACTTTTCATTTGGACTCTCAAGTCAAATGGAATTAGAGGAATCAAGTAACACAGTGCCCAAAAATCCACTGTTTTAAATTAAAAAAGGCTTTAAAACAGATGTATTATTTCATATTCAAGCAAGTTTTATCTCTCGCCTCCTACAAGGATAAACAAAATATTAGAACCAAGATGTGTACAGGACAATTTAAAGGTAATTATATCAAAAATAATAAAAACCCTGTCATCTTAAGAGAAATTAAAGACTCCAATAAGCTTTCTCTAGTACTTGTACAGAGGAAAAACTCAAGTGCTCCAAAGGATCCATGAGTTCTGTTTTGAGAGCCTTATGCCTGGTAGCAAATTATAAATCCCAGATGTTTGTTTGCACTGCTCCACCTTTTTGTAAAGCATATGTAACATGTAACTAAATCTGAGATGACACCCCTGGTTGCAAATGCATTTTGCAAAACCAGAGCTGTGCAGCAGGAAATTAAGTAAGCAGTCATTCCAGCCATATAGCAAAGTAATGGGAAATGTTCTTCCTGCTAATTTACACATGCAAATTAGATCAGGTTCTTGTATCAATAAATCAATACAGCTTAATGAATTCCTTGGGTGGAATTCAAATATGGGAAGCAGAGTTTGTTAGGAAGAAAGCAGTCTGTACCTTAGTTTAGGTGGTGTTTTCAAATCATGTCCTGAAACATTGTGGTCATTTTGTGGACGGGGTGTTATCATCACCAAAGTCTCTGAGCTTTATGGTACACACTTCATTTCTAGTAATACCAGCATTCTTATTTTTCCCTATTCCTTTGACCTGAGCACTCCCATCATTCTCCCACGGTGTGGCTGTCTCGGCCAGTGCCGGTGGCATTTTCTACAGATGCCTGTACATTATAATTCATTTTGCTGCTTTACCCTTCCCTTCCTTCAGCATACACTGGCCACTGGATGGCCGCAGGCAATGAGGACTTGTCACTCGTATCCTTTCCTTTTTTCTGCCTTCAGTGAACTCAGGTTTACAAACCTGAATAATCATTCCTGTCAAAAGTCATTCTAATGACAAAGACTCAATGGAGGTATAATTTTCTGGACTGTAAGAGAAATATTCGCTCATCTTATTTTGATCACCTTAGTTAACACTCATCCTGCCACACTCCTTAGTGAGCTACAGGAAAATATTTTAAATATCTTATATGTAGGTACCAATGCTTAAAATTAGGTTGGTGCTTCAAAAAGGATTGGATCATTTGGGATCATTCCAAATATAAAATGACACACTCCTTGTTTTGTGAGAGTCATATTGACATTTTATGTGGTTTATATAACAGCGTGCACTTAGAATAAATGGACGAAATTTGCTCCTTTAGTGGGTAATAGTGCTTTCTTTGTCTAGCTTCTTTTAGTGACACAAAGTTCAGCTCATCTCATTACAATAATGCTTAACACATTGATCTACTTATATAAAAAGACATGTTTAACGCATCTCTATGCAAAGAGGTGTTTTAGATGACAGATTCTGTGAGTCAAAATAATGATCATATGTTTTTTGAGCTCTTAGATCTTTTTTCTCCCCTGAAAGTTGTAGCATACCAAATGCTATTACTCGAAATGTTTTCCAAGTATGTGGTTGTATAGATATTTGATTTGGATTGCTTGTTGTGGTACTGACAATTTCTGGATTTCCTACTGCAATCTTGCAGTAGGAAATCCAGAAATTGTCAATACCACAGCTTGTCTGATTTTTCATGGTTTTCAAGTTACCTCACAGGACCAGTAATCAAGGTAGTACAAACTGCACATGACCACAAGGTAATTACACAGATGTGTGGTCATCTGAAATGGTTGGCTAAGGATTGTCTCTAAATAGTCATTTGCTTAGGGTTTTGAGATGCTTTTTAAAATTCAGCAGCTAATGCTATTTACCTGTCTGGGTTTGGTTTTTAAACATGACATCACCATTCACCCTTGAAACCACCTTCACAGCTGTTCAGAAGTGCGAATTTCATCAGCATCATACTAAAATTGATTTTACACACTGATATTCATTAAAATGTTGTTGTTTTTTTTTTATTGCCTGCAAAGACAGTGTTCTTTCTCAGGCTGAAAGATGAGGAAAGATAATAATAGCATTTGGCCCACAAATAAGAGCACCAAACAAAAATCTCAATGGTTTCTGTAAAATCTCAAATGGAAGCTTAGCTTAACTAGCAACTGACCTTGTGAAAAATGAGCAGTTTTATAATGTGGTCTTGAGCCCAAAGGAATGGGGTTTCTTTGTTGGCACTTGATGATCAGTGCGGTCAAGGACAAGGGATTGCTTTACTGAAAAGAGCTGTTGACAATCAACACTTCTAAATCACCCCAAAGTGAAAGGCATAATGGGGAGGGAAGTATCAAGTTAGAAATAGTATGATAAAACATGGTAAAACCAGCTGGATCTCTGTAGGGAAATAAAAAGTTCTGAATGACAAACCTTGCAGAAAGTTTTTGCATGTGTTACGGTACAAGTGTTGCAGCTCTGAAAATTACATATTTTGCATCTTTTGAAACGTTCCTGTAAAGGATTTTGGGGTGAATTTAAAGAACTACAAGAGGATTCCTACCTAAGTTATCCAGGCACTATTATACGTTGCCCAGAAAACTTGTAGCTGCCCCATCCATCCCTGGAAGTGTCCAAGGCTGGGTTGGAAGGGCCTTGGAGCAACCTGTCCAGTGGAAGGTGTCCCAGGGGAGTGCAACAAGATGGTGTTTAAGGTCCCTTCCAACCCTAAGCATCCTATGATTCAAAGGTCTTAGTAAGCAGCTGATTCCTCTCCTTTTGGAAATACTGCTCTTTTATTGAGGTATTGGAAGGGATGCAGCTTAAAAAGAAACAAACACGCACATACAAAACCCACCTTTCCTCAATATATACATCATAGAGAGAAAAGCAGCAGGAGTTTATTTCCCTCGAGAAAAATGTCAGTCTCAAATGAAACCACATAACAGCTCTGGAGATACTTGACCTCTCACCAGATGACATGTCCTGTCTTTAACTTACCGGCAGTATTCCAGGAAATTTTTGAAAGTTCTAAGGCATAACACAGGAGTATAAAGATTAACTGTGTGAAACCTAGGCAGAATAACCTGGGTTTTAACAGGAAAATCTCGCACCTGTCAGCCACCTGAGAGCAGAACTCGTTCAGAGCTCTAAATCATGGTCCATGAGGGTTAAGGGCATAACAAATCTGTTATGTGCTAAATGTGTTTACTGCAAGTAAGGAGTATAGCAAGAAATTTTGCATGAGGACTGGTAACTCGGGTACACCGCACTTCCACTTGAGTCAGTGCTGCAGTGTTCTCAGGATCCCTCTTTGCTCATTTTTAATAGACCTACTTGTATTGCTATAAAACAGCTGTAAAGGTTTCTGTGCTGTATTGTGACTGGGAAACCTGGCCCTTAAATCACAGAATCAAAATAAATAAGCTAACTTGTATTGGTTGAATAGAAATTTGTATTGCATATGATATTTTTCTTCCTCTAAATGCTTTGGAGACATAAAGAAAGGATGCATTGTTGCTCATATTTCCTTAAGATCAGGTGTATCAAGTCTAATTCAGGCAACAACACACCATCATCCTCTATGTGGTTCAATTATAGTACATTGTCTTTTATGGTGACATCCTTCACAACATTTGCAAATAATTTAGTGAGCTATTTTCAAGTGTTCATTCTGGGCTTTTTGGAAGGATAGGATTAAACAAAGGTACTTTTGGGGAGTAAAATCTCTGCTCAGGATTATTATTACTAAATTCCTGGAAGGTGAGGCAGACAGGTGTCCATCCATTGCTGCCAGCTATGGAAAAATTCAGTGAGATGCCATTCAAAATATGTACCTGTATGTAGCAGGTACCCATTACATTTGGCTTAATTACATTTAAACAGGTGCCTCAAGAGCAGGTTGAGAAGGAAGAGGGACAGTTAGGATGCAGAAGGAAACAGCCTCACTTGTTATAGATGACCTGGATGCCACAGCTTGCCCCCGTATCCTACCAGAATTTTGTTTACATGAAGAAAACGGCAGCGCAGAGGGCATTCAGGAAAGTCTGTGAAGCATCCTGCTGAAATAGCCATGTGTTTTCACAAGCTTTATGGTATCTATGAGATTTTAAACTATTTCCCAAAGTAATTTGAGCTCTAGGTTAATGTTGGACAGATTCTAGGAAGGGGGATGGAACTGAAGGTTGCGCTGTGTCTTTACAGTCTTGAACAAGGCTTAGGTTGTTTTTCTCCTCTATTCCCAGCTGGCTCCATGTGCATTCTCAGTTGAGTAGCCTGCTTGATTATAGACTTTATGATTAAATGGCTGAGCCTTACTGTGAAGGTTATTTGGTATTTTTGTGGCTGTTTGAACTCGGCAGTAGCAAACAGTCTGTCCCCTGCAGTGGCACTGAAGGCTGGAGTATGATTTTAAATGCCTGAGGACAAATCCTGCAGTGCAATTCCATTGCAGAGGGAATAGCAAAGCCATGGAAACTCCGGTGCACTGCGGCACAGGGGCAGCTTGTACTTATCTTTAACTTTTCTATGGGGAAGAATGTGGCAAACAGAGTGAAAAGTCAGTGTGCTGATGCACAGTGCTTTATGAGGATACACTTCTAGACTCCTGGGAGTTTTTCCATGGGCAGTGCTGACGGCACTCATACATTAAATGCCTGCTTTTGGGGGGCCAAGCCAAGCCCCCCTACCTCGGCTTGGTAGCCAAGCCCTGCTCTGTAAGCCTTGGTGTGTGACCAAGCAGCATATCTATTTCAGCTGAGATCATTGGGAGGATGGAATTGCAGCTGAGAGGAATGCACTATGGACAAAGAGGGAGGTTAGAAATTTGTGTTATGGTAGTGAGGAGGCAAGTGGCTGAAAGCTGATGAGATTTCCTTGTGTATAACTAAGTATTAGGGAAGTGTTCTGGATGAAAAACAATAGGGATTACAGTGGGACAGAAGGGCCAGCTGGAATTCTTTCAACAGGGACTGAAAGGAATTGAGGCACCTGAGGTGTTACAGTGGAGCTTCTCTATGGGTTTTCTTAATTGCTATTCATTGCTGCTCTGTGGAGCTTTAGGTGTGGAGAGACACACACACACACAAAAAAGAATCATAATCCAGTTGATTTATTGAATCTTTCTAAGCATTCATTTAAATAATTTCACCCTAACAGAAGCACTTTAGCCCACATCTTAAATTGGTTTTAGTCTTTTATTTCAGCTCTCTCCTTACACATGAACAGCTTACCTACCCTTTTTAACAAAACTGTACTGCTGAGTTCTAGCAACACCCACAGAGACTAACTCCACAGATGCTGCTGTTAAGGATTGTGTCCTCTGATTATTTCAGTTTCTGCTCCTGAGCAGAGGTATCACAAAAATCTCGTTTGAGCCTGCCCTTAACAGGAAGTTATTCATTTGTATCTGTGTGTATTTTCCTCATTTTGACCAAGTCAAAATGAGGAAAATACACACAGATTCAGATGTTCACAGACTTCAGCAGTACTTCAATAGCTTAGATCTTCTATGGAGTATCCCTTCCTGAAAATATCAGATTAAGCAACAGGAAAGGGATTTTTAAGGGAAGAATGGAGTTTTAAGTGGATTCCTAACCCATTTTTTAAGTGGATTTAAGTGGAACATTAATTGAACTGCTATCAGAACAAAAGAAGGGTGATGTGGGTGAGAGGAAATGAGAAAAACCCTCTCTGAGACAAGAGTGGGGGGGAAAGGGCAAGCTGCATGGGAGTGCATAAAAAACATTTACACTAAAATAATAATAGGAATGCCACAGGAATAATAATAAGATTGTGGCTGATATCAGGGTTAGGCTTCCTTTCATTGGTCTGGAAATCAGTGTTCTTCATTATTTTTCATTATATTAAGCTAGACAAGGATTAAGGACATGAGGCGTTTAAATTTTCACACTGGTTTTATGGGTTCATCTAAATATTGTGCACTTTGTTGTGCTCCCTTTCTTTTACAAAAAATTTTTTAAATAAGTGTGTGAATGAAAAATAAAATACCCAAGAACAAAATAGTTCAACACTTTAAAAATATTATATTTTAAATAGACCAAAAAAACACCTAAAATGTATTTTGAAGTATGTTTTGTAAATGGCACAGAGGTGACATTTGGAGAAAACACATTGGAGGGACTTAAGTCTGAACTGTAAGTGATTTCTGGATAATGGTAACATCTACCCTTTTCACTGTTCTAGTAAATAGGAAGTATAATTTTTTATTTTAGCTATTTCTTATTTTTTCTACTGCTGTCTGCAATCTTTTCTGTTACTTGTGAAAACACAGATGGCATTAAGCATCGTAGCTATTTTTGGTTGGTTACCTGGCTGGCCAAAAGTTAAATTTTGTGTCAAATCCCTGTTCTGGAAAATACGGGACCAATAGCATTGAATTAGTCTCTTTTGATGCAACTATATACAAGCATAGTTTTCTTTATTAAAACGGTAAGTATTTAATATAATGTGAGGGTAAACAGGAAATCTATCACCTTCCCTGTACAGCCTAGATTCTTCTGCAAATAGAACAATTGCTACAGAGACTGATTATCATTTTCAGTCTTGAAAAAAAAGCAAGCCAGTATTTCTTTGCTATTGCTGCTGATAGAATAAAAACAGCTGGGTGAAGTACGGTCTCCATTACATAACCAAATATATTGGAGTGAGAGGGAGACCAGCCAAGAAAAAAATAGTTACCCTGAGGGAGAATAGCACTGCATGAAAATCTAGATAAAGGGGAAAAAAAAACACTAAAAACTTTAAGGTTAGCCATTTTATTTCCATTTTAAAAATATAGCCCCCAAATATTTGTTTTTACCACAGACAAGAGATTTTTATCTTTTTTCAACCTGCAGTAAAATAGAGAGGTTAAAAAAATAGAAGTTGTGCTTTTGTCTTTGAGAACTTTCATGACCACAGATAATAGTTGCTTGTTTACATTGGGCATAAACTTAACATTGCATGTTATTTTTCCTTCTTTTTCTGGGCACAAGACTTAAGTCTATACACACATATTTCTAGTTTGACCCTACATTTTAATGTTTTATGCTGAGGACAAGTACAAAGGGAATGTAAAAGAAGCAGACACAGAAAATTAATTTAATAGCAGAAAGACACATCCCATTGAGAAAGCTGTGCTAATCATGGAGCATGTGCTACATGATTTGCATAATGAAGTGCTGAAAAGACATGAACTATGAAATTCAACATCTCAGACAGTTTTTATTCTTTCTTCATGTATCTGTTCCTGTTAGGTCTTTAGTTATATTATTTCAAATGTTAAAAATGCACAAGTTTTAATTAGAATTGTAGCTGCATGTCCATGTATAGGGTTCAGAGATCAAGCTACCATCAGAGCAGCAAAGCAAAAGAGAAAAATAGGGCATGAGTACGAAACACCTTTTGTGTTTATTTTAAATTTATATTTATATATTTTAACCAGAGATTCGTTCAGGGAGCTGTACAAAAGAGAGCACTCAGGAAATAGTACCATTTAATTTTTTATGGATTTAGTGCCCAGCTCATTCATGGATGTAGTGCCCAGCTCATGTACTTGCTCTGCTCTAGCAGAACATCACTACTTTTCTGAAATCTCCCCATGATGATTAGACATAGTGGTGGCTGCCTTTTTTTCATCTGGAGCTGCTCCAGCTTTACTGTCATTGTCTGTGACTGACACCCTGTTTCAAACCATTTGCACCTTCTCATTTGGTGATGCCTCAGCATGACAGTCCTGGCTACTGTCACAAAGCCTGAAACCCTGAGAAGAGATCTTAAAAATTACTTTGATGTCCCTTGATATTGGGACAAAAACATATTTTGACTTTTTACCTGCAGGAGGGATGGGTGCATAGCAACTATGGCTGTTCACTGTGGGCTTTTATTTCAAACATCTGAGCCCCTAAGCACTTTTTACAGCACTGTAGGAGCTTGACCTACAAAGCAGCTTTGTTATTCTGAAGGAACATCCAGCCCTTGGCCCTTCTTATTTATTTTCCCTCAGATGTTCTGCAGGAATTTAAAAGATCATCTTCGATGCCTGGTTTTGTTCTTATCTGAGCCACGTATTTCTGAGCCTATCTAGGAGCACCTGCCTGAAATTCCTTGGTGGAAGAGTCACTGAATGCATGGTCCTTGGAGAAGAGACCCACCATGAACAAGACTGCTCTTTTCTGCTGTGGTCCCAGCAATTTCGCTTTTCTTTGTTGAGTAGGGCATCTTATAGGAAAAAAAAACGCTGGAAGTGAAGCTATTTTACAGTGAAGCACAGAGCAGTGGTGGAAGCCCTTTTCTGGAGAAGAGGTACTGTGGCTGAAATGATTTAAACTAATGACTAGTTAGTTTTTAGTTCTGGGAAGCCATCTCAGAATCCTGGACTTGAATCTACTGCAGACATAGCACAGCAGCTCCTTTTCCTGTGGCAAACTGTTGGCATTCCAGCGAGCTCACTCCCAGGTGTAAGCACCACTGCTGGCACGTTGGGGTGTCAGCTGAGTAGGGTTTTGTGCTGTGGTGCTCTTCAGCTTTATTGCTTTGTGCCCTCTCTCTCTCAGCTGCAGGCCTCAGTAATTTAATGGTGCACACCAAATCCACTGCCATGGCTGACTTTATTCTGTCTGATAATTGTATCAGCTGGTCTAAGAAAGCACATGACTCCTCCCTGCAAATCTTGGTTCGTTTGGGAAAGCAGCTGTTAAAAATAACAGGAGCAGAAGGGATTTTGTAGGACCCTTATTGGTCACAGCCAGTATTCTTTGGATTCTTTGAGATATTCTGCCAATACTTTTTTTTTAGCCATTGAACAATACATCTTGACAACAAGAAGTTTGTGCCCAGGAATACATATTTATCTTCAAATTTAACAAGGTGTAAATATATACCTCTTGCTGGAGGCCAAAGTAAATTTGTAAGTTATGTGAGATTTTGGTTGTGTGTGTATAAAATGATTGTTATTAACTACTAGACAATTTACTTTCTTTTACTGGCTGTAAAGTCTCTTAACAGGAAAAAATGCAGCGTTAATAATACTGCAACAAAGGGAATCATATTTATGACTAGAAGAGTACACTGGCTGACTCCCTGGAAGGTAACATTTCACAGTGTGTTGACAAGTAAATATTTATGACTGAGATCACAGAACACCAGCAAAGTCATCAATAAGGGATCCTATAATGGCGTGAAAGAAAAATTCTTCATAAACAACATTTTGCAAACTTAGTTTAACCGGATGATGCCTTGTTAATTTTTGTAATGGATGGTGACAGTGGCATGAATAAGATATATTATGTTAGTCGAATGGAATGCATGCCCTGAATGCACAAATTTAACCACCCGTACCTGCACAATAAACCTAATTAAACGGTGTGTCATCAAAGATGATTTAAATGAAAAGATAATGATGCAAATCACATGAAAAGTGTTCAATAAAATTTATTCTGAAAGAATAGGAAAGGTTATTATAATTAGAGGAGTAGTCCTTCATGTTAATCACTTTTTTAAATGTCTCATTAAAATCACCAGCTTTGGAAAAATCATGGTAACTCAATTTTCGGCTTGGGGCAAAAGACAGCATTTTTGTCACCTCTTTTAGCAGAAACGGATACGTATTTTTACCGATCAATGCTGAGGGAAAGCTTCAGGTCTACATGGAAATTTATGGCTTATGCCTCTTTCTGTTTGTGTCTGAACAGGATCCTGGTTCTCTCCCCTGTGAAGGTTTCCAATAGAGTTAAGGGCAAGTATCTTGTAGATGATAATATAATTTCTACCACCAATGAGAAAAAAAGGCATTTTTCTTGAGACATCTGTCAATATCTTGTACAGAGTAGCCACAAGCTGTGAAAGTGAAGTAAAGAAAAGGAAGAAACTTGCAGAGCTCTTCTGAGCCAAGAAGTCTTCTGTTTTTCACCCTTCAACATGTTGTATGCTCAGTGAAAGAGACATTTGGCAATGAAAGGACTCTCACCAGGCTCTGTATTGCAGGTGTTTAATTGTCCGGGACAATTACTTGTCTGTGAAAGATGATGCTACATGGCACTGGAGCTTTAGTCAGTTTCTCCAAAAGCAGAATAAAATTTATTATTAGTCCCCAAGGTAGCCAAAAGTGTTTTCTTCAGGGAAGTTGGTGACCTTCCTCTAATGGAAGGTCATATGTAACCCATTCCTTTATGCTGTAGGAGGACAACAGACTAACAGCCAGTTTGTGTTTGTTACCTGGATTAAACTGAAGTGACAGACACAGTACTGAGCCACACATTTCAGGATCAGGGTTTGATGGCACCCCCTCTGCTCTGCATGTGTTTGAGGTCTTTCCAATCTCTTCATTCCATGCTTTGAAATAATCCTTGTACCCTTTTTCTTGGAGTTCATTCCCAGATTTATCTTCTTTTCCCCCAGCCAAACCGCTTGCCACTTCTGCCTTCCCCAAGAAAAACACATGTTTAGGCCATTTGTCCAGTTCAAATTTATTAAGTTTAGGTTTTTATTTCAGGCCTGTCTCAACCTCATTGGCGTTCTGAGAATCTGCTGCAATGCTGGTCTTTGTTATTGCTGCTCTGCAGTGACTCCCAGCAGACAGCACAGCCAGACTGCCTTTAAAGCCTCATGTGCAAGTCATGTCAGGGGTGGAAACCAAGTAACAGCAGTGAAGAAAACCGAAACAGATACTTTAATCATCAGCAGCATCCAGATTAAGGCAACAGTTCTTCAACAGCTCTAGCATGTAAAGCAGGATCTTGCAATTAATATTAACTATTGATGGATACTTCCTGAAATATCCATCAATAGTTACAAACAACGTGATTTAAAAAAAATATTTCTACGATGTTTTCCCCTTCAGTGCTTTCCTGGCTGAAGTGAGGCAGTGCAGTGGTGTTTAATGAGATCACAGCCGTGTCTGAAGTGTGACCTGTTGGCTGGCAGAAGGCAGATACTTAAGAACAAATCCCAGTAGGTGGTGTAGCTTTTAAAATAAGGTTTCATTTCCACAAAGATTCTGAGATCTATCGGCAAAAAAGGCAGGAGAGAGAGATTGCAGTGCACCCATCTGAAATTTAATCAAGAAGTTAAACTTACTGTAACAAAAATAAAGCTTTAGTTATAGAGAAAGTACTTTTATACGTACTTCATGAAAATCAATGTGGAATGGCAAGCCCTATACTCTTAACAATTTTGTGTCAAAATCTTATTAACATATCTAACTTAATACATTAATATGTAGTCAATAATTATTCCATCAGAAGTGCTATAATGTATGATTATTTCCAAGTAGAACTTCAAACTGAATTCTTAATGACTTTCTTTTTTTTTAAAACTAATTTCATAATCACATACAATAAAGCAAAAAATGAAAAGGCTCTTTGTGGGCAGAGCATCTGAAGTAACTGCAGCTTCTAGCTCTGATATTTGCAGAAATACTGCCACATTTCTATGAAAGCATCTTTCTGCCTGATCAGAGATTAACACTGAAAATTTTAGAACTTGGCTCTATTCAGAGTATTTCCCCCCCCCCTTTAAAATGTTGTAGCTGTTTTTTGTTGGTTGATTTCATTTTTTTTTTTTTTTAAAGGCTGACTTCTCAGAGAGTTGCATTAATTCCAAGTGATGTCTTCTCCCCAGGACATGCTTGAATGGTCCTAATGATATCTCCTGAGGTCTTAGTTTCTTAAATATGACCTTGAACAGATGATAGAACAGCAGAATCTTAGAATCTGTTCCTTCCCTATTTCACTTTGCTGGTAAGTTGTTAAGGATCAGAAATTGCACACAAAACTGTTGAATTTGCACACATCACACGTGTGACCTCTTCTGCGGACAAATGTCCCTGGAGTCATGTGTTCTGACCACAAGAAAATGACATTGTCATATTCTTTTGATATACCTTTTAGATTTATGGTTAGAAACCAGTATTTTTACTAAAGAAATACTGACAAGATCTTGTGTTATGCCCCTGAGGAGCTGGACAAAGCGTCAGCGTAAAGCTCAGTGATGGGTCTGACTGTGTGAGGTGAATCTGCTGAAGAACACAACTTTGCAGTCTGTGGTTAAAGGAAAGAAGAGCTGAATGCAAGGGGGGATGTGAATATCTGTGTAAGCAAAGTGACATGATTCCATCTGCCTGATTTGGGTGAGTCCCAAGATGAGGCAATATTTCTCTTGCTTGTCTTTTACAATCAAAACACGGACATTTCCAAGGACACAAGTGGCTGAAACACTTTGTGCTTGTTCAGGCTGTTGGAGAGCTGGCAAGTCCTGGTGCCCAAATGCCCTGAACCACAGCCCAGGAGCCCTGGTTCAGCCCCAGACTCAGGATGAAAGATGCCATCTGCAGAAGCACAGAGTCCAGTTTTACCTTTGTTTTCATCTCTTATCAGTCCTGGTAGGACCGAAAATGGAAAGGTCAAGCAAGAATGTGGTGTGCTACAGGCAACAGTGGCTCTGCTGGCAGATAAATCTGCCTAATGCAAGGAGAAGTTAACTGGGTGCTTTTAGTGTTGCTCTGCTACTTCTTTTCTCTTCAAGACTGTTACTGTTGGAAAGTGTTACTTTGTGTTGTTTCATCTACGCCTAGGGGAGTAGGTAGGAACTTTGGGAGAGCATGTCCCAGTTCGTCCTTAATACACGGCAGATAAAGAGAAAATAATGCATTCATGGATAAAAATCCCTTTATGCCAGGATTCCATTTGAGAGCATCTGGGAACTTTGAAAGCTTTATTAGAGAGCGATGAGGTGTGTTACCTGAAACACAAAGAATAGACAGTAAATTACCTTGTCAATCTTGCTTCCTCTCCTTCCCTCATCTCTGCTGCTTTTTCCTTTCTGTTATTTAAGCTGCCTGGTACAACCTCACACTTATCCTTTAGAGGAAAAGCGAGTCCATCTGTCCTTTCCTCTTGGTGCTGAGATTAATACTGCACTGTCAACATGTTGTTTACCTCCCCAGGCTGGCCCAGCCATTTCTGCGAGGAAGGAGACTCGCCTTGAGTGGTTTGTCAGTGCTTTCAAAAAGCAATTGATGTGCTTTGGTACAGGAGAGCAGAACTGTGCTACTGCCATGGTTACAATTCCCCTGTGGCTAACAGACAGAGTGGTCTTTTCCCAATAAAAGAGTGTATCTTGTAGCCAAAATAATGCTTAAAAGAAATGGTGCTTAAAAGAAATAGTGCTTAAAAGACCCCAGATGCCTTTTTTGTTGTTGTTGTTTTTACGTAGCAGCCTCCTCAGCTGGTCACTTGGATTAAGTTGTGGCCTTGTGGCCTGTGTGTTTCCTACTTTTTTTTTTTTTTTTAATTGACTTCATGGAAGAAGACTAATCTTATGGCTTGTCTTCACTGGTTTTACATTTTTTCACTGACTACGTGGAAGTTTTGTTGAGCGGTATTTATTATCAGAGGAGTGTTTACCCGTTATTTAGATTCCTGGGCCTCCGGGAGTGAACCGCTTGGCTGTCAGAGCTGTGACATGAGGGGGAAAAAACCCCTTTAACCCCGTGCCTCAGGCCCTCAGGCACGGTGTCGGGGAATTTCAGGATTTTCCCCGGCTTCGCGCCGGGTGAATTTCAGGATTTTCTCCGGTTTCCCGCCGGGTGAAATTCGCGCCGAGCCTGAGCCCCTCCTCCCCGTCCCCTCACAGGGGGGCGCTGTAGCCGCCGTTGTGTGGCGGCCCCGCCGGCGCCATTTTGTGGCGGCGACGCGTGAGGCGGCGCGATGGCGGAGCGGGCACCTGAGGGGCAGGGGGACGGGCGAGCCCCTCCGTGCACTGGGAGAGGGGGTTGAAAGGGCGCTTCAGCTCAGGGGATGATTCGGGTTTTGTTTTGACTTTGCAAAGAGGGAAGAAATAGCTGAGAGGCGGGTGCCGGTAGAGGTGAGCTGAGAGAAGGTGGTGAGTCTTCCTTCCCGCAGCCGACCTGTGAGGGGAGGCTGCAGCAACGGGGTGGGCTTTGGCTGTTTTGAAAAGGCACGGCTAGTGACTGCTCTTACTGAAAAAACTTAGTGCAGATGCTGGAAGGTGACGGAGACAAGATGCCCATTTATTTAATAAATAATGCTCCCGAGGGACCGGCGATCGCAGGGGAGGAGGATCACCATCGAGAGGGACATAAAGGCCATGAGGGCCGCAGAGGGAGAAACAGATTCTGGGGAATATGTGATTAAGGGAAGGCAATAAAACATGATGACTTTGGTAGTGTTGCTTCTAAGGAGAAGATGGAGCTGCTTTTCCCGCTGCGAGTGCTGTGGAATGACAGGACAGAACAGGAAATGTCAGTAGAGGCAGCAGTGCAGTGAGCAGATCCCAAACGCTTTCCTGTGGAAAAAAATGAAGGTTAGTGACAATGGCTGACATTTTACTGAGGGGTTTGCTGCTCCAAACCACCATGGCTGCGTAATAAATATGTTTGGTTAATTCTACAATTTTTAATATGCAGGAGTTGATTAAGTCAAAGAAAAAAAAAAGTTGAGACTTTCAGCTAGTTTATAGGGATATAGAAAACATGTAGGAGAGGAAAACCTCATCTGTAACTGGTGAAACCTGTGAAGCTCAGCCAGGTTTGTAACCAGTGAGAGATGGTTTTGGTTTTCCTTTGGAGTATCAAGTGAGGTTTTTTTGTCTGTGTTAATTGTCTGAGGTTTTATAAAGCTCAATTCTTCAATGCTCAATTAAGAATTAAAGTCAAGAATTTCACTTTCCCTCTGAAACAGCAACAACGAAGAATTTTGTTCTGACTAAAACTCTTTTAGTTGTAAAGGGGACTGCAAGCAAATTCCAAACCTAGATGTGCTAGAATACTGCACTGGGTAGCCCAAATATTTGAGGCAAGGTAGCAGAAATACTTACTGCAAGCTAAGTGCTCTGGTAGTTATGTAACAAATAGGCCAGGAGACTAGCTCCTATTTGAAAGGCCTTTATTGAAAAACAGCTCTGGGGATGGGGGCCCGAGGGGTCGTGCACACCGCAGCTGCTCCCACTGGACATCGCAGAGGAGGAGAGGTGCTGCAGCTTTGTCACTTTGGGCAGAGCTGGGGCTTCCATCCTCGTGGGCGTCCTCAGGAAGACCTCGATGGCTCGAAGTTCTAGGGGTGTCATTCTGATGGAGTGCTGTTAAGGTTATGGTGACAATGCAAATTCTAGCTCTGGTTGGTGGTCAGCTGCTCCTTGTCTTCCTGCCAGCTTGGAGGTGTTATTTTTCTTTTAGTTTTTATGGTGGCTCGTTGTCTCTGGGGTCTCTCTTTTCGGCTGCTGCTGGATGTCACTGGATTTGCATATGTGTGCAAAGTCCTCTGGGAGCAGCGGACGTGATACCCGACGGAAGGAGGGTGCATAAAATGGAAAGAACAACTAGAACAAAAAAGATGAACAACTGGAACAGGTAGGTTATTAAAAAGGTGAACAACTAGAACAGGTAAATTCTTATAACTACAAGGGGATGAACAATCAGGACAAGTAAAGGGGGAGGTGACCTCCCAGAACATAATGGGCTCTTCACTTAACAATACTAAATGGGGTCTTGGGACACCCCTGCAACAGGTACATAGTGGTGAACATTCTTTTAATCACCGCTTCTGACCCCGTTTAGTTACCACAGTTATTCAGACAAAGTACTGGAAGAACGAAAGTGTGAAACATCTTTTAAAGAGCAGATAACATGAATTTTTAACGGAGTTTTCTTTTTGGGTGTGGCAGTTTCTAGCAAGATATGCACAACCACTCTTTACTTGTGCAGCCCATGAGGCACACCATGTGCAGTCACTTCTATTTTTAATTAGATTCATTTAAACACTGAGAAATGTGATCAAGATTGCCTTTGGTATTCAAGAACAGTTTAAAATAATTATGGGAACATGCACAGAACCTATAAACAACAGGAAGAAAGAAGGCGAATTCAGTCAGCTAAAAACATGTGAGGGTCAGTGTGTGCTGTGGAATGAGGTAACCATTGAATAAGGTCTTCTGTCCACAAATAAATTGCTTTTTAAAATGTGTCATGCCTTTTGGTTTGGACAAAATTTGACAGGTTTGTACAAAAGGAAAAAAAGTGAGATTAAACAAATTTTGGGAAGCTTGATGCATTGGAATTGTAAGTATTTAGTTCATCTTTATTGCAGAATCCTGCAGGCAGTGTCACACAAGATATCATTCTCTGAAGGTAAGTAATTGTCTGTCATTGACTGTAAGTAGGCACATAAATATTTTGATTCCAGCAGACCTTGTTAAGCTGTGGCCCAGACACTGAACAATGGAAATTTGTTTTTTGTTTTCAAGACAAATTGTGTTTCACAGAAGTTGGAGTTTTTTAAAAAAATTGCTGCAGCTAAGATGATAAAATCTTTAACTGAATGACTGTACATTCATTTTACTTGTATGTGTATTTTACAGAGTGTTATTTCACTTTATAAAACTCATCTATTTCTGTAGTGATTATTGCAGGGTTTGGTAAGCATCAGGTGAGGAGAGCGGTAAGCACAGTGTGAGTGTACTGACCTCTTACTAGCAGGGCCCTGACTGGAGTATCAAATTAACACATTTATACAAATTGTGGGGTTGATCATGCATTTATGTTTTTAAACAAAAGGTTTGTCATCACTAAATGCTTCTCACGCACAGCTGACCCTGAATTGCACTGTCAAGGAATGGGAGAAGGCTGCTTTCCTTCAGTGGGTCTCAAATGTCTAGTGGAAAGGACTGCATTGAGAGTGTTTCTTCTGCTCAGACAAAAACTTTAATGTGTATGGTTTGTGCTTTTAGCTGGGTAGTTCATCAGGGCCTTTTTGTTTCTTCTTAAGCTGGTTGAACACAGCTCACAATTTAATATTGTGGTTCTTGCATTTTGTGCCACTGTAATCATCACCTGCTGGGCACTAATCTCATAAATTTTAATGCCAAAGCTCTTTTCCTTCAAGAGTGGGAGGATGAAGAGTACACTGTGCTTTAGAATTTAAAGTACTTAAGGAATCACAGAATGTCTAGGTTGGAGGAGACCTTCAAGATCATCAAGTCCAACCCGTGCCCTAACACCTCAACTAGATCATGGCACTGAGTGCCACATCCAGTCTCTTTTTAAACACACCTAGGGATGGTGACTCCACCACCTCCCCCAGCAGACTATTCCAGAACTTGCAGAACAATGCAGGATTCCTTTCGTTTAAAGAATATAGAGAAGAAGGATGCAGCTCTGAGTTATTTTTTCCTGTTTTTCCCAGTTTGGGGAAGAATGTATTTTTTTTTTTTTTTTTTAATTGTGATGTTAGGCACATAGGGATAAATGGCTGGTTGTTACATATTATTTATGTGTTTACTGCCAGATTTCTGCAGATGTACATCACTAGGGCTTCTGACAGGCTGGTATTCGTTAAAATGGGTAACATGAATCTTTAATATCTCTTGCATATTTATCTAATTATTGGTCAAACAGCACGACTTACAGGACAGTTTAAAAATCCATTTTGTCACACAAGTAATAATTTGAAAGCACTTTGCTTTATTTCTTGAGGAAACTCATGTGTCAGTTCTGTCAAAGCAGTTTGTCTGACACTGTGGAAGTGGGCAGAAAGGACTTTTACCTAGACCCAGAATAAAATCTTGGTGTAGTTTTTTCTTCGGTTTGTGAAGTTTAGCGAGCTGTGTGCTGTGATGATGATTTGAAAGGTGTTGTTCCCTTTCCCCTCTGTGACCGCGCGTTTGCTGCCTGCTGTGACCTCTGTGAGCAGTCACAGGTTTGGAGTGGTTGTCCTTTCACCCGCAGCCCCTGAGCGCTGCTCAGACAGCTGAGCTTGTCTCGCTCAGTGCACAGTGACACACTGAGGGGAGCTGGAAGAAGGTCGTGAAGGGAACAAAGGATTTATGGATGGTAGATGAAACACCAAAAAAAGTGATGGCAGCTACTGGAGAAATTGTCAATTGCGCACAACCTGGATCCTGTTCAAACTACGTTTGCTTGTTGTGCCAAAGAGAAGGAAAACTGGGCAGCGGTGTTGAGATCAAATACTAAATTATTTACTTGCTAAACAACAAAGCTGCATCAGAAATTCAGTCTCAAGATCTCAACTGTTCAAGGTCTCTTAGAAGTAGCAACAGAAGTGAGAGTGAATCTCCTCGCTGTGAATTCAGATGTTTCTACTAGTGATAGTAACTGCTGATGTTGGTTGAGCTACTTCAAAAGAAATACTACTCTTCTGTCTTCTGAAAAATGCACTGGGAATGGTTATTTTTTTTGCAAAATGTTTTTCCAGTGAAGGAGGTGGGAAACAGTTTGAGAGGCATACAAATATCAGGGGAGAGAACTTCCCTTTTGTCAGTGATGGTTGCAGGTTGTTCTCTTTTTCTTCTTCACTTTATTTTCCCATGTTTCTACACTATTTGAGGTGAAATTCATATCTGCATTTTTAATATAAAATTATTGATTTCTAATCATAATCTAAGTTGAAATTTTAAAAGAGAAATTATGGATAACATTAAGCTTCTTGTCCTGTGGGGGTTTATCATCAACTGAAAAGAATAAACTGAAACCAGAATGACTGGTGGTTCTTCAGAGGTTGAAGGAAATTGAGTTGATGCTGCAAAATGCATGAAGTTCAGCGTTGGTCCTGGCTTATTTTGGTCAAACAAAGGCAGAGCTTTCTCCAGGTTCCTCTGAGTGGAGCTAGAACAGTGTGTGCAGCTGCTGTCTGTTACCACCACGTTCCCTTTTTCAGCACTGTAGAGCTTTTACTGTTGGTAAAGCTTAGAAGACTAAGCCAAATGCGTAGGTCAAGAGCCTTTTTACTGCTCGCTATCATAAGGAAGTTTTATTCTAGTATTTTAAACATTGCGAGCAGTATTACACTTCAAATGTAAATGAATACATTGTATCTGTGGCTGGAGGAAGTCCTGCCCCAGTCTGGCAGCCAGGTAATGTTATATTGTGGCAGGTTTCCAGTGCATCCTGTGCTTCCATGTCCGGCCGGTGGCTGCTGAAGTGTCTAACCCGGTTCACTTGCAGCTGTTGATCAGTTTTCATCTGGCACTGCGCTGTCATCTGTCATAGCTTGGGAATTGTTACCTAGAGTAATTGTTTAGGATGCTGTCCCCTGTCTTTTTTCCTGAAATCCTGCTGGTTTTCCCTATGCTGAACTGTGAGGTTACTAATGACATTCCCATTGACTGCTTATGAAAAAAAAAAAAAGCCCAATCACAATGTGTCAGTACTGACAGGAGTGCAAGGAGCAGAGCACAAAATAGAAACATACTTGGCTGGTGTTTGCTTCTGTGATGGATATTGGAGCAAAAGGGAGTCTGCAACGGAAGGACTGGCAGGCTGTCCTGCTACAGGATGTGTGGGCTCTGCACAGTGCTGACCTTGCTGCAGGATCAGCTGTCACACCTCTTCCCCAGCTGAGACCCACACAGTATTTTGGTACCTCCTTAATGCTCACTGCCTCACTGTCCTTGCTGAAATGCATTCTCTCGAAATTGTTCTTCCTCCTCCTGAAACATCTGGTATTTTTTATGACCAGTACACACAAAATGAGCTGATAACATCTGTTCCTGCAGGAGCTGCTGTAGGGGAATAGAGTGCCAAAGATGGACAGTTCTGCAGGTGTCACCCTGTGGAAGTAGAGGAAAAGATGGTCATCAGCTCCTGATGAACCATGCAGCTGCTGTTGATCTGTGGGTGAGAGATGATCCTATCTTGGATATCACTTTAATAGTTTCTGGAATTCCCTGGTGTGTTTTGAGGAGTTTTGCTGGGTTTTTAATTTTTTTTTAACCTGAACTGAAACCAGTTAAATAGTGTGTGCAATGCTGAAGGCATTCAAGATTGTTAGGTTATTTAAATTTTTTTTTGTCCTTTAGAAAAGTGGCCAAACAAAAGGGGTGAAAATGTGGGCAGGACTGTCTTGTTAAAAATAATGCTGTGCCAGGCACCATTTGCTTTATGACATAAAGCAGGGAAAGCTTGTGTCAGCAGACAGGAAGCTGTTGGGGAAGCAGTAGTGTCCCAGTGACTAGGAATTTCTCTTTCAGAGGCTCTGAGTCTTGAGACTTGTTTGGATTGATTGGAGTACAGAGGTAGACTTCCCCCATGGCCCTCCTGTTTGGGAGTGTGTACCTTCAGTGTATTGGAAGTTTGTCCCCCTGTGGTATTTCTTGTAGTCTAGGTGTACACTGAAAAGGAAATGTTCCCCCTTTTAATAGAAGAAAGGTGATTGTATGGTGATTATAATAGTAAGGAATGAAGAGGGATGGGAAAAACACAGCAGCCTCAGGCCTTCAGAAGTATTAGAGTAGATGTGAGCTCTGTGTTGGTTTTGAGTCTTGCTCCTGCATCCTAATTCTCACAAATCTTACCTGTTTTCATAAATGGTGAGGTTATCCAACTTTGACAATGCAAATTGTGTTAAGAGTCTGTTATCTTTGGAAATGTTGGGATTTACATGATACATGTAGGTATAAGGAATTAAACCTCTGAATTTTAGTTACTTAAGAGCTGTGTCTAACGTGATAACAGCATAAAAGAGTTAGAGGCTCAAGACTTTTTTCAGTGCACCACAATTACAAGAACAGCTGTTTTGAGCACTGATGTGCTGACCAACTGTAAAAATTCTGTGTTCAGTAGCTTTTGACACTTCTCGTTTCTCCCCATGTGGAAGAGTGATGGAGTAGCTGAAAACAGAGCTGTGGTTTAAAGTACAGATGGACAGGGATTCAAGAGCTTGGGGTGAGGGGGTTGTAATGCTGCCTGCAGTCAAGCAGATCTGTGTGGTTTTAAATGTGGTGGCTTTAGCTTGTGGTTCTGTATTTTACATGAAAACTAGGATTCATCAGTAAATCCCTGTGACCAAGACACATTAAACCAAATAATTTGAACAATGCTCTAGTTTGTTATTAAACTTGATCATAATGGTCCATCTTCACAAATAGCCTGTTTTATTTAGAAATGTGTGACTCTTAGTCCAAAATTAATTAATATGAATAGTAAAAACCTCCACTTTGAATAAAGTTAACTTTGAATAAAATTTTAGAAAAAAGTTAATATCAAGCACAACTTTGAAATGAAAGGATTTTTTTTATATTAAGAAAGGTTATTAATAATCTGTTACAATAATATTTCTGGATAGAATGAAAAAGGCAAAGTTTTGCTTCTTCGACTTGTTTTCAGGGGAAAATGACCTGAATCTCATGGTACTGGACAGTTACAACTTAAGACTGCCTGTTTAACATTGGAATTTTTTAACTTGAGTCTTACTGAGACAGTAATACTATATGAAAGAGAATATATTGGTCAAGAGATTAATTATATAGAGTACACAGATGTTTTTCCGACGTCCCTCCAGAGATTTTTGTGTTTTCCATGAACGAGCACTGTGTCACTGAGTCTGGGCCAAGTGAGCCAGATCAGGTCTCCAGAAATTGAAATCAATTGATCACACAGCATTTGCAGTGGTTTCAAGAAGAAGACACACCACACAAAATAACATCTTTTTCAATGGTTTTGTTATGTCATCGTAGGAACAGACTAAAATCCCGTTACCTGAGTTTCTTCTGGCACAGCAAGTTTCTGGTTGTGTGGGGCACTGTGGGCTCTGAAATGCTGTGCCTTTCCATCACTGTCGAGTTGAGCAGAGGGAGGCACTGTATTTGTATGAAAGGTATTCTTTCCTTGTGCTGGCTGCCTTTCAACTGGATAAAGTCCCCAGAAAAGCAAGAGGTCACTCATTCATGTCCTGGCTATGCATATGAAGGGAGTGGTAGTTGTTCTGTGTTCATCCCTGCAAACATGCAGTATCTGCAGTGGTATTGAAGATTCTTGCAGTGGTTCTTTTTGTCCGAGTCTCTTCCAGCTAGATAGTTTATTTCATTTTTCACCCGTGTTTTCCCAAAGCATCCTTAGATTTTTATCTCCTCAGCATTTTATCCATGGGACACTGTTTATTGGTTAGTTCCGTGAGGCATGAGGTGAGTACTATTTTCTGAGCCTATTGCAGTTTAATTTTAGTAAATATTTCTTTTTTTCTGTTCCCCCCACCCTCAGCATAAGGAGCTTGATATTATACTTCTTTGAATGTTTTTGGGAACTGCCAGATGGCTTGATAACCTTGCTGCGTCCTCTGTCAGTCCTGAGCCAAAATCCCCATCAGGAATTTCTCAGAATTCTGGCAGTCCATGTTCCAGGCTCTTTGCTTTTCCATTCAACAAAACCCAGAAGTGTTTGACAAGATCCTGATGCAGCTGATGTGTATCAAAGTCCCTCTAGGCTCTAAAGCTCATTTTAGAAAGTATGGTAATCTGGATCTAAAGGATTTGTGCAAGTTCATTTTAAAAAGTCATCATTTGCATTTCTGTTGTCATACTAATCAGTAACGTATAGCCCAATATTTTTAATTTCAGTATTAATTTTAAGATGAGCTTTACTTCCTTGTCTCATCCCAGATACATGAGGAAAAGTGTATGTAATCCACTGGTCATCCATCCTTTCTATGCTTTTTCCTTCGTGATTTGCAGTGATGTTCACCTTCAAACCTGCTATTTGCTGTCAGTTATTTTGGGTTGCTTTTTAAAACATAGGAGCTGCCTGTACAAACACTTTTGATTTTTACTGATGTTTTCTGTGACGTCACCACGTGTTGATGTATTCTATGCTTGAGTTGCAAAGCAATAACTGTTCTTGAAATGTGGCATGAACAATCTTAGGATATTGTTGCTTGCATAGTGTGCGAGCGTAGTGAATTGTTTCTGCCCAGCTTATTTAATTGCAAAAGGATGCCTTCTATAATTAGTTATTAACTTTCTTGTCACTATCCTGCAGCTGAAGAGATAGAAACAGCTCTATTCTCGAGGGGTCGAGTTTTGTAGCAGTAATGAACTTTGCTTCCTACGCTGATCTCCAGTGTTTGCCTGTGTGAAAGCAGTCATAGGGGCTGCCAGGACAGAGGACAAGGTGTTCTCTTCTTCATGTTGTATAATGAAGATATATGCAGCTATGTGTGAATTAAGATGGAAGAAGAGAAATAATAAACTATGGAGAAAGAGAAATCCCTATATTATTGGGAAAATGTGGGGTCGTATGTGGATCACAGCTAATATGTGGTAATAATGGCCATAGTATGCTTAACATTTTGGAACCTATTGTATTTCCCATTTGGATTAAATTAAATACATACATCATTCTAACAAATCTTTCCCAGCAGATTGTGAACTTTGGAAGTGGAGAAGGGAATTAATGGCAATGTATTTCATATTGGTGTTCTTCTGTCTAGTGATTCAATTATTTCCCCATAAAGAACTTAGGGTTTCTACACCACAGATGTTGGTCAGCTTGTGAACAGACATCGCTGAAGGTGGAGTGAAAAATGACCTTCAAATATAATAAACTCAACAGCTATTATTTATCTCATTGTCTAAGAGACGGGCTTAATAACCCATTCCTAAATAAGAGGGAAAGAGAGCTAGGACATGGCTGAATTGCAGTGCCAAAATGGTATGATCCCAAACTGATCTGAAATGGAAGAGAGATGTGAGATAACAAGTCATAGTAGTTCATCACTTGGATGTGTGACTGAGGGAAGCAGTGGTGAAAGACAGCTGTCTTTAAACAAATAACCTGAGTATAGGAGGGCAATAATGAAAAATGCATTGCTGCTTGATTTTTGAATATGAAGTAAACTTCTATAAAATGATCTAGTTGAATAGCTTAGGAAATGAGCTCACAGAAGGGTCTTGTTTAAATAATTGCAAGTTAAAAACCACTTATGACATAGAAGTGCAATTTCTGTGCTGAGGAATACATTTCTGGGATGACACCAGCTAAGTAACAAGTATTCATAGCCTTTTGTCTTTTCTTAATCATTAGTAAGAGAAAAAAAGTAAATCCTTTTCTAGCAGTTAAATGCAAAGGGGTTTGTTTATAGGTTTTTTTTTGGAGGGTTTTAAGATTTTTTTCTAGAGAACTGTATTTGTTTTTTTCATTATACATAATATGTAAGCAGCCTTGAGTTCACTTGCCCAGGATGTTTGGGAGGAGCCACGACTGTTTTTTTACATGCTAAAAATCTTCTACTGAAGTTTGATTAAAAAATTGTGTAGTGGTACAAGCTACATGTCTGCCAAACTCGCATAAAGCAGAGAGCCAGAAGAAGTATACTGTGTAAATCAGTATTGAAATTCATCCTTAAAAATTTGGCTTGCACAGATTTCGTGCATGTAATTCCTATGCTTTGCATGCACAAGCATAACTTGCTATGTTTTAGGTGAACTGTGTGGGTGTAAAGATTGCTGCTTACTGAAGAGCTCTGCATCTGCCCTATTTATAGAGAGGACAGGCCAGGGGGGAATTACCTTGTTTTTATTTAGAAAGCATGTATATAGAGCAAAGTATTGTGTTTGAGTATTGTTAACAAACTTTCACGTACTTGGTTGAAGATGTTGTTAATCAAGTATTACTAATGATATTTACAGGGTAATAAATGTGGGCAAGTATTGTAACAGTAGTAGTGGACAATGGGGTTTTTTCCAAGTTTTTCCATAGTGCCTTTTAGTAAGTATTAAAAACAATTTCCAAACTGAATGTAACCTTGCAAACTGTGGGGAAAGGTAGCTTAGAAATAGCCGTTTTGTTCATTTCTCACTTAGGCAGAGATTCTGTACCATGGTGGGTAAGGACCAGACTCCAGAAGTGCTTCAGGCTACATGATTTGGACTGCAATGCCTGCTGTCACCCTGGGAGAAAAGCAAATTGTTTCTGTTGGTGTTAGGTCTGCCACCCACTGAGGAACAGGGCCAAGGCCCCCTTGGGGGTCAGTGTTCATTTGGAGCAGTTCTCTGAGCTTGGTGGAATTCACGTTGTAGCCTAGGAGGTGTTGAAGAGGCTAAGATACAGCAAGCACCTGGTCAATATGAATGGAGTAGGCTGAGGTAGGGTGGGCAACAATAACCATGTAACAAAAACAGCAGCGGAGGATTGGTAAGGGAAACCGTCCTGTGTCTGTGTGTTTTCCTCTACTCCAATCTCTTTTGGCTTGGATTTCAGACCTGTCTTCTCGCCAGATATTTTACAGTTTAATGCAATTATGAACAGGCAATAGAGATGGTATTCTCAGTGAAAAGCAAAGCAGCAAACACTTTGGGGTGTTTTGGTCTTAACAGGTAGTGGAAGTTTATATAATAGTTTACAAAAATTTTCATGAGCACAGTAAATGTTCAGTTGTGTTTAGTTTCCTCTTGGTAATGATATCGAATAATAAAATGTGCCATCTTAGGGCTAGAATACGTACAGGAATGTCAAAGACGTGGCTTAAAGTGTTCCAGTGTGTGGAGCTGCACTGCTGTAGGACCATTTGTGTGGCTGAGTTCTGGTCTTGTCCTTCACTAGTGGACTGGAAAGCTGTCCTGTACGTATTTAAATAGCTGTCACCACTAAGCTTTTCACTTTATGCACCTAGTGGTTTTCATCTTCCAACTTTCTTACATACCACTTCATGATGCGGCAATGTATAAGAACTTCAGAGTGCCAGTCCCTTAATGAAATGCAGATATACTTTTCTCAAATTCATGTTTTCCAGCTGTCAGCTACCAGAGGAAATTTTGTTGGTCATAACTTGGCCAGGCTCTGCTGTGTTTTGAAAGCTCCGTGCTGTTGAGCTAAGACTTTATTTACATCAGTGTAGTAATATTGACTTGGAATCTTGCTTTTTCTAAATTAAAATGTACCTTATAATCAAGTAATGAGCCATATTCTTTCAGACCTGCTCGAAGGGAGTAGCTCTTTGTTTTCCCATATTTAAGCCGCAAACAGAAGAAGGGACTGTAATGATGAATGTCAAGGACTTTTATTGTCATTCCCCTTGTCATTCCCTTTGACAACCTGTGAGTTCTTGTGCTTAAAGCATTTTTGTGAATAATGCTTGAAATGGAACTGTTACCATTTGGAATTTGTTGCATATCAGAGCAAAGCAATACTCTTGTTACTTGTAAATTATTCCTCTGTCAGGAGGAGTGAGGAAAAAGGCAGGATTCAGTTGTCTACCTGCTGTGCTGTGTGATTGATAGGCCTCTAAATTGATAGAAGGTGTTGTATTTTCTGAGTGCCAGCAGTTGGATTTTGCAGGAAAAGAAGTGTATTTATTTTGTGAGAGCATGCTGGGGAATACTGAAAAATCTTAAAACTTTCTAAGGAAATTTTATTAAAGTTGATTATGGGTGACAAGCTTACTAGGAGCTGTCTTCATCAACTACCAGTTGCTATCTTCCGCTTTTCTTTCCCTCTGTAGCTTACAGCTCACTTGTTGACAGCCTGTGTTGTAATAATGCCTTGTATTTGATTATAAAAATTTATACTGGTGATGCTCTTTACCACTGAAGCTTTCTCGTTCTGCTGTCTTGGTGCGCTATGAGAGGGACTGAGAACTGGAATGTATTTGGATGTTGTGCTGGAAGTTGGGAGGGTGGGGCAGACGCCATACTGTTCTGAGATTAAGTTGTTTTCAAGGCATTAGGAAAAATACCTCAGTAATCTGACTTGGAAAATGTATTGGGATGAGGCCTGTATTTACGTCAAGGAATGTAGGCTTGCATTTGAGTTATGCAAGTGGGAATGCGGTTTAACAATTCCTTTTCTTGTTAGTGCTGTGTTTTTTATTTTAAAAGGAAATAATAATTACTCTGAGTTAAAAAAAAGTGTTTGCAAAGTATCAGGGAAGTTTAAATCTTCTTGAGACCTTTTTCACTTGGCTGTGAATTTCTTTGTTGCAGCCAAATGGTGCTACCAATAGAATCCGAGAAAGGAGGAGAGGTTGAGCTGGCAATTTTTAATTGCAGTTGAAGTTGGATTTTTCTCATTCTTGAATTTACTTCTTTGATTCAATAATCTTTTCTTTAGGTAGTATGTGTGACCAAAGTTTCCTACTGTGATCTGTGATTTTATCATTGCTTTCTACACAAGTGAGGTTTGAGCTAATAACCATAGTCTGTTGTGCAGTTTTAAAATATCCTACATATAGTTTGTAGTTATACTCTCCTCCTCTGGTGCTTTTGGCCTGCCTGCCAATGTGTGAACCAAAGTTTGAGGATGTGGTTTGAGATAATTTCTGGCTTATTTAGTTTGGGTCATTGAGCTAGGAAGTAAGAACAGCAGGTGAGCGAAGCTGACTTAGTATTAAAGACATAAGTTTGGAATTAGTTAAATTAATTTTTTATTGCAGAGAGTGCCATAGTTTTCTGATGCAATTGTAGCAAGTCACCTGGTATATTTTGGCTCATTATTCCAAAGAGGAAGATGATAATGATGTTCTATTTCATTTATGACCCAGTGAAAGAAATGGGGTCATACAAATGCTTGGGGAATTGTGGTATCAGTAAACAAACCTGAGATTTTATATGCCAGATGCTGTAGGAAATAATCACAACATATCACAACAATAGCTTGACTGATTTTCAAACATCTCTTCTGACCCACTTGAATCATTCTTGGAGGGAGAAGTAAGAGGTTTTGTAAAGTAATGAAAATGTCTTTAAGTGACAGGGAACTAAAATTTGAAAAACCACCTATATTTCTAATGGATCACTGGAAGTGTCTTCCCCAGTTTAAAGGGAAGGTGTTGCATAGCAGGTAGGTCTCAATCATCTCTCCACTGAGAACTGCTACAGTGTTCCCAGAGTTCAGCTCAGGTGTCAGTTCTGGGTGAAGCTGCACTAGGTGATTTCTGCAGCAATATAACAACCAAGAGGGGTGACAGCTTCTGCCATGTCAGTGACACATATTGATTAATGGCCTTGGTGGAAAGAAATTTGTGAGCAAGGTAGCATGGGGACATTAAAGTCATTCTTCCTGTCAGCAGTAAATACTGCATGGTCTTCTGTGGCCTTGTCAGTGTTTTGTAGTCTCTGGTTCTTGTAATCAACCCAGTTATCTTTCATTTCACTGGTACAGGCACATAAAAAGGGTATTCCTTCTGACATTAAACGTGAGAAATAAAATAGGTAACAAAGCTAGATTGTCAAACTCAAATTCAGCAGGCTAAAATTTTTAACAGTGGTTAGTGTTGATCTTCTGAATGAAATTAGGTGTTTGTGACTTTTGGTTTGTGTTGCTCAAAGGAAAAAAGTAGGGAGGAGCTGGGGGGTTTTTCTGTGGAGCCTGTTCTTTTTATTTTGGGGTTTGGTGTTAGATTTTTTTGAGAGAGAAAGTCTTGAGGGGGATATTTTTTGCCAGAATGCGGTTATTTGGTAGATACCTTTTGCAAACTGGTTTGGTTTTACATCGTGTTTATGCGGCAAACACATAACTTTGTATGATATTCATGTGTATTTGCAAACCTTAATAGGTGCAGTTTCTGTAATGTATTAATTGTCTTGGAACAAACAAGATAGATAAATAGAATTTGTGTTGCTTTTTCTGTTTATCAGATATTAGTTAATTAATTCGCTGTTTATTGGAAAAGGAATACTAGGAAGAGGATGCTGTTTCAATGTCCCAGACTGCAGAGTTTATGAAAACTAATTTGAATTGATGGCATTTTAGTAAATGCCACCAGGGGACTAAAATGAACAGCCCAGCAATTACAGCAGAGTATATTCTGCTTATTACAGTAAAAAGACTTAAGAATTCTTTTCAGCTCGTAAGTACACTGCTGAGTGAGATCACTTTCTATTGTTCTCTTAAAATCATTCTTTGTAGCCACAATAATAGCGTCTATGTAGTGGTTTTGAGGTGGTGTGAGTTACGGGACAGCAAATTACCTCAGAGGCTCACAGAGGACAGACTTGAAGAGTAGTTCTACTCAATATGTATTGTGTGTCTGTTTCTGTATTTGATATGAGTATGTTTCTTCTGAAGTTTGGATCTGTGTTTTCTTACTGTCCAAGTCTGCCCAAACTGTTCAGGATCTCTGTAGTGGAAGTGTCCCTTTAGAAGCTTGAAGTACATTGCTGATCACAAGCAGATTGTCTAAGGATTGATGTGAGCAGTGGATGTAGATGAGCACAGCTCCCCTTCTCTCCTTCACAATCCCTTTACTCAAGTACTTGTCAGTTTACTTCTTGGTGAGGTCTCATCATAGTGATAAGCTCCTAGCTGAATACCTCATTATTTCCCATGAGTGTGTGAAATAGCTTTGTCTGTGACTGTGAAGCAAAGATAAACAAGTTTTTACTGCTCTTCCTTCCCAGTGATGCTTGATAGAACCTAGAGAATTTAGCTGGTAGTTGTGCAGAAGGGTTTATAGTGGATTAGGTGTCACAGTATGTATTCTGTTTTGGCTGATGTGAAGAAGGCAGTGCCTATGCCAGCATCCTTCACATCCATCCTGTGGGCGTTCTGTAACTGTGACCGTATGGAGGCAGCACGGAGACAGCAGGTGAAAGGCCGTGTTGTCTCTTCTTAAACAGTTGCTTCTCTGAGTATAGGATTTAGATTCTATTAATTGCTAAAGCTGTCCTTTTCCAATAAGTATTGGATGGGGCAGAGCCAATTTGTTTAAGAATGGTTTTCACTTACATGGTTGCATATCATATTCCTATCTGAGATAAGTCTTGAAAAACACAGAGAGGCTCTCTCTTGTCTTTCAGGATGCTGTCTTAGAGACAGATATTGTTTGTTCCAGTCCAGCCATATTGCAAATATAATGAGGGAATTTGTTTTATTAAAGCAACCTCTTAAACAGCAGAATGTAATTTCTAATACACTGGTTAGTTGTGTGGTACAATACTAATCAGGATAAGTATATGCAAGTAAAAAATACATTGCTGTATGTCAAACAAATGTATTGCTCTATGTATGTTCTTTGTTCTTATTCAAGCATCTGCATTTTTAGGAAACTTGCTAGTGCACTTCTTACTCTGGTAAGCATGAGGACAAGTTTTCATTCCTTAGAAAGTCACCAGGCAACCACAAAGGTGTAAAGTCTGTGTGTCAGAGTGAGATGTAGCTGCAGCTACTCTCACAGCTACTGGCAGTTCAGTGAGCTAATGCAAGAAGCTGGTAATTGCTGTCTATTGGCCAGCTGGTCAACTACACACAAGAAGCAAATGAACTTTTCAGTAGGTTTTCAGTTGCAGGTTTCACACGCACACAAAAAGTGCCATCTGACTAACCTGCAACCTTTCAGTTGCAGGTTAGTCAGATGGCACTTTTTGTGTGCGTGTGTGTAGTAGGCTTTGTCATCTTCATTCCGGGGGTCCTTTGGGTATGAGCTTGTTCATGCTTTGTGATGTGTTTCCAAGTGTATGGCCTTACAGTCTCATTTTAGGTTATTCCTCATCCCTGTTTAACTCTTGCTGTGAAACTGCCTCTCTGCCCTTTCTCTGAGGCTTTGCTCTTGCATCTGCCCAGTGACCAATTTCTTTTTATTAGTTTAACCTTTAAGAGTACTTAATCCTGAAGTAAATAGTGATTCAACTGAGACTGTAAAAGGAGTATCAGAAAAGAGCAAATAAAAATAATGTGATGTGGAATGTTTATGTGCTTACAACTAAATCTTAAAATAGAGCTCAAGGTACATGTTGTGTGTTACCCTAGAGTTTAATCTGGATGGCTTGGAGAATGCTTTACTAAAAGAAAATCCTTTGTGCTTTGGTGGGTTTAGTAATGTATGTAGAAATAAAGTTCAATTTAATCACATGTTTTCTGCATAGAGGGAGAAGCCAAGCTATGATAAAAACACCCACCTCCAATTGCTCTCAGTGACCATCACCTGTGAATTGTCTTAGATGGCCCATGGTGGCATGAAGTAATGTGCTATAAGCCACCTATTGTATTGTTTTTATTTATGCAACAAAATCAGTTGTTGTTAGCTTGGAGTGTACTTGTCAGTTTTGAATTTTAGTATATCTGTGGAGAATTGATTACCTGTACAAGAGAGAAATATTTGTTTACCCAAGTCTGACTGTTATTAGCAATAAGTTTATTCTCAGCGAACGCAGTTTCACCCAACTTGACTTTTTTCAGTTAGTTTTGGACAAGTGGCATTTGTACATTAATTTCTTCAAGCTGTAGCAGAAATAAAACTGCAGGGACATGCATTAAAAATCTCAAGCATCTGCTGTGCTAATGACCATGAGGTTCAGAGCTCTGATAGAGCTGTCAGTCATTAGGAGCAGGGCCCTTATCTCCATGTTCTTCCGTGTCTTAATGAGTCTCTTGTTTCAGATGAGGTAGCAGAGAACACTGCATGCAGAGTTCCTCACAACTGGAGCAAGGTTGGTCTGCAAGCTCTGAACTTAACCTGAAGTGTCTCTGCAGGCCTGTTTTTTGGAGGAGGTGAGAAGCAGGGAGGGAGGCCTTGTAGGTGGAAAGCAAGCTTAGCTGAGTTATTCTGGCCAGCCAGAATTCATATCCTGTTCCTTGAGCCTCACAAGTAATGATTATGATTCCACAGTATCTGGATTTTGGATCTGTCTCAGTACAGAGCTTCATATGGGTCAGAAATAAATCCAGCCAAAAGGACTCTTTTGAATCATGTTGCGTTCCTCTGTGTAGATGGCTTGCTGTAGTAGGTGCTGGTACACTGTAGAAAGGCAGGAGGACTGGGAAGTGCTCCCTGCGTCACCTTGGCTATTCTTCACCAGGAAAAACAGCAAAATGTAGACCTGACCACTAAGCTGCAAAGTGTCTTTACTTGCTGCATTTTTGGGGCCATGCAATACCAGATTCTAAGACTTAGATGTAACTACAGCAGAGAGGACATTAGCTGCAAGTCATTCACTTGTCATTGTTATGATAATTTGTTTACTGAATTTTTTTGTCATGTGGGCAGTTGAGCAGAAGAATTAGTTTTGGCAGAGATGACTGAGAGGAGTATTTTGCTGAGCTTTAACCCTGCACTGCTATCACTGCCCCTAAGCAGCAAATGGTTTTATCTTTTTGTCTTTATGCTTCTGGATAACCATACTGTGTTTGGAAACCTAAACAGGAAATGCTTTCTAAATTTCAATGGCATCAAGTCTTAAAAATTGTCAGTTTCTTGAGGAAAACACATAGTAGTTCTAATTCCTGTTCTTTTCATTGAAAGATAGTCTAAATGACAAACTATTGAAGTATTGACAGGTGTTACTTGTGAAATCAAAGCAGCATTTTACAGGCAACTGAGTGGTACTTAGGAGCATGTCAGATTACATCAATTATTGGTGTCACATACTCCTAAGCACAAGCTTGTTATTTACTGGGTGCCTTATGTTGTTGGGTAGTTAATGCCAGAGCTGGCTGTCTGCTTTTGAATTCAGGGCAGAAAAGCCTCATACTCAAGCTTGTGCAAGCTTGAGTTGTTTGATTAATGAAGTTTGGAGATTTTATGGCCAGAAAAACTGTACAGTGTGTATAATAGTGTCGTGGAACAATTTGGGTTTTCATGGGGTATCTGGCCCCATATATGTATGTATAGAAAATGTTTAAAGCCTTTAGTTGGTTTCATTGTCCATTGTGGTTGTCTCTTATTAAGTATAAAAGAAAGAAGAGTATTTTTTGTTTCTCTTGGCCATTGTCTAACTGATAGTCCATGGTTTAGTTCTTCATAATAATTATAATCCTATTAGTAGGCAAGGGATGATATAAAGTAATTATATGCAGTGTTAGAGTTTGTACTTAACAAAATCACAAAATAATGGGAAATATTTAGAAAGAAGCTAATGAGCGTGAGAGAACCTTGGAACTAGTTTTATTCCCTGCCAAGGTCTTTTTGCTGAGAACATTAATGCATTAATTTTTAAAAAGAATGACATCAAAGTCTGCCGATGAAAGGAGTCCAGGGGAAAGCTGTAGAGAATGACTCAAATTCGTGCTGGTGTGAGTCTTGCTTGAGTGCTGGCAAAAAAAGCAAAGCACATGTAGCCACTTGCCATTCCAGCACAGCACCAAGGTAAGGTCACCTGGTCTTGAGGAGCACCAGGCAGCGATGAATTTGTGCCAAAAACAGGTGGGGAGATGACCCCAAGGGAATCATCACAACAGCAGAGGGCATTTTTGCAGCCAGCTGCCTCAGCTTACAAGCTCCCATTTGGAAGCAAACAGAAGCTGCTTGTAAGAATTGCCATGCACATGTAGAGACTCCACAGTGTGTATATAATGATATGTAATATACTAATGCATACTGTGACTGCACTACTATAGCTTATGTTATACTGTATAAATGCACACATATTACATATTGCACATAAAAAAGGAAGAGCTGGGCAGTAATGATCTAGAAAAGCTGTTTATTTTCCTAGTATTTTAAATCAAGAATGCTCAGTCCATAAATCCAAGGTGAGCATCAGCAAAAAAGCTTTTTGAGCAAACTTTAGTTTGCTCAAAAATTTGAACAAACAAAATTGCTCAAAATTTGTGGAAGAAGTACCACATGTTATTCTGGAATTATAACCTTACCAAATGTAAGTTCCCTACGCACCTGTAAGAGAGAAACTTAGCGTAAGTCATTAAGCAAGCATCTGGCACCAAGGAGACTGAAATTCTCACACAAGCTGCTGGTGCCACGTTGCAGTGTCTGTTCCTGATGGAGCAGCTTGGTGTTCAGTGTGCATTAGGGGCCCACCTGTGCCCTGCAGTTGAGGAATGCATGGCTGACACTGCTTTAGACTGCGTGGTTTGAAATGCTCTTGCCTGAATGAGTGAAGTCTGTGCAGTTTATTGTGGACAAAGGTATCTGCTTGCTGGTCTCTTTTATGTTGCTTTTTAGGATCTTATGTTTCTGGAAACACTGACAAGCATAGAGGTTTTGTTTATCTCTGCTGATAGGTGCTAGTATTCTGTGCTGATTTCTTATTCATTTGGAACATGCTCTTTGTTGTATTTTGCTGTAATTGATAGACTTAGAGAATCTCAGTTTTTATTGATAACTTACAGCCTGGAGTTTTTGGAACATGATGTATTTATATTTCTCCTCAAGACGGCATGTTATGTCCTGATTCCTGCTTGGGGTTGTTAAAAGCTGACACAAGGCATGAACAGCCAGTTCAACGTGAACTTCTGCATTGAGGGTACGTTGATACTTGATAGCAGAATACTGAAAGAACATTTTTTCACAGATCACAGCTTGTACTTTCTTTTAAAAATCAATGAGGGCTTGATTTTGGCTTCCACCTAGAGGTCCCAGCTGTACCTGTCCTCTTGTTGTCTAATAGGGTGTGACTTAAGCTCAGGAAGTTGAGGAGGTTGAACAGTAACCAAATGGAGAATTGAAGCCATTAGCTAAAATGCTTAATTGTTTCTGCTTATAACAAGATCATGGAATATTCTTATTATGCATATTATAATTTTTAAATTGAGAACTTACCAACTTGTTATTGTTTCTTCCTGATTTTTTGACATGAAAATCCTTTGGTGGGTTTGTGCATAGGTTGCAACTGCTATATTGTCCTTTACTAGCTTTAGAGCTGAACAGACATTATAGTAAACCAAGCTGTTTCACCTTTGTATCAGTCTTTTATTTCTTGGTACATTAGCTTTAGGAAAAGTTGACTCCTCCTTAAATGCAAAAATCCTGCTGGTTTTTAAATCATTTGAGGGCAAGAAGCAGTTAAATCCAGTCTCCAGTGGCACCAGGGTTCAACTGATGTGGGTTGTTACAGTATGTGTCCTTTCTACATAGGCTCAAGCCCTTAAATTGGGACGTGATAGATAACCTTAATCAAGAAGACCACAGAGCAGTCCTCAGTAATAGTTCATAAGGTACATGACTGGTGTAAAGGAGGCACTCGTATTTTATGGATGAGTTTTACTTGCCAGAATGAAGTAATGTTCAGCCATTTAGAAACAGACATGTGTTTCCAGCCTGACCTTTATTTTAGCAACTGTGATATACCAGAAGGAAAAAATGTCCAGGTCATACTTGAAATTCCTGCTGTCCCTTCATTGTGAGTAACCCTGATCATTTTTTAGGCAAAATCAGCTGTTACTTAGGTAGCAATAGTGGTGCTCAGCATTATTGGAAATGCTGCCAGTGCAATCTTTTAAATGTGGTCTGTAGAGTAGAATGGACAGTGCTGTATCTATTTCACTAACAAGCAAAGACCAGTTTGAAACAAATTTTGACAATCCTCAATGTGAATCCTGGAGAGTCAACATCAGACACTTTATTTCTCTGGAAAAAGAGTTTTTCATGTCACTCACCCAGGAAATATACAGATCAGGTTGCCAGGCAATAAGAAATGAAACAAAACCTGTCATTAAAATCTCTGTCAGGAGATTCTAATTGTATCAATAATGCTTTTTAAAAACATAAGTTACTTATTGACTTTTGAAAGCCTAAGAACATAACAGCCAGCTTTGATTTCTCAAACACTTTTTTATTGACTCTCAGCTGCAAGAAGACTGGAACAGTTTTGAAGGGTGATGCATATAGAGGAATGCACTGATCCTAGAAATAAAGCAGAGAGAGTGAAATGTAAACGGGTGGTTTGTGATTCCCAGTGCTTTGAAAAGGAATCACTGTATTTTCAGAATTTTAAGTACAGGGCTTGTGGGGGGAAAAAATATTTCTCCACTAAAATAATCCGAAGGTTGATTTGTTGATCAACGTGCTTTAGAAGTACTGTGGCCACGTCTGCCAGTGTTCCTCTGTACTGTGCAGAGATTGACCTGTCAGTGAAAAAGATAGCAGAGACAGAAACATTTAATTTGCTTCAAGTCAATCAGTTAATGGCAGAGGAGGAATGGGATTAGTAGCTAATTTCAAATCTCTCTATTATGATACTGTGGACACAATAGAATTGCAGTGATGTAATGCCTCTGTTTTTTAGAACTTGTACTTCATGAGAAGTTGATGCACCTATTTCTGAAGGGATTTTAGGAAAACCGATTTTGGCACAAGTTCTTCCATTTGGGCAGAGGAGTGTGACATCATTTAGGCTTTAAGTGGCAGTTAAGAGAATGAACAGATCTGCTGGAAGCAACTGCAGTAGAGTGCTGCCACCTAATTGCTGAATGCTTAGGATACCTGGTAACAAATACTCTCTCTCCGATGAACTGCAAAGTAAGTTAGGGTATTTCTTGTAAATACAAGGATGATGAATATTCACATATTTAATTTCCGTGGGGGTTTCCAGTTAATCTTTTCTTCTGGCCATTTTGCAATATGCTATATGTTTAGGTTTTCAGGATGTGATGGGGACATATTCCTACTCTGTACTGAGAACCTCAGTGTAGAACAGATGTATTTCTGTTCTGGCTGTCTCCTGTAAAGCTTCTTTGCTGAGACCCTTTCTCTGCTGCTGTGTTTACTGTTTAGCCTAACCACAGTAATTTTGCCATTAGGAAGAGTTGTTGTAGATGAAATACTACTGATTCATATATTTTGAGGTGTGTTCACAAATGTTGCCACAAGATTATAGTTTCTTCTGCTAGGAAGAGTGGTGCTAGTTCTCAAAGCATCATGTAGGATTTTAAATGTCATTTGAAAACTTCCAGGTTCTGACGGTATTCTTTGTGTTATAAGGCTTGTAATAATCCAGTTGTCCTCAGAACTGACAACTTGGTAATTTGAAGGCTTGATGCACAGATGTTCTGTTACTGCTGTGGGTACAGATGATTTTCCTACATTTATTCCTAGTTGCTATAGTTACTGTCAATGCAGAAATTTGTACTATTCATAAGGGATGGGTTTTTTGAAAGCATAGAAAAGTGTTTTCTTCCATTTCCACCATGCACAATCTTGGCTATAAACACTAGTGGAATTTTGTCAGTGCTGGTCTGCAACTTGAAATTTTTCTTCCAATTCCATCTAGTACCTTCATACCACATTTCACACTCTTTGCAATTTTCCCTTTGTTTCCATATCACCAGGCTGCTTTTCCATGTCCTTTTTTTTTCCCCCTATTTTGAGGAGACAGTAGTAATGCTTTATCAGACAAGAGCGACTCCCAGCTGTGGATGAGTTTACTTGCTTAAGTACCAGCAGGTGCCTCTGCATTCTCTAGGAGGATACACCTTTCCTCTAAAATCTTTGTACTTTGCATCAATGCTGACCCACTGTCCAGATTCTCGGCTAGAAAATTCTGCTTTCCTTCCTTTCAGAAGTAATAATTCCCTCAGCCTCAAAGTAATAAGCTTTCTGTTGTCTACCTTTTCTTTTCTTTACATTATCTGCTTAAACAGAGTCATGTTCTTAAATTCTTCTTTGATTTTTGCCATTACCGTGATCAAATTTTTTCTCTAGGTATTCTTGAAACTGGACTGTTTTACAAATTTGTGCAACACTTAGTTCCTGCACGTCAAGTTTGTGTGTCTTCTGTTGAGTGTCATACATTTAAAAGACAAATATTGTAAGACCTTCACTGATGCTTTCCTTGCATTTGTTATCCTGATCTACCTTAAGTTTGGATTTTCTCATTAAAACAAGCCGAATTACCCTACCATTTATCCACTAGAGCAAACAAACTATGCTATTTGCATTTCTTTTGTGCTTTAAGATATCCGGCAGCCTCAAAGTATCAGAACCAAAGATTAAAGTTTGAACTAAGTCTTCTAGAAAGACTCCTTAGGATCTTTCCCTCTCACAGCTTTTTCAGAAAGATTGCTACTGGGTGTCAAGTCAGCTGCTGTGAAGGCAGGTGGGGACTTTTCATTCAGTAGCGTTTATCCACAACAATTCCTTCAGGTGAGACTCACCAGGAGAGAAATACTGCTACACCAGTTAAGCACCAGACTCTGTAGGGATCACAAAACTGCCTAAGAGAGAAGCTAGGTGGAGAGTCATTTAGACTTTCTCCAAGGGTGTTTTGGTTTCTAGGAAGGAATCAGGTGTATCTGCGGTTCTGTAACATGTAAAGCACAGTAAGCAACCAATGACCAGGGACTCCTTCAGTAAGCAGCTGCTTCCATGGTCTGGTCTGAACAAAGTACATTGCTGTAATGGCTAAAAACTTGGATAAGAGCAGAGTTGGTGGGGGAACATTTATTCAGCCACAGCACCAAGAAAAGAGTGTTGAACTTAATTTGACTGGCAATAATAAGGGGCTGAGCAATTATAGAATGATATCGTTCATTGCGGTATTGGCTGTGAGGTTAAAATCTAATGAATTAATGTATGCATTCAACATTTATTAGTTTTCCGTAACACTTTTTTTAGAAACTTTATAGCTTTTGATTAGGAGAACATTGCAGTAAGTATAAATGCACTTCAACCAAGAATAGGAGTGTTATTTTTAAACAAAGCATTCTGTTCCAAAAATCTTGTAATCTGTTGCCACTCTTCTTGTAATGGAGCTATGATGCTTTTCTGTGATAGCTGATAAATGTTCATAAGTGTGAAAAACCCTTCTGTGGTTTCCTACAGCATAAAAATCTACACCAGGGAGCATTGTTGGAGAGAGGCCCTTTGTTTCTCACATGTTATCAATCCTGTGAGCACTTGAAGCTTCATTTCTGACATGATTCAAAAGGATGAAGACTGGTAGAAAATTGCTTACTCCCCTTGTAATGCTTGCTTTCGGTTCAAAAGGAAAAGAAAATAAACAAAAAACTATCCCCCAGCCAGACTAAGGGAAACAGGGTAAATTCTCGTTCTGTCCAGTAGAGAGATATGGTTGTCAGTAATGGTGTTTTCTGCCATGATGCTGGCAGTGCAGGATTTTGGGAGATGATTGGCAGGGAGATGGTCAGATGGCACAGTCTCTGAAATACAGATAAGCTGACTGAAGCCCAGGATTATTACCATTTCAAATCTGCATAATGTGTTGCTCAAGTTATCAGTAGACCAAAATAAACATTGAGTTTTGGGTTTTTTCCCATTTACATTTCTCCATGTACTTGAGTGAACTTTTGCTAAACAGGAGATCAGAGGGACTCCTCTGTAAAGATTAGGCCTTACTTAAATAGGGGAAGATGAAATGTTACTAGACACCAGACTTTTTTTGTGACATCTTTTATACTCATTCTAAAAATTTGGGTTTCAGGTTCATTGAGCCTGATTTGCCATTGCAAATACCTTTACTATGGTATTAATAGCCCTTTCTAATATCTAACTAAGTGCAGTTAAAAGTTGTATGAATACAATGACTGTACAGAATAACAGTCCTTTAATAATAAGTGGAGTTGTAGCTGATGCTAACTAGAGTTATATCTTCATGTAGATGACTGTTTTTCACCAATCTGCCTTTGTTCTGTAAGATCTTTTAAGAAACTCCTGGATGAGGGGACCACTGGTCCATATCCGATGTCACAGTTCTGCCAAAACCGATACACAGTTTCTTGATTAGCCACTAAGAAAACACATTTCAAATCATTACTGTCAAAATATTTGAAATGTCCAGTTTGGATTTGAAAGCTGAACTGCTTGTGCAAATTCAAGCCTGTGTAAATATTGGGTTTGAGTTACACCTTGTGACATTTCAACATCCATAAGCAAAGCCCAAATGAATTATTTTCTGCTTAGCAGCAACTGAATCCTTACATTTTAAGTTAAAATGTATTGTCTGAAATACAGTTAACTGCTCAACTTGGGGAAAAAATGTAGGCATTCTCAAAAAAATACTTAAATGGTATCTTGGTGGTCTGAGAATCAACCAACAGTTTGTGCCAATCAAAACTGGTTCTTATGAGCTATAATGTGGTTTTATATTCTTGAGGATAAATGTTTTTAATGTTCTTTTTCTATGCCTTAAATGAACAGTTATCTTTATTAAGTTTGGAGATGCCAGGATAAGATAACACATTTTAATGTATCATATTTTCTGTCTTTGAGAAAGCTTTTTTAATTGTCGAAACAGACTATTAGTATTAATCTGGTTAAATAAAATCTAAATTAATGCAGACAGCTCATCATATGAAGTGATTCATATGCAGAGCACAGTGTCTGTGTGTAATTTAGTAAAATACAGAAGTTAATATCAAGAGTTTTAGTAAAAAGGAATTACATCAAGTGTAATTTAAACTAATTGAGATGGATTTCAAAAAGTTTTGAGCAGAGACCTGATTTTTTTACTGTACAGACTTCTCAGCATTATGAAATGTTCATTTTTAATTTACTGAGGTGCAGCTAGGTAGCTTAGTTTCCATACTGCCCAAATTTGATCAGTTGTCTCTTGCTTTCAGTAATTTGCTGCAGTTCCTCCATTTTTTTTCTTAGAGTAGCTATCATTGATACAGATCTTAGTACACAAGAAAACATGGTATTACTGCTAATCAAGTCTTGAATTTTTCCATAGTAAGACATGGTTTTGAGCAGGGGCTTTTGGGCTGTTCTGTGTTGTGCTACTCCTGTGTTTTCTGAACTTTTTTTTTTTTTGTTTCAGTAGGCTTAATTCTTTGCTTTATTCCATCAGTGGCACTAAAATTGGTGTTCTTAACAGCATCTAAAACATTTACCTCCATAGCAGTACTTGGGTGTAATACTATGGATAAGGCAAGCAAGTAATGGTAAAATGGTTATCTCATTAGTTTTGTTGTTGCTCATTAATTTTTTTGGTAATTGATATATCAACCACCACAAAAATGATTAATAGTCTAATGAAGAGTAACAAGACTGTGTAAATTGCGTTACATACTTGAAAAGCATTCTTAGTATTTCAGGCTATAAATAGGTAATATCCTGGTAATTTCAGAGTCGTAAAGTTGGAACTGTTTCATCAGAGTTTTAGAAAAATTCCCATTATTTTTAGCATATATTTTACTTTAGGAAAAGTACATTTTTGTCACAAACGGTGCTAAAACTATGCAAGTGAAACATAATTTACATTCAGTCCACCGTAGGAGGTAAGTGGGTAAAGTATAACAAGTACAAGCAAGACCTGGTGAAGGGTGTTAAAAGTGATGTGAAAACCTTTTGTGCTATTTAAGTAGTTCAATAATTATGGAAAATTCTAGAGGTTTTTTTTCATTTAACATGGAAAAGAGTAGTTTCTGTTGATTCTAGTTGCCAGGCAATTCTGGTGTTTTTGGAAAAGCTGAGGAAGTGTGTAAAGTTACCGTTTTGAAAGCTGTTGACAGCCTATGTAGAACTTACAATAGGGAAGAGTATATTGAAAAATAACACTTGTGTTGGTACTCCATGATAAATGCTCTGTATTCTTATTTGATCCCTGGCTGATTGGTGTATTGTGGATGTAGTGGTTTTTTGGAGTGTGGGGCAGATTTTCATTATGTTTTTTACCCCCTTCAGTTCCTTATATTTTCTTTTTTTTTAATCACAATTCAATTAAAAGAAAGCTTTCAAACATGTCAAGGTTTATTTTTCATTTAATCAGAATTTAAAAATTTTTGTTGATCTCTAAGAAAACTGTTCAGTCACAGACTAATTGAAACATATGGAATTGAACAACTGTTATTAGCCGTGTTCCATGCAAAACAGAATCTAGAAAATCTTATACCAAAACAGACAAAGATTTCCAGTTTTTTGTTCATGAGAAACCAGGGATAGAATTCAGTTTCATCTTCACATTTTTAGTAACATTTAATTGCCTACATAAAAACCAGTAATTATGAGCTTTGTATTCAGGAGGAAGGACTAGATTCTTCTGCGATACAATTTATCCAAATTATTTTATTTCTCTACTTTATAAAAACAGTGTTTTAGAAATGTGTGCTTCTCTCTGATGTTAAAGGATGTCTGTATAGTTGAGATTTCCACTTGAGAGAGAAGAGTCCTGCTCTGAGTGAGCTGCAGACTGCGCAGCACAGAACAGATGGGAGTGGGGAGCATGTAGGAAAAGACTGCTGCTACCCCAGCAAGGCTCTCTTCCAGCCCCTGGACAGCTCTGTCTACAGGTAGTACTGTGATTTACAGAATTCCTTTTCAACATCATAAACACAGCTCAAGTGTAACACAACCCGCTGACATGGGCAGCAGGAATTCAATCAACTGACAAATTAGGTTAGTCTGGTCTAACTTTTAACTGTAGGTAGGACACTGAGAAGAGGAAGCAAATGAGACAGATGGAGGCAGGTAATGGGAAGAGGGAATAAGATCAGACAAATGATGGAGGATGGTTTGGAGAGGGCTTTGGAGTGTTGTTCTAGACTGCTACTTTGGAGATGATGGTTAAATTACATTTGTATTCTATGGTTGCTGGCATTTAGTTCACACACCTAAATACCACTGTTTGTTTTTAACGTGTTGTACTTGATGGATCTGATACTTTGTTCACCTTACAAATTACTGACATTTTAAGTTGCTTGTTTCTTGTAGTAAAGCTGAGTTTGAGATTAGAGACTAAATAATAAGGTCATGGATCACAATAGTGATGTAGAACTACAAGGCTGTCATATTAACAAAACCCAAGTGCTGTATTTTAATGAATGGTAATCACAGTGAAACAGGGAAGTATATGGTGCATTAGGAGAACATATGGTTTAAAACAGAAGTGGAAGAGTTGAATAAATTAAATATTGAGAGATTCCAATACGTTGTATGCCAGTCACTTAATGGCAGCTGATAACAAGGTGATCAGTGCTGCAGCAGAGGGATGGTTGGCATGCTGTGCGTTCAGTCAGCAACAAATGAGCTGGAAAAGATCAATTCCGAGAAGCACAGAGCACTGTAGCTCAAACGCAGAGAATTTAATTAATATCAGTGGCATTTGGCCCAGCATGGGTTAGGGCTTCTTAGTCTTTTACTTTAGATCCTACTTTGATTTGTATTTTCCTTAGTTGCTTGTGACATAGCAATAATGTTCTGTAATGATAATAAACAAGAAGTGAGGCATGATAGTTCTACAGAAATGTAGAAAAAGATGAAGACGGGAAAACGCAATGAAGATGAATTTATGGCAGAAATAAATATGTGAAGGATGGATGAGCTGAGTCAGAACTGTTTAGTCCAGGATCTTCCAAGCTTTCGTGTAAGAGCACAAGCACTGATGTGATCTTGTGCAGTTGTGTTCTTGTGTTCCGTAGTTAAGTGCTAGTTTTGGCATTTAGCACAGCCAAGAACAGTATTAACCCCCTGTGACCATTCTTTACTGCCATTTTAAGCAGTCCCAAGATGAGCATGCTTTAGAATGGTGTTTCCTGCAATTTTCAGCACTAATCATGGAGCAAGTGCCCCTGCAGGTTGTGATGGGAAGCCTTGCTCAGTCGCCTCTGTCTGTGAGCAACTGAGGACACAATCTCAGTACTTCATTTGTGCCAACCAACAAGCAGAACAGCTAAGACATAGGGGGCTGGTATGGTTTTATGAACAGCAGTGGCTGGGCGGAGTGGGGAATTTTCCTTTTAGTCAGAATTCCAAAATGTGAAAAATAAGGGTCTGAAACAGTAAAAAAAACCGTAATAAAATGCCCTGCTATATCAGTTCCAGAATAATGCCATGCTTAGGATACTGAGATAATTCATTTACATAGGCTTTTGAACGACTCCTTAATTTTGATCCTCAACTTCCTTTAATTTAACTTTGCTTTTGCATTTTATTTTCATTGTCAGCCGGGAAATATTGGCTGAGGAGATGGGAAGATGAGCAGACATGAAACTGGGCAGGGTTCCAGTAAATGTCATTGGAATTTTGGCACAATCAATGTGTTTCTCCAGTGTGCTAGGATTCTTTCAAACTGGCATTTGCTTCCTTAAAGCTGTTCTATCAGAAGAGTTTTGACCAACTCTGATATCTGCAGGACAAGGCAAACTTTTCCTGCAAGGGGATTTATTCTGCTTCCATGTGCAGCCTGAAAGTCTTGAAAGCAAGCTACAATGGAGAGGACTGAAAATTCAGTTCTTCAGCAAAGAGGAAGGCGTGCAGTGATTTTCTGTGGGCAAAGCTGGAAAACTGTACTGTTTTGCCTAGTAGAATTCTTCCTACTTCATAATTAGCAGGGAGAGAGAGACAGAGGAAGTGCTCATTTTATCTGCTTCTCATTGTGCATCTTATGTGATCTCCATCATTTCCCAGAGATAAATTTCTGTTCTTTGCTGCCTTCTTTCCCCTTAAAAAGACCTGAATATGAGAACAGAGAAGTGGGGGATTTCTTGCATAAGAATATTGTCCTGTTTTTCAGTTTACATCTAAAAGCTTATACTTTTGGCCATTACAATTGGATAAACAAAAATCTGTATGTCCATAGAGAAAAGATGTCCGTAGAGAAAATGTACAGTAAGTACATTTTTACAGAGACAACCTTACAAAAGAGAATTGCCTGGGCAGGAAGAGGCAGAAATAATGCATGTAAATGTAGAAAAGAGCTGACAAATGGTATTTCTCAACAAATGGGCTGATTCTGTCATAAAAAGCTCTGAACAGTAACCCCTAAGGAAGTCAATTCCCAAATGGCTGTATAATCCTCTGAGACCAGTCCTCCAGTCCTCCTTTGTCTCTAATTGTATTGACAGCTGGTAGTCCCAACTTTCTGGCAATTTATCTCCCCAATGCATATTTATTGAGAGATTTCTTGTCATAGTATTGACCATACATTAACAAGGAAGTGTGGATAATAGTAAAATCCCCATGGTCCTGACAGATGTTTTCTTGGTACGAGAGCTTGTGCTGACAGCATATGCACAACAGAATGAAACTTAACATTTTTAAATCAAAATAAAGCATTAGTTGAAAGGAAGAACTGAGTCCATGATCTATATTCAGTTCCCGATTCAAAACCAGATTGTCATGGTGATTTTTTTTGAGACACACATGCAAAATTATATGGAGATAAACATGCAGGGATAAAATAAATGTAAAGTGAATGCTGAGATGATTATGGTGATTTCAGTTTCTTCATAAGAAAATTATTCAGAAGAGAAATTATGGTAAAATAGAATGTACAGATCCAGTTACATATTTTTTGGTGTATGGAAGTCTTTACCAAAATTTTAAGTGGTTTATTTATGGTGTGATCAAAAAGTCCAAATAGATAAACTAACTAAAACCAGCATAGTAATGTTTATCTTTTATTCTTTTATCTGCATATTAACATTTCATCACTTGGTCAGGCCATCTATTCAAATTTTGGCAGGTACTAGGAACTAATACCCTTTACAAAGTCAGCTTGACAATAGTCCTCTCTTCTTTGAAACAAAGGTGCTTTCTAAAGTGCTTTGCATTTTCTTGACTTACGTCTCCTTTATGTTGTCTACAGACCTCCAAGTGAATCAAAATAACTCCTCACAATGACCACAGCATCGGGTCATTTAGATGTTTCCAGCTCAGTTACCCTGAAGTCCCAGGGGGAAAACTCATCTCTCACTTGCTGAACACATTTGGAAATGTTAGAGGCTTATGAAGCTCTTTAACCTTTGTCATTAAAACTCTGCCTGAATGGTGCTTTCTGTGTCTCAGGTCCTTTGGCTCTTGGTTCCCCTGCTCCCAAGTTCACCTCATGTTCCATAAGTATTGGTTTTACTTGTGGCACAAGCTGCAGTGGTTGCCAAGGCTCTTCTGCAGACTTGACTTTAAAACTCGAACGGTTGAGGAGGTAATGAACCCAGTAATGACAGAGCTCATTAGGAGCGTTACAGCTAAGTGCTATCAAAAGCCAAGGAATACAGTTTTAGTTAAATACTAGCATAGAATTCAAAGCTATCATCCTGCTCCTGAGGTTTACCAGTGTAGCTCAACAAAGCACAGCAGCAAAATTCCTAACCCATTATGAGGTCTAGGATGTTGTTTAGATGCAGAAACCAGAAACACAAAGGAGTTATTAGGGCAGGTTTTAAAGTAAGGATGCAGTTTGGATGCTCATTCAGATGGAAGTGATTCCCCTAGAGGTTACATCTGCCACTCTGCCCTGTGGGTTTAATTCAGTACAAGTATCATAAAAAACCAATCTTTGGATTTTGCTCAGCCCTGGATAAGAACAGGTTCTTCTTTCTGGTGTGGCTTCCTGCTGAGATTGGTCTAGTACCTCAGAGCATATGTGGCCTCTTGAAGAAATTGCATAAGAATGCAGAAAGAAAAAATCCCTGTTGTAAATGAGAGGATTCTTTTTCTTCAGTTGCACATGTTCTTGATGGTTAAAGAGAATAAAGTATTAAGAACAAGAAGCCTAGAAAGTTCATGAAGCAACCAAAGGGCAGAAGTGAGGACAGGCAGGAATTTGCCAAACGAGGAGGATTGATTACAGAACAAGACAAGGGTCCATCCTGTGGAAAGTTAGACATTGCGTTGCTGAGTTTGGTAACAGAGGTCATTGTCCTGTGCCCATCTACAGCAGCATGTTTGTTTACATGTAGATTTTATGAAAACAGCAAAATATTCTAGATGCATAAACAGACCCTATCAATAATTGATTTTTCTGCTTCACCTCTAAGTGAATAAACTGCTTTCTGGACATTATTTTACAAATTTTACTGTCTTTTCATGGCAGCTTGTTTGCCTTAGACAACCTATTACAAGCCTTCTCCCTAAAGCACCTCTACTCTCTATTTCCCAGACACTTAAAATTTAGTACATTTTGCTTGTGCTTCAGCAGAAAATCATATTAGGAGACAAGGTGTTCTTAACAGCATCTTTTACTTTGAGAGAGATATTAGTGGTGATTTGATTTTTAGTCTGTTGTGTTTTATGATTACATTTGATTAACTTAAGGGGAGGCTATGAGAGATGTAAGATTAAGTCATGCTATTTCGGGGGAGATAAAGGATGATAGATGACGACAACAACTGAATAACCCACTTGACCAAGCTAATATGTTCAGTAATCATTACTCACCTCTGTGATGCTCATAGTGCTTCATCATCTACAAATGAGCATTGCAAACCTGATTTATAATAGTTTTTTAAATAAAAACACTGATCTCTGTCTACTTTGATTTCAAATTACATTTAATTTGGTTATTTTTATAACAAGATGTATTTTGGGGAATAACAGTGAGTCTCCAAAACTTTTTAAGTTGAAGCACAAATACTAATTTTTTCAAAAGAATTTATTTGTGCATTTATTTGTGATGTGACCATTTCTGTACTGACTATGCAGAATTAGAAATTTACCGGTGTCAGAATCAAAAGGCTGAGAATTACATGGGAGAAATAACTGTAATTTCATAATTAAGAATAAATTTAAGATGACTGCAACTTTTCTGGGTTATGTTTGTCCTGGAAAAAAATCCCCACATAGAACCTGTCTCACAAATGCAAGTGATTTATATCTTGAGGTTGTATAACCTGACTTCCTAAGTCCCATGGCTGCTAACAAATAGATGGGGGTTGAGTATGTTACTTCTTGAGAGTGCTTTTGGCAATCATCTCCCAGGGTTTCTATGTTAAAAATAATTCTTTTTGCTGTTATTGCTCTTTTTGGTGGGGATATGGCTGGATTAGAGAGAGCAGGATTAAAGGTTAGCCTTACCTGGGCCATATTTATAGAATCTAAGTTGGCAGCTTTCCACTGTTCATATTTGTTTGAATATTTAAAGTATATTTATCATTCAGGTCTTTCTCTGAACAGATAGCAGTTGTTCTTTTAATTGCATTATTTTTAGAATTGCACTGTTGATGTTTTGTGATTTTATTACCGTGGATTCAAGAATCAACAGCAATAAAAAGTAAAGGTTGTTAATCAAATAATGCTATTTGATTAACCTCAGGAGTTTGGAAATGGCATAAGGTTTCCTTTCAAATGTGAACTAACCTGGGCTATGAACGAGCCTCTTTAATGGAAAGGGCAGCTATTGAATGTAGTCCCTAAGGGTAATTATCATTTTCTGGACTCTTATGAGCATGCCAAGTGGCAGAGTTGAATAGGAATATGAGCCTTGGGAGCCAAGTGAGGGGACAGTAATGCATATATTATTGTAGCTTGTGCAATAATATTTAGCTGTATCAAGGGATACATTGGAAAGACTTCTCTGGCTTATCCAGAATAAATCACCCACGCCCAACAAAAGTTTTCAGGCCTGGATTTTGCTTTTATTGTAGTGAAGGATTTGCATTTTCCTACTCTTATAAGCTTTTTTAGACCCATTAATCTTTTCAAATAACAGAGATTAAACCAAGATTTTAAGTCAGTTGTGGGTTTGAATTTACAGTTTACAAATGTATTGTATGTGTGGCCTGAAATTTGCAGAAGTTACAGCAGGGAAGGAACAACAAATTTTCAAGACTAACGCTTTTGTTGTGCTATGGGATTTACTCAGATCAGCTGTACATTGTATACATTATATTTGGGGGTCAATTTTATTAGTCTTGGTGTATTGTTGTAGCTGTAAAACTTGGTTGAAGACAGCAGTATATTTAAAAATTTGAGTGGCATGTTTTTCTTCCTAAAATAGCATGTGTTTCCTTTTGTTACTTAATTTTAGATATTTTCATGACACTCGTGTGTCTTACTCCTTTTGACATTAGTGGATTTTATTGACTCATTCCTCTAGCTGCTTTGGAAAACCTTCTTATATGTTCCAAAATTTCTAATTTTTATGGTAATGGCAACCACATTGCTTGATGTAAAAAAAACAAAAACAAAAAAACAAACAAAAAAACCCGCAAAAAACCAAAACAAAAAACAAAACAAACAAACAAACAAAAAAAACAACCTAAGAAAAACAAAACAAATAGCCAGGCTTCCCCAGCACATCTGTATGAATACTTGTAATTTTAAAGCAACTTCTTTACAGTATCAGGAAGAAAAGCCTGAACTTTTGACCCCAAGGTCACTCTGGTTTTACACAGATTTTGTTACTGCAGATGAGATAACGAAAGGCAGTATATTAGAGTTTTTAAAGAGGAAATGCACATACACATGGCATGTGGAGATTGAAAACTTGAGCCTGAAGTGTTTATGGGTGTTTGTTCTGGTATAATCCTGCAAGTGTAAATGTACTGGATTGAGGAGGTTTATTCATTAAGTTATTTACAAGCCTTTAAAACACATCTTAAAATCTCTTGATAAGGATCAAGAGGGACACATCCTTGTCACTGGCTTGAATACAGATTTATGGATATACATACTCTCTGTAAAATTATTCTACCCAGATTTTGAAGCCAGCTCTTCTGTTACTTCTTTTACTCTCATTCTTTCTCCTGGAGTCACAGTTCTGCTCAAGGGTAGGGACAGATTTGGGTATAGTTAGAAGAAATCTGTGAAAAGCTTTCACCCTGTGTCTGTTGTGTGTGTCTTAATTGTGCTCTGTACAGAGTGGATGTAAGCCAGAAAAACGCTGTGTGACAGATTGCCGTGGCTGTTTGTAGCCACCACGCGGCAGATTGGCTAGCCCTCTCCCTCTCAAGCCGTGCCCAGAGTGGCTGCTCCCTACCTGACCCTTGCTCAGTGCAGTAGCGGTGCTGACGGGGGCTGTTCGCAGCTGCCGGTGACAGCCAAGACGTTGAGACCGCAGCGAGGAAATGAGACTCCTTCGCTGGAATTTCCAAGTAGGGTTTATTCCACTGGAGGGGTCCAGGACAAAGAACCAAGAACTGTGGTGTGCACCGGCTTATAAAGAGGGGCAGTCTTAGGGGAGGGTACAGTACATCAACCAATCGAAGGAATTCAGGGGAGGAGCACAAGGCAGGAATGTATCCTGTAGTAACCAGTGAGGGATGACGGGGGAGGAGAGTCCTCAGCAACAACCAATGTGAACTCAGGGTCTACATAAATCACATGGAGGGTTCTGGAAAGAAGGGCTGGGTTTACAATAACTGATGGGGTAATAGGGCAGGGCTACAGCGAGTGGCAATGAAGGGTCTGGAACAAGGGGTAGGTAGATATGGTGATGGACAGGGAAAGGGGCAGATACATCTGTGGGTCAAACCAAGTACAGGAGGGTAACAGAAGTGAACCATTTACAAACAACACAAAAACTGCATCAACTGAAAAGCACTGCCACAATAGATGTGATGCTTCTGGGAAATCCTGGAGAGGAACTCTCAGGGATATTATTGGTATCACAGGTGTAGCCAATATGTAGCTATATGTAGTAAGATGAAGCTATAAATGGGGTGGCAGCAGCCCAGATGTTGGCCAGTGGATCACCAGACATCCTTATTTCTCAAGGCTGTGCAATGCAGACACACAAAATGGCAGGCAGAGAAGCTTTGTCTCCCTGAAACTCTGCTCTGTTGTAGTTATTTGTTTTGTAGAGAATCAAAACACTAGGATGGTGGACTGCAATTACATAAAATGATGGTAAATACTCAAACTTTGCTGTGTATCAATTCCTTAGTGATCTTTAAAGCTTCATGGGAAATAGTCCCATATAAATTTTAGGCTGTGTAGTTATGGGAGACATTTATCTTTGAAAACATGGCAGTAGTTTCATATAAATACTCAAAACCTGCTTGCATGTATTTTCTTATTTCTATATGTAATTTTTAAATGTATTCCTACTTAGTGTAAGTGCGCAGGAAAAATTTGGCAATGACCTTATTTCTGTTTGTATCTACCATGACAAGGTACTGCACTCCAAATTGAAATTGAATAAAGGAATAGTTAGGGAGGAAGAGCAAGTCATTATTTCAAGTGATTATTTTGGACTTGAAGCAGAGAGGGTCCTTCCTTAAGGTCAGGTCAGCAAAAATGCTCAGAAATATCCTGAGATAATGCTACCAGTGAAGATTTACCAGGAAGGAATTTAATATCTCGATACAATTTGATACTTATCTTCTGAAGAATAAAATAGCTAATGGGAATAAAAGTCTCAGGAGTGCATTGTGCTTACACAAGGGAGCATTTCTGTTAGAATGTCAAATGGAAAGTGGTCAAGTTTTGGTAATTTTGGACTATTTTCTGTGACATCAGTTTTCTATCCTTACAGGAATTGACAATGACGCATTGGAGTATGTTAAGCAAACACTCCAAGAGCTGTTTTCAGATATGTGAGAGTGTAGTTTACCTTTCCTTTGCTGCAAGCATGAGGAAGGCTTAGGAGGGTATGGTGCAGGGGTGCCTTTGTGGGTTTGTTCTGGTGTGTGTGCTTCACCCACAACTCAAGAAGTTGGGAGTGGTTGGCACTTCTCATAAAGTCTGTTTTTACTTTCTCAGACTGTCTCCTAGTGCTTTCCTACACTCACTTTCATAGCCGTGACATTTCAGTTGGAAATCTCCCTGGAAAATTTCTCCACAGTCTGTCAAAATATTTTTCTTTGATGTGACACTCTATGTTCCTTTTCTTATTTTTGCTATTACTGCATATAGAACACTAAATTCTTTATCGTCATCTATCTATGAGTTTTCAGACTCATGTCCTCCCTCTGCTTAGCCATCATTTGCCAAATATGTCCCTGTACTAATGGCTATGGAGCAATATTTTATTTCTGTGTGGGCAGACACAGACCATTAGATCATCATTGAAGTTCAGAGAATGTTTATGACAGTCTGCCATGCCAGATACAGATCTGTATTGGGTGGGCATGCAGTAAGCAGTCTCCTATTGAAAAATATGAAAGATTAAATGGCATATTGTACTAGGAATGCATCTTATTGACAGTCATTTTAAATGAAAACACTTGGTGCTTTACATGGAAAAATTTCAACATTAAATGTTCTTGGCTATCTTATGAGAAAAACTGTTTGACCTCATACTGGGTCCAGGGACCGAGGTGGTTCTAGTTCTGCTTTTTAGCCTCACACACAATCTTACAATTTTTCTACCCTTTTGCTCCTTCTTCTGGTGTTTGCTTAAAGGTAGAAGCTATTGATGTCCTGGAGCGCTGCTTCTATGGGATGGCTTCATCATCCTTGTACATTGTGTTTTGTGGTATTTACGTTTAAAAAATTAATCTCTTGTTTCATAGAGTTGAACTTAGGAAAGACCCACAAGGATCATCAAAGTCAGGATATTCGATGATTTAGTTGATTAGAACAGGGCTCACAGGCAGTTATTTCACTGTTAAATCTGATCATGTGTTAAAGCTACACGGAACGCCTGAGATTAGCAGGAAAGGAGAGTGAATGCACAGTTTGCCTTCATACATTAGCATCTCGTGGCCAGGAATCAAACATGACTATTTAGTATTTTATTCCAAGTCTTAGGATAATGAGCTTGCTAATAAACCAAGCTGGACACAATACTGGTGCATTGTCCTCACCCGAGAATCAGTTCCTAAGTTTCAAGAGACTTAACTACCTTGTGCGAATACTCTAGTATAAAGTGTCTTGTGAAATTCCACGGTTAGTTATGTTCAATAAAAGTAAAAATAAAAAAGTTAATGGCAGTATTAGCACTCTAAGATTTGCATCCACAAGTAGTTTGAAGAAATGCTGAAAAGAACCTGACAGCTGGGAGAATAAGAAAAAATTCTCTTGAGTGCTACCTTACAAATACAAATCAGGAATTCAAAGTTTTGTCTAAAATTTGAAATTTAAATTATTCCCTCCTCTCATGTCGAAACTCACATCCAATCAGTTACCCATAGCAGACAATGTCACTTGCAAAATAAAGAACTGTTTCTGTTAGAGGGGAGAGTTACCACCACCAAAGCATAACACCTCCAGAATAATCCTAGAAATGGCCTGTCACTCTTCTAGAAATGAGTCCTGATTCCAGAAATTCAGAGGGTCACAGAAAATAATTATCCCCCTAGAAAGAATAAACCCTTCAGGAAAAGCCCTTCACTACCATGAAAAAGTCTATTGAAAACAGCAGTGCGTCCATAAAAAGAGCCAGAACACATGTTGTAAGTCTTCACTGAAATGGGAATGCTCTTTCAAGTGCTGTTGGCTTTGGTAGGGAGGAGAAGTATGATGTCTTCTGGGGGTATTTGCTTTCCTTGAATCATCTTTTGTGCAATGTTTGAAATGTTCTCTCAGACACTGAAAACCTCTCCATTCTGTTTCTAAAAACACATGGTTTTCTTCTCAGTTCTGGGCAGTGCACTTCAAAATGGATCAGGGCAGCATTTGAAAGCACAAGATATGTGGTGACAAGGCTGAAAGCATTCTGTCTTCCACTGCTCACAGGCAGAAAGCAAACTATTGTTGTTTTAGTCTTGATCCTCATTCTCTCTCTACCATGGGAATTGCTTGAAAGCACTTATTTAAGAAGTGAAATGCAAGAGCCATCTCGTTAGCAGCCGTAAGTCTTGGGGGACCTGCAGGTCACTCAGACAGCAGAAATTAAACAGGTAGTATCCTACAGTGACTGAAAAAGGGTGGGTGGATAATCACAGCTTAATAGCTACAAAAATTGCTAGAGTTTAATATTCTTTCTGAAATCCTGGAAATAAAAGCTTTATACCCAGCCCTTCAGGGAGTTTCACATTTTTTATCTCAGTACAGTTATTTTTATTGAACTCAAAACAAGCACCTACAAATAGCCAGCCAGCCATTTTCATTATGGTGTGCTGAATCCATTCTGGGTGCAAAAGTGTTTTTAAAAACTGCTGTGACTTAATATTACCAGGGTCTGAGATTAAACCTGAAGAAATCCAAAAATTTTTGTTAAGCCCATAGCAAAAAACCAACCAAAAAAATTCTAACCTCAAAATGAAAAAAGTAATTACATTTTACTGTAGAACTTTCCCATCATCCCCTTCTGCTTGAGCTAGGGGGAAGAAATTCCCTGTACAAAAGAGGAATAAAATAAGTGTGGAGTGGAGGGAGAAATACAATACGACTAATTCAGACTTGGAAAATACCTTTTACACAGATAATTTAAAATGAAAGGGGAATAGGCAATATGTTATTGGAATAAGGAAAACATCTTTACTTTGTTACAAAATTTGAAATAAGAGCTAAAAGCACTCAGCTTTGTGGATTGGATGCACAGATGTACATGGCCAGGCTACTTCGCCTCATTTTTTCTGTATTGATAAATACATACAGAAAATAAATTTATTTGCTTTGGAATCTGGGAGCAGAATCTTTAATTGGTAACTTCTGTGTAAGGACATAAAAAGGTTCAAAGGTAGGTGGCAGGTAAATCCTTGAATTCAATCTGAAGCAACACTACACAAGCTGGGTTGGTCTAATGGGTGTTTTTTGAATGAGCTGGTACTTTGTGTAGTGTGTTCCAGTACTCTGGGCCACCGCAGGATTTCAGGTCTGCTGAGAGGACATGAGGGGTGCAAAGAGCTGCCTCAGAACATCAGGTTCTCACTCCTGGGCTAAACCCACAGCTCGGAGGCCGTGTACTTGTTTAAAGAAAATACTGTTTTCTCCCCACACTGCACCACTTTTGTAACTGCAAGGACTATCTTACCAGTACTTTAAGTGGAGCCTGGGTATTTTTATTTATGCAATGCAAGAGTGACTGTTGGGAATGCTCAAGCTGATATGTGCCCTAACAACAGAATACGTTTGACCTGAATGTGGACTGCAATGTGAGGCGCAGTATTTATGGCAGATGATTTCTTCTGCTTTTGATGTTGTGCCCTCTTTTTAAAAATATGTCTAGCACAATCAGTGGGATGCCCAGTGTGACACTGGGGTTTTTTGAAGCTTCTGCAAGCTACAACTCTCCTTCTCAGCATCTCGGGGTACGGGCTGTCAGCATATATACATGTCCTGCAGGTATGATTTTAATGTCAAACAGCATGGAAGCTTTCTGTTATTTCAGAGGTCACTGGGTATTTTGAGAAATACCAAGTCTGGATGAAGAGGTCTGCATTCTTTCACAAGTTTGGTTCTTTTTAAGTAAATGTACAGGAGTGATTGGTGTGAGCTAGCTGGAGCTTTTGATGTTAAAACATTAATGAACTACCTTCACATGGACATTTTCTGAAGTAATTCTCACTTATTTTTCATGTGCATGTCTTGTCTGCGTGTGTTAAGGACATTTAAGAGGGCAGATTAATTACAGGGAGAATACAATTTGGCAATATCTGCATCTTAGCTTTTGCCAGCTTTATCATGGTAGAAAGCTTGGTGTTTGAGGGACAAAGAGGTAGAAGATTAGAAAAGTATACATCTAATGCAAAGAATAACCAGCTGTCTTTTATGTTTATTTCTTTATTGTCAATCTGAATTTGGAAGAAAAACAAGTTACTGGGAATGTAAATGAAAAGCATGTGAGATCCTTTGTTTTCTCAACACATGGCTTATGGTCTGCAGAACACACAAAATTGGAGTAAATATTTGAAAACAATAGTTAGAGTACTGGCCCTAAAGTAGAGCTCTGCTGTTGTAAGATATGTTGCATATTGTGGTGTTATGTCCACTCAGTGCCAAAGAAGTTAGATGTTCAAATAAAGTTTGAGTTGAACTTTGAAGACTAATTAGGAAACTGTCAGGTGTGAAAATGCCCTCACCTTTGTGTTCATCGTGAGCACAGTAAATTTACTTGAGTAGGGCTGGCTGGATATTTTGTGTCCATCGTATTGTGTAAGTTACATCTACATTCAGTAGTTCCTACATTAAAATGGGTGTTACCATGCCATGCATGGAATTTAACTCTGGATCTAAATGAACCCTCATTCAGAGTAGGTTCTGGAATGGGCAGTTTCAGTCCATTTTCTGAGGCAGAGATGCTTGCTTTTTTCTTGACTTTTAAATGTTGAGTAAATATATGCATCTGTATATACTTAGCACACTTTAGAAGTTCTTTTCACATTTGCCTAACAGTTTTCCTGTCCTGTAGTTTGTCTGAAATTTGTTTCTTGAATATTATTTTGGATTGTGAAATCTAATTCATATACTACTTCAATTTATGCTTTTAAATAATGCATTACTGGAGTATTAATACTGCCAAGTTATTTCCACTTCCCAATAAAACTAACAGAATTAAACTGCTATTTTGAATATTTGTGAATGTTCCTTTCAAGGTAGCATACCCACATCTTAATGGGGAAAGTTCCAGTAACAACTTGCAATTGCTACAAGCTCCATTTTGGTATCAGTTACATTGGTGTTTATCCTGATATTTGGTGAACCTCTCTGTTCAAAACTGGAGCTTAAGGACCAATTTGTGAGGTCTAGTTACAACTAGATCTTAAAGCAAACTTCTGATGTTATTTCTGCTCTTCCATTGCATACAGAATGTGCTATGACAGACTCCTGTGCATAATGCAGGATTCTCCTCTCTACGGTAAATTTACTGTGCTTAAAGTTGTCTTAATTAGCTCAGCACATGTGAAGAAGCTTGCAGTGAATTAGACTCCGTTCTCCTCTCACATAAACTGTGCCTGTTGTGTTTCTCTTACTCATGTTAAACCCTTCAAAGATGGCTTCCCTGAGTCACAAGCTGTGATGTGAGATTATTAAAGGGTCTTCACTTGATCCTGGCTTCTGGTCTTCAGGGGGGAGAAACAGCCAGTGGATCAAAGAGAGGTGTTAAACCTTAATATGTTCTGGCAGAAAGATCTATAGCCAAGTGGAGACAAGCTGTACTGATATTGATACAACATGCAGCTGTTTCAATAATCCATTCAGGCTAGCTCCTGTTACTGCAACACAGAGCTGGAACCAAGTTTTCTTCTGGTCTCCAAGTTAGTTATATAATTTCTGTAGGTACTGTGGGAGAGGATGTAGAACTGATCAGAGCAGTAGATAAATTAGACCAAGGGAAAAGTTTGAGCAGATAATTAAGGTCTTACCAAAACCTAGTAGCAAAACTAATCAAATTCAGCACATGTGTGCCGCTAGGAATGAGTTTAAGTAGCTGGATCCTAAGGCAGTTAAGGTGCTGGTGCAAAACAATAACCATTTAGCAGAATGAAAACTGAGACTTAATGAAGTTAAGTGATTTCCTTGAAGCTGTGAAATGTGAAGTCAGTAGTTTTCAAGAAAACCAGGAACACTAGTGTTTAAAACCTTGTTCTGTCTACTAGGCCACCGGAGTATAGAAATGTCACTTCTAGGAAGAGCAGGATTTGGTTTAAATATAGCTCAACTAATAGTGAAATTGGTGGAAGAGTGGCAGATTTGAATGGATTTGCTCTTTGTGCCTTTGCTCTAAAGCTAAGCAATATTTTACATTTATTGTAATTTAGTGGCATCGTAAATTGCTGAAATACCCTCAAGTACTTAGGGAGCTGTAACTCCAAAACATAGGTGGTCTTTCTTTGTGCCCTGCATCCTGTATTACTGAGCCATGCACAGAATGAAACCCTGCCAAATGGTGATCCATAGCCCAGACTAATCTCTGTAGAGCAGATGGAGTTTGACAGGGGAAGAGACAAGCTGACAGCTTTTCCTCAAATAAGAGTCATACAATGTGTTTCCAGTGCCAAGTTGGATTTGACATTTAATTAAAAATTTACCTCAGGAAAAAAAAAGACCAAAAAAACTCCCCCTCCACAGCCCCCCAAAACCAACTTGTCACATGCATGCCCTGGTACAGATAGAGAATCTGTTTGGTCTTATTTCAACCAGAACCCTCAGTGCCCAGAAAGCCATCACTGGGGAGAAGGCAAACATTGAGGTACTGTGGGGAATAGAATCAGCATTAAAAATGTGTTTTGGCTGGTCTGTGACCAAACTTGGCTTGAAGATATAGTGGTGCTTAATAAGCAAAATGAATTATTACAAATACTCAGCTGAGCTACTATAGTTATAATATAATATGGATGATATATCTTCTGATAGGTTTGGGTACAATTTTGTGTCTTTTTTTGTGGGTTTGTAAAGTCAAGAATATTAAAGATATAAAAAGCTTAGTACCATTGCAGAAAGTACTTGTAGTCAGAAAGATGTTCCTGCATTTCAGTTTTCTGTTCAGGATCACCCCTTGATGCAAACCAAAAGCACCCATAGTTGGCTCTTGTATCCTTTTGATTCCCCACGGATTTTTGGGGTATATTCCTGTCCATGAGCTGGTCCTGTGTTGCTCTCAGCTCTCCCCGGTTGCTGTTCTCTTCCTTGGCAGCAGCAGCTCCTGGCACTCGCTTCCTTTCAGAAAGCTTCTCACACTCCAAGGGGAGAAAGAAACACAGGAATCAGTGTTAGAAAAGGCATCAGATTGTGAGGAGGGTGCCCTGAATTCTCTCACATGTTGGTTTTCCTCAGCTTCTCTTTTTGTTGCCTGCTTATGTGGAGAACCTGAAGGTGATGAACCCAATGATGGCTATATGAAAAAGGAATGCAAATTAAGAAGTCTGAATTGTTCCCTTTGCAGTTTGGCCTGGCTTATAATAATTTTTATGTTCTGTGCTATTTTCTAAGGATCAGATTCTGTGTCAAAAAAACTGATGGTTGGGGAGGGTGGAAGAAACACAACACAAAGATCCTTTATGTTTCTAGGTGAGTTGGTACATAAATACGTTATGAATTTTATTCTTTATATGTGTACCTCATACTTACTGCTCTGGAAAGGAAAGGTGATTAGTTCACTTTCTAAAGTGTTTTTCAGTGTGGATGACAGATATACAGATGACAAGGCTCTGACTTGGAGGGGTTTTGTTGTTCATTTTTGTAGTAATTCCTGTAAACTCCTCACCATAGTAAGTTTAATAAAAGATAGGTACATAATTTATTATTACAGTGGTAATGCAAACTACTGAAATCCTACACTAATTGCTTCAGTCTGGGTTGGAATGTAGAACCAGTGGTTATTCCTATTTCATAAAGGGATTTAATAACTTTGAGTAAGATTTTTAAAGGTGGTGAAGCAGATGCTTAATAATGCTGAGATTTTGTAAAGTGCTCAACAAAAGCTGCATCATTATTTCCTAATGGAAATATCTGGAATTATCTGACTGATATTTTTGGTGGCTTCTTAAAATCCTAGTAGCTGTTTATTGCTACTTTTAGACCTGAGTTCCTTTCAGATGTTGTCTGTGTGGCACGTACCTGTCACTCAGGGATGCATTCAAAGTGTGTGAATGTCCAGGTTCCTACTGACTTGGGAAGTCTGAGCAATTGAGACCTCGGGCATCTCTGAGCACAAAGTAGGTGTTCCTCTGGCTGGGGCTGAGTGGGGTTTGCTGGAGGGATGACTGAGTACTGCAGGGCAGGATAGGCTCTGTACAGAGTGCAGAGGGATCCTGGGCCAGTGATGGGAGGGCTGACTGATCCCAGCGGTCAAGTGAGGGACTCAGGATCAGTCCCAGCATCTTCATTCTTCCTCTTGTGCATTGAGTACAGATCCTGAATTCAGGCCCCTGGGGTTCCCCCTGGGGACAGCAGTCCCAAAATACCTTCAGTTGGCACAGTGCTCCAAGGAATCGGAATCCTTCCCTCATGTTGCTTTTAGTAGTCTTTGGAGACCTGCGTAACTTAGACTCTCTTGGAAACAAGTTACACTTCTATTATTTGAGATGGCTGTTTCATAAATAAGTACCAGATTTCAGCCATTTTGGTAATTGTCTTAGTAGAAAGAAGCTTTTGGAACTATTGTCTCTACTTCAGTTTAATCCAGGATGAGACCATTTCATACTAAGGAGGATTACTACTGGTTCTGGCTTTGTTGTCTTAAAGCACTAGCTGTATTGACATTTAGTATACCAACCACTAGCAACTGTAACAACTAAAAATCTGCTACTTCTCTGGAGAGTCAGGATGAAGCATTAATATAATGTGCTCCTGTAGAACATTTAAGTTGCATTGACAATATATCATGAACTTGTTACAACACTTTTGACAAGACCCAGTTAAGGCAGTTTTTATAGACAATTTTTTTTCTCATTTTATTGAGTATTGATTTTAATCCCTGTGGAATTTTAATAATTTTAGCTGCAGCAAGAAAAGATACTTGTATCCAAGTAAAGGATAGGTTGTCTACAGTTCAGTGAATCTTAAATTTATTAAAAGTTGAAATATTTTATCACGCGAGTAAAATTATATGGAAACATTATTTATTGGGTCGGAGGCTGTGAACATATTGCTGGATGTTTGGCGAACGAGAATATCACAGCCTGTGCCCAAAACATGTATATACTTATATATAAACAAGAACTTGAATTGCTTTTAAGGAAAGCCGTTTTCTTGGTAATCTGAAAATTGCATCAAATGCATTGATGGGGTCTTTCCTGTGAAATGATTCAGGCACTTTTGTATTCATTGATGCCTCTTGGTGTGGTAGCAGTGGTAGAATTCAGGGCTGGTCTATAGTCAAAGCTCTTCCCTGGCCTAGATGACCATGTATCACAGCAGGGCGTCATAGGAAGGAAATTTCTACAGCTGAAAAAAAGCACAGCTTCATTATATTATGTCCAGTGCTTATATTCCCTGTGAATTAGTTGAAATAAGTTCCTTTCATCCAAGCTTGTATGAGACTTTAATTGGTAGCTTTATTTGTAAAGCATTGAGAGGTTTGGGGTTTTTTTAATCTATCGAAGAGACCATAGCAAGGAAGAGTTCACAAAGGACCTTGAAAATTCCTATCAAAGGCAGCAAGTCATTATCACTAAAAATGAAAATGAAAAGCAATACTGAAGTCATAAATAAAATCAGGATTGTCCTAAAATTCAGCAATAATCTCTCTCTCTTTGCACGCATGCTGTAAAGAATTGAAATTATACAGTTCAGAGCATTTCTCTTATCTAAGCAGTAAGTAGGAAAAGTACATCTTCCCAAAACCAAATGATGCTTGGATACTTGACAGCATTAGTGCAACCTCATGTAAATAGAAGATGAAAGGTGAGAAGGAGGAAGCAAATACCAGAATTTTTATGACTTTATCACTTCTCCTTGAGAACCTGGAGATATAACACCCATAAAACATTACAGACACCAAGAGTTCTAATGAACACAAATACAGCATCATAAAGAGATGACATTTGCATTAAAGGGGACTTTATCTGTTGCATAATTGCACCTCAGCTAATATAGAAAGCTGAACATATGAGCTGCCAGCCTGACTCACGAAATCAGAGGGAGGTTATACTGCAGGAACCCAATAATCGTGCCATGGTCGTGTTCTGATGGTGCCAGGACATGGATCTGCCAGCAGCGGCTGCTGAGATGGTGCAGTCTGGAAAGCCTGGCTTGCCGTAAACTCTAGAGCTGTTCATCATCTACAAGGAAGAGCAAAAGGAGTAGCAAAACAACTTAATAAGTGACAAATAATCAGTGTCTTCAAGGCAGTAATATAAAAATAATTACCTATTTACCAGCTAGCTTTACATGGCAGTTGCAAATTGAAGAGCAAACAATTAATTCTTTTATAGAGCTGTGATGTGTGTTGTGCAGTTCTGTTTTACAGTAATGCTGGACTTGGTGCTCCTGGTTTTTCTGTTCTGGAAGAAAGCAGTCCTTGTTTGTAATTGGAGGTGGCATCAGTGGTGCGATGGGATTGCGCACCTCAGCAAACTGCACTGGCAACCCCAAAATGTGAGACCATGCAGTTGGCTTGAGTCAATAATGTGCAGGAGCTGGCCATTACTCACAATTCTGCCTACAGAAAATGTCAGAGAACCTCAGATATGGCACCATTTTTCTCACTGTAGAGTTTATAGCCTCTATGGCATCTGCTGAGCAACAGTGCCCGTTCTGTGCACTTAGAACTAGCACTTAAATATTAATTCTTAACAAGGCAATAATTTGTGTCTGTCCAAAGCTGCAGCTGACCTAGAGTATAGTAGCAAATGGATTCCCTGGCGTGAAGGACCACACTTGTTTTCTGCTTGTCTTCTTAGGGCTGTCTGCTTGTGTCCAGATAATTTTTAAGATCTTGTTCCATTAAATCCAAATCTTTCTTAGACCTTGTCCTTGTTTCTGCTCAAATACATTGGTGATCTTGACAATGCATTTCAAGCTGTTAATCAGATTCCCCCTACTGTGACTTTGCAGTCTGCTTTTCTGGAGGAAAACCACCAAAGATTGTTATCCAGTCACTTCCTTTGCTGCTTACTCTGTCTTTGGGTGGGTCCTTCCCTTTTCTTCTTCTCTTCCCTGTGCCTTTCTGCACCTGTTTGAACTGATACGTAAATCTTTACATTTGGAGCTTGCAACGTCACTTGGGATTTCAGAACAGAGAAAATTTTGGTGCCTCCTAAAAATTTTATTGGGCTGTAGTTTAAAGTAAAAATTATTCTTTGTATTTATCTCTTTTATCTTCCAATATCTTTAATTACGTCCTTGTGTTTTCCATTTTATTTTGCAAAATATGTATTTTGCTTTCCTGTGAGGATCTGGGCTGGACCTCGTGAAGTTCAGGTTTGCAATGAGCGAAAACTGAAAAGGAATCGGCAGAGAAACTTTGCTCTGAAAACATTCTCACTTTGTTTTGGTTTCTCAAAGAAACATTTATTTAAATAAGTAATATTCAAGTCCTGGCATGTCTCTTTTCCTTATTTTAATATTAAATGGGCTCCCTCACTGAATTTCCATTTTCCGTGTAACAGTTTCTTGACATGTGCTGAGCCCTCTCCCCAAACGTACAATTCCCTTAATGTTATCAGAGATGTGAAAACCCACAGCAAGCTTCACTCTCAGAGCTACTACAAGATATTTTGTGGGTATTTAGTTGTTTTCAAGAATTTGTCTTTGTGCTTGCCAAACATTAAGCTTCTGTGGGAAGGAAAAAGTGGAAAATTCATTGACACTTCATCTCATCTTTATATACCTTTATTTTTAATAAATTTTTTAGAATGGAAGCTTACATGTGGGTGAGAAACCCAGTTTTACAGGCCAATGAACGCCTGTAAAATTGGGAAAGTAAGAGAATTCCTTTGCATTTTGCTGAGTGTTCAGATCGTGCCTGCTCCCATGCGGTGGCAGCAGCGAGCAGCAGCTGCCCGTTAACCATCGCTACGGAGCCGTAATTCAGATTTTACCCAAGGCTGCAATAAAGCTAACTGAAATCCTTCACACACACCTTGGAGTTGGATGTCCGGGGAAGACATAAGGAGATAATAATCCAGAAACTCCTTAAGCATTGCCATCTGAACCGTTCTTTCCAACTTAAAGGGAAGCTGTATGAGTGTAAACTGTGCCAAGAATCCAAGTGCTATAAACACAGTTCTGATGTTAGTTAGCGTAACTGCATTAACAATACTGATATTTGGCCCTGACAGGTTTTCTTATTTCAGCTCCCTGTCATGAATTTTGGAAAGGTGGGGGTTTTTTTAACTCCTTTTTCCTCCTCTTTTTTATTTAACCCTTTCTATGTTCCAGGAAGCATTTACTGCCTGGAATATGTATAGAATAGCAGGGAAGGGAAGAAGAGGTGAACGACGATAGCTCTGTGCAAGTTCAATAACTCCTGCAGTTACTGCTTCCTTGGAATACGTCTATGGGTTTCACTGTGCTTGGGATTTTAGTGCTTTGGATTATTGTAGTTGGAAAAAAGAAGGATCAGAGTTCTTTGTAGTCTTATCAGCAGGTGACGAAGCTGGGATGGGAGCTGGTCCTGTAAGCTCCAGGAGAGATCTGCCTTGTGATATCCTCACTGCAGGAAAAAGAGAGCGTTGGAAGTTTAAAGTTTTGTTCTATTTGTGAACCTGTCTGAGATGTTTTCAAATAATTTTGAAAGGGATTCTGTACCAAATGCTTTGAAAACACAAGAACAGCAAAAAGGTATTCTTTCCCTGTGGTCTTGTTCCTTTCCAGAAAGAATATACTTGAAGCTTGCTGTTCTCACATCCTGAAAGGACTTGGTAAGGATCACATTGGGGTGACTTGTTGGGTTTGGTTAGAGAAATGGCAGAATCCAGGCAAAGAACAGGATCCACCTCCAGTACTGCTGACTGCCATGTGAGGACAGACCTCTGTCAGCTGGACACTGCTGTCACTGTTTGTATCCCAATAAAGAAGGGATGATAACAAAGCTGATGATAACAAAGGAGATTTAACATTTTAGTTATCGAGGTGCACATTATAATTGGGCATTTGGAAGCTTCACTCTTTCCACTTGTCCTGAAGGACTTCCGGGTCAATCATATGTTTTGCTTAGCTATCCTTCTTGACACCAGTGTAACAGGAATTAGTATCAAATCTTTTCAGAGAGCAGAGCTGCTAAAATCTTTATTGAGCCAACCCGTTCTTGGAGGAGAGTAGAATAAGGAAAGATTTCCAACTCTGCTCAGTTTTAGAGACAAACTGAGCAGTGCCAGTTGAAGTCAGAAATTGTGCTGTGCACTGTCTTTTTTCCCAATTAAAACATATGAAACAAACTGAGTCATGGTCATGAAAATACACAACTAGAGGGTTCTCTTTTTTTTCCCCCTCTTTTCTCCCTTGACGTGATTTAAAATGAAAATCATGAGGCTGGAGTCTAATACTTACTCTGTTGTGACTCTGAAACAAACTGCATTTGTATCAGTGCAGTTGCTCAATACTGAACGTGGGTAATAAGGGAGGTTAAGGTCTGACTCTAGGCCCAGTATGGGGGGGGGGGGTTGATTCTTATTTCATTTCTTGTTCAGGAAAGTTGGGAAAGAAATGGAAGTTTGCATTCAAGGAATGTAACCTCCCAAAGCCCTTCATTAGCACTACAAAAAGCTCCCATGTCTGCACCTGACCTGTAACAGTCTGTAAGGGTTTGCAGCTATGATTGTTGTGGCTTATTAATGAGAGTTTGATTTTGCCCAGAGATAAAGCAGGGAACATAACTGAGAAATGCTGGCAGCTAAGTAGGGAGACTGCTAGAGAGACTGCAAAACTGCTTGGATCCCTCCTTCTTTCTTTAGGTGAAAATATGCTTCTCTAAGAAGTCCAGCTGACAGCACTGAGAGAAGTCACACATATGGCTGTTTTTGTACAATGGGTAATGGTTTCTAAAGGTCAGATGCATTTGTGAATAGGAAAGAATAGCTTTGTTCTTAGCTCTACTGGTGAAAAAATACGGGCTTGATCTATCAAATTGAAATGGATTTCATTTATATCACTGTAGCTCAGGTGCTCTGTCAAGCTGGAAAATTGCCTAGAATTGTCAGCCTGCTTTTGCTCAACTGTAAGCATTTATGTCTGCTAACTTGACCATTTAACTAGAGGTAAAAGCTGTTCAGTTCTAGTTGTTTTTACAGTCAGTGAGGATTTGAACTGCCCCATGACCATCTGTAGCCACTACAGACCTAAGGAGACAAAAATAAGTGGCTTACTTAGGCACAGGTGGCTAAATGCAGATGAGATGGCTCCGATATGCTTTAAAGTCCTGGTGAATGAATAAGCCAGACACAGAAATATTTGTGTGTAAGAGATCTGATGAGGCTTTGTTTAGATGAGGAAGGGAGCTGCAGATGACTGCAATTCTTTCTTTTGTTCACACTTCTGCCAAGTGATGGTTTGGGCAGCTTCAAAGTCCTAGACTGTGTCTTCAAGATCACAGTGCTTAAATGGCCAAACACTGGGCTTCATTGTCCTTGTCTGTAAGACAAATGGGTACCATGGTTTCAGTTTTTTTCCTTGGTGTCTTTTGTTCTTTGAAAAAAGTCACCTGTGTTTTACCTGTGGTGCTTGGTGCTAGTATAGCCAGTCAAGACTTCACATTGCATTTTGTGAACTGAAATTATAGAGGGGGCAGCCTCACATCTCTGTTGATGAGCAAATTGGTTCTGAGGTATACCACTGGCAAGGCCACATTTTTTCCAGATACTGCACTGCTTATTTATTCAGAGTGGAGAAAAAGTTTTCCATGTTGCCTAAGGCAGCCTACAGACCAAGTATGTGATGTAACCCATCCATGAGCTCTGAATTCTGTAGCTTTGACTAATTATTCAATCTGTGTCATTGTGAATAGACTATTTCTGTTGAGGTGAGAAACAAAAACAGCTTTCAGGGTAGGATTTTTGTTGGCTTCATAGGGAGTTGCGTGACTAAACACTAATTGAGGTTCTGAGGTTTAGTGCTCATTTCTCAACAAACTCCTTTTGAAATTTCAGCTTTGGAATTTAAAGCTTCTGTACTGATTTGAAAAGCTCATCTGCATTTGTAATACAGAAAAGTATGAGGTTTTTTACTTTCAAATTAAATTACTTTTCAGTTTCTGGCTACTCATCATAATTTCCTCTATATGGACTTGTGCTCTCACTGGAAAAGTGATAGTTGGCAGAAACTTTGTGTTTGTGTCCAGACTGCTGCCTGAAACGTAAAAAGTGAATCTGACTTTGCTCTCACCAGCCTCTGGGCTGGTCAATTCATTCTTAGGCAGCAACTGAGCTACCTCAGGACCAGGCCAGATGAGAGATCCGGGCTGCAGTTTAGCTGTACCCAGATTACAGGACTGGGGCTTTCTTTGCCACCTCAGGACCAAAACATTGACAACAGGAGTGGCTATGCACAGTCCTGGCTCTGATCCAGGAATTTCCTTAAAAGTTGGCATCCGGGATTCTTCAAAGTGGCAGCAATGACAACGAAGAATAGACAAACACAGACCTAAGTCTGTTTCTGCTTTTGCCAGCAGATACCTAAGAGACAGGAATTAGTAATCCATCATTTTATTCAAGATTTTTTTAAAAACCAACCTGAAGTGATAGAAACTGATCTGAATAAGCTGGAAGTTCTCAGTGCTTTTGCTGTGGAAGTGGGATAATTATGGCAGTTGTCAGTCTCGGAGGTCCGAGGGTGCTGGTTCTCCCAGGCTGGAAGCCATTTGACATTGCTGCACTGGGTTTACCAGTTGTCCTGGTTATTTCCCCTCATGCATAACGACTCCGACTCCATGTATCAGAAGGCTTAAGATAGTTTTATTATGGTGGCTCCAAGTTCAGGTGAGGCTTTTGCCTCAGCCATGCAGCCTGGTACAATCTTAGTACACTTGCTTTCTTCTATCAGTGCCCTAATACAAGAGTGTCCTGCTGCCTGCAAGAATGCTCTGTGTCCTGCCAGAATGCTTCTGTTCCTGATACTAAGGGAGGAACTGATAAGACCAGCTTTCCTCATTGGTTGGATATAGAAAACTATCTCTATGTTTTTGGAACAGGGCAGAGACACCAGCCGTGTCTCTGAGCAGGATACAGCTTTAGAGACATGTCTACAGATCTCTCCTATTTCCCTTGGGAATGAAACCTAGTAGGCTTGCTGCTAAGAATTCATAAAACCCAAAATCATAATTACCACAGATAATGTCGCTTTAAAGAGTCAGAAAGGGGGGAGATCATTGTGAAGCTATCCAGGTACTGCAAAAAATGTTCTTTCATTTCTTGGTGTGTGGTATTTGTCTCTACTATTCCTTCTTGATAAGGTAGACCTGAAGTTTGTAGAAAAACACGTTTCTTGTGTGAATCCGTAGAATCACACCAGATTAATTAAATTCATGGGACTTCATAGAACAGTTTGGTTTGGAAGGGACCTTAAAGATCATCTCATTCTACTCCCTGCCCTGGGCAGGGACACCTTCCTCTAGACCAGGTTGCTCAGAGCCCCATCCAACCTGCCCTTGGCTACTTCCAGGGATGGGGCAGCCACAGCTTCTCCGAGCAACCTGTGCCAGGGCCTCACCAGCCTCACAGGGAGCAATTTCTTACTAATATCCAATCTAACCCTTGCCTCTCTGTCAGTTTGAAGCCATTCCCCATTGTCCAGTTGCTAAATTTCGTTTCTGTTGGAGGAACCATAAATTGCATGAAGAGGTATTTTCCATATTCTAATATTGCCTTGTATTTCTCACATAACTTTTGGAAGTATTGAAGAAGAGTATAAACAGGAAAGGCAGTACTGATTGTACTCTGAAAGGCAGGAGAAACGAATATTTTTTTTCTTTCTGAAGTGAAGGCATATAATTTTGTAGAGCAAAAGCTGCTGAACTAGATTTATTTTTATTATGTATTTATCTTCTGAAATCTTAAAACTTCCTAGGAAAATGTCAGTTTATCAAATTCAATTATGCAACCTTCAGACTTACTAAAACCTTACACTTTTCTACTTCCCACATGCTTTCTATATTTAAGAAGAGCCTTTTTTGCAGTAGCTAGCCTTGACAGAGATAATTAGGAAAGCAGTTTGTTTTCTTCCTACCTCCCTAATCTATATATTTTTACTTTTTAAACTTGTTCCTCAGTCCAAGACAGAACAGCTCCATCGTGAGAATGTTTTAGTGGTCACAAGAGTTTCCTGCATGAGCAATTGCTTAGGAGTGTTTTGAGTCTAGTCTGCAATTCATTACAATTCTAATGCCAGGTTGGTTTTAATGGCCTTTTTCTTAGCAGTGATAAATAATAAGGAGGCATCTCAGCAGATCCTGTTTTAATTTGAAAGGATATTACACAGCTCTTTTATTTTTCAGTGTTTTATAGTTGCTTTAGTCAACTTGTTTCACAGCATGAGGCTGTGTTCTTCCTTTTAAGTCAGGTAATAACTCTGTGCCGGGAAGTGTTTGGCATTGTGAGAAGCACAATGGATGACTAATTATGACACGTGTGGCACCTGCTGAGGTGTTTGGACAGGTTTGAGGACTCACTCGCAGCTTTTATGCTTTGTGATTCAAATGGGGTGGCAGTTGGTCAAAGGGTATGATCTAGAATACCCGCATGTTGCTGGTTTTTGGTGAGGAATGTTTTTTCAGCATTATGTCAGCTACAAAGAAAGGTTTTACTTTGTTTTGTTCCCAGAAAAGATAATAAAGTTATAGCTCATTGGTAGTTTTACACTTAAACGTAGACTTTGGCAATTCATTTTTCCTTTTTCCTTCAGAAGGGCTCCTTGCTATCAGTAGGATTGTAGGATTGGACATGACATAAATGTTGTCTTCTAGCAGTGTTTTAAGTAGCTCCACAAGAAAATAGTGCTGCAGATTTTGTAGAGCTTTCCATTTCTATCTTTCTGTATTAAAAATATACCTCTGTGTTTTATTTTGCACATACTACTTTTAAGTACATTTGGACCAGCGTACTTCAACACGGTACCTCCTAGACTATTTGGAGAAATTTGAAGTGAATGTTGGGTTTTTTTCTTTTTTTTGAGATGATGGGGATTAATAAACAACTACCTTTATCCAATAAAATCCTGTCAGAAAATCTGAGCTTTGATTAGCTGGTATTTAGAACTGAACTGTTATGATAGTAGAAAATTATTTAAATCATTCATTCATGTATGTAAGTGCATTGTAGAATATTATATATCTGACATTGGCTGTTCCTCCTTTGAAGACACAGGCCTTTGCAAAACATCACAAGGCTGTAAAAAGACGAGATCATGGCAGTGGCAGAGACCAAGGTGGCAATGGCTGGAAACAACAAAGACGTCTTTAACTTATGCTTCTTTTGGTCCTCCCAGCAGCTGCAATCCTGTGCTGGGGAGGAGGGTCGCAGCACAGCAGCTCAGTGGCTGTAGAGTCTTTCCTTAACGTAAAAGGAATAGGCTAAGAAGGACAGGTATTAGTCCTTTCCTTCTCCAGAGGTTAAGTTAATAATTATGGTAGCAAAAGGAAGCCAGAATTCTGATGTCAGACCAGAATTCACAGCTGGGCGCATTTCATACAGTAACTGGTGAATATGAAATGTGCTGTCAGTTCTTGGGAGCAGGGCCAAGCTGAGCTCTAGTTCAGATCTCCTCTCCATTGGGTTACCTGTCTAATCACTGGGCTGCAATGTCAAGCTCACCTGTGTCCTCACATATTGCTTCAATTAAGGATTCCTTTTGAATAGAGACCCAGAAAAGCCTTTCTTGCAGCAGAAGTGTGGACAGTGTCTCCCTAAGGCCAAGATGATTTACATTTGGGTGTGTGAAGCAATCAGCTAAAACATCCTACTTTCAATGCTTTTGGATCAAAGAGAACAGTGTGGCTTTTCTGCATCCCCTAAGGATGCTTTATGCACTGTGGAAAGCGAGTGCTCAAGGGCTGTGCTTTTTATTTGGGTGTGTATTCTGCAGGTGTGAAGGGTATCTGCATGTTTGATTGGACTTAGAGGAAGACAAGCAGGTGGACATCTGTTTTGATGCTCCATCAGACTACTCAGCTCCATGAAGATGGAGTCAATTCTAGGTATAACATGTAAATTATCAATTTAGTCACACATGCAAGAACACTTTGGGACTGCTAAAAACATTGACCTGTAGAGGATTGATGATGGTTGGAGATTGACCTGCTGGGATATTGATTCCTTATTCCAATTTAGTTTCCTTTCAGCATCTTAGTCTTCTTGTAGATCTGGGTTTGAGATATCAAAGTAATTGAATGAATGCCAGAATGTTGGTTTTTAAAGTTTTAAGTTATTTTTCCATTGGCACATTTTCAGAAATCTATTAAAAGTGGAAAACGTGTCTTTGATGTAATCACCGGTAACAAAATAGTAAGTTGAGATATGTTCAGACATCATTAGTCCTTTGACATTCATTTAAGATGTTTATCCTAAAGAAAACATTGTTAATAGTCTTCATAAGAATATGTTGGGTTTTACAAGCCTCTGTGAAACAGCATTTTAATAACTTGATAATTAGTTTTGTAATTATTAGGCAATGAATAGAAGTGGTTTAGTGAAACTGGGTCCCACATTGGAACTTCCCCTGAAAAAAGAAGCATAGAGTCTTCAACAATCAATAGCAAACATTTTCTGTGGCTACTTATTGTGTATTATTGTCATATATACTGAATTCTTAATAATATTTACTCAGTTTTTCTAGAAATCAGCAGGACTTAAAATGAAGCACCTGAGCACTTTGAGCACACCACATGAAATATGTCAAGTTTCACTTCCAGCTCTGAGGATACCTGGTATTTCAGGGTCTCATTTTCCATCCTGGTTGCTGGGCACAGGGCATACAGGCTAGGACATTCCTCTGGGATGCCATTGTGGGTCTGAGTCAGGGTCCACACAGCTTTTAACCAGTCCCATCCAGAGAGAGTTTGCAGGAGCACCTAAAGCAGTTTGGCTCTAATTCATAGATCTTAAACTGCTACATCACTGCATGAGTCAGACTATAATTTGGGATGAATATTAGGTCTCCATCTGTTTCGTTATGTCGTGGTTCATGTGATGTACCTCCCACTTTGAAGTCAGTACAGTCTTGTAACCAAAAGCAAGTTGGCTCTGGTTTCTGTTAAATTCTAGGAGGTGCCCCATCTCTCAACCTTTCTTTCACCAAAAGGCCACATCAAGAGTTTGCTTGTTTGGTTTTTTCTTAAAAGAAAAACAAGCCTTTCAAATGTGGAGGAAAGTGAAACTGCTTTGAAGAGCCAACTGACACTGTAAAATCTCTGCTTGTATTGTAAACTTCTCTCATTTTTCTAAATACAAAATAAGGAAAAAAGCTCCAAGAGGCATGGAAAAACATATTCTAGGCAGCGTGGTACCATTTTAATTTTTCATTAAACCTACCTCTTTATTTTTTTTAATAAATTCTATCTAGGATTATGCTGTATTCAATTATGCATTTCAACTTCAGGCTAATGAAAATCTAACGTTTGTGATTGTATCAAATTAGCCCTGAAGACTGAGAAAGTATTTAATAATCTATGCAGCTTGGCCTATATTAACTGCTGATTGATTTACTATATGAATATATTTTATAAACTGAATAAAATAGCAAGTAAAACCCTAAAATATATGAATAATATATTGTCATAGATTGTATGTTATAATTACAGTTCATGTTTTTTTGGAAATAATATATGGACTCTAGACATATAGAAATCATCTGGAATACCGTCTTTCACCATTTCTGCCATCCTTTTTTTCAACTCATGATTTAGTGTCCTCCTTCTGTAGTTTGTCTGTCATGTTTTTGTCATATGGAGCATGTTGGTGTTGTTGGGCCAGCCGCATCCAGCAAACTTCTATGTGTGTGACTTGTGGATTTTCTTCTCACAGGCATTTCTAGTTGGCCTAATCTTCTGTTTGTTACCATGAAGTTTATCACTTAGATAAAACAATTATAAAAAAAGAGAACAAAGATGGTGACTTTAAAATAAGTTTAAATTATTTTGGGGTACATTTACTCAAGCTGAATTCTAGCCATGTGAATGTCTTTGTAGTATTAAGGAGTGTGTCCAAGCTGCTTCTGAACTCAAGAGCATTTACTGTAAGGAACTTGGAGGGAACAGTTTAGGTCCTACCAGGCTGGCAGAGATCAAAGATTAAGGATGAGGACCTGAAGAGTCAACTCTAGGTGTGAGTAACTGGATAATTCAGACAGGTACCACGGTAAATTTGGGAACATTTGGTTTCTGTGCCTCAACAACAGAATAAGGTTGTGAAGAATCATCAGCACAGATTTGCTGAACACAAATCACATCAAACAAATCTAGTTTCTTCTTTAGATCAAAAAGGCAGCAGAACAGATAAACAGGAAGAAGGAAATGTGTTTTGAATTAGGAAGCTTACTGAAATTTCTTGGACAAAGAGTTGACTTTCCTAGTCTTGAGACTAAATTAACCTCTAATTCTCAGTCCAGTTCTATTCACCAGTTTCCTTGAAAAGGTCAAATGCCATAATGTTGGGGAAAACAAAAGGGGCAGGTCCTTCAAAGGGGACAGTTAGATTTTTGGTGCCCCTTGGAGGATGACAAGGAGTATTTAGGAAAATTAGGGAAAATGTCTGAATATAACTATAGTGAAGCATATATATAAAATTAATCTTGTCTTACAGCTTCCAGCCACACATTTCCATGATTCTATCCCCAGTATTTAAAGCTCTAACATGACAGTATTACTGCCTATCCTAAACCTTACAATATGTAAACTAAAAATAGCTCTATATCCTTCTCCATTAGAATTTGTAAGCACAGCTTTCCTCGCCTGCAGCAATGTAGACCAAAGCATTCTTCACAAACAGCACTATTAAACTACTCTGTGTAACACACAAAGATGTATTAAAACAAATACAGCGTATTGTTGTCTGTCTGGATGAGGCATTGAAGGAAAAGGAATGCCCTGGGCAACACAGCCCTTCTTCAATCCCACTCAGTCCAAAAAAAAACCAGAGAGGAGAAACTGCCTCTTGCACATAAATACATTTGAAACTTTGCTAAATAGAATCTTTATGCAGAGAGCTGAAAGGAAAGCCAAGCCATAAAAAGGCTTTTCCGAGAGCAATCTCCTGAAAGTCACAGCATATTAAAGAAATTTTAAAAGTCACTGAACCTAAGTTTAGGCCCTGGCATCTTGGAGTCTTAAAATTTATGACTTCTTTTTGGTGGGAAAAGGGAGGAGGAAGTATTTTTTGTACTGGGTTCACTTTTCACAACCCTCAGCTATAATCCGTGCTTGTAATGCTTCAGTCAGATTTCAAAATGGGATCTGAACTGTCCTTTGGGTTACAGCTTAGGATAGATCAATATATTAATTTAATTGCATAGCTTTGTAAGAAGAGAACCCCTGAATTATAGCAGACATGAAATCAGATAGTGGGGAGCAGCTTATACAGACAAATTCTCTGTGTGGAAAAGAAACCGGTGTTCTTGCTGCTTTTTTCCCCTTGGTTTCAGAAGTACTGAAACGAGACAATACCCATAAAGCAGTGCTTGCATAGCGTTTCAGTCTCCCAGCAATACACAAAGCAAGAGCACCTTCTAAAACAAAGTCCTTATTCACTTGGAATTAAACTTTGGCTCCAAGGGAGAATGCCAGCATGAAGCCTGTTTTAGTCTCAAAACCAGTCAGAAAAGAGTTCGGTGGAGCCAGAAGATACTCATTGTGTTCTGCTATTCCTGCCTGTTTGAGAGGGACCGTCCAGAACAACCTGCTCACAAGCTCCCAGGCCCTAAACCAAAGCCTTACTTTGCTTGTCCTCTTAGGCAATTTTGGTTACAGTGGCACTATTGCCACTTTTTATTGGATATAGGGAAAAAACTTGCTGCATAACATTTTTCAGTTATTAAAAGTAAGTGTTTAGAACAAAATGCAATTGAGTACTTAATGGAAAGAAATATATGTACAACTTGTTTTGTCTAAATAGTGCAGCAAGCAGTTGCAGTATTTGGAAAACTTAGTAGAGCTACTCTAAATTAAGACTAGGCTAGTGAACCAAGAACCAGTCAGCTGATCCAAAGAGTGAGAGTTCTAGGGGTTTTTTGCATGAAAAGGCAAACAATGTTGGTATGCACCACATGGAGTTCGGCTAATAATAATCCTAAATCAAAATCACAGCACTGCACCAGCTACTAGGAAGAAAACACACTTTATCCCAGCCAAAACCAGGCCAAGTAGTCAAAATTCAAGTAGTGCTTAGCAAGACTAAGAAAGCACACAAGTCCTTCAGCATTTGCTTTATTCCATTCTTCATGTAGAAAATGTCAAGTGCCACTTGAAATGAAGATGAAGTTTGAAACACCCAAACTATGTTCAGTTTTCTCTTAACTGTAGATCAGCTAGTAGAGAATTACAGTGTTTTGGATTTCAGACAAGGCTGTAATCTCCAGACAGTGTCCACTGAACTCCCACCTGAAGTACAATTTATGAAAAACCTGAATCCAGACTAGGGACTGTTTCAGCAGCTCAAATACAATCCAGTGCAAAAGATAGTGTTTGCAGTTTCTGGGAGAAACAACAGCCTGTATAGGTCTCTTCCCTTTACTATAGAGCACCTACAAAATATTGGTAGCATTATACTGAGTTTGGTTATTTCTGACTCTAGAATAACATGCTAACCTTTTCATTAAGTGTACTATGGCATGCTGCAGGTGGGCATATGTCCTTTCTCTTGCTCTTTCCATTTTAAGAAGTGAGGCAAATGAAGTGGCATTTCTGCCATGTGTTTCTAGATCAGTAATGCGCACCACGCTGCCTTTCTGCCCTCCGCTGGCTGTGCAGAGTTTGCCACCTGCGGTGTGTAGCCAGTGTGATGTGTGCAGACACACACCTCACACACCTCCCAGCTTTACCTAGTGTAAAGGAAGAGCAGCTGCAATGATGGCATGTGGTGGAGGAGTCCCGTGAGCTGTGCTGCTTCCCTTCCAGCCCCTGTGCCTTTCCAGGAGGCAAAAGAACCAGTCTGTGTTTTCTTACTCGGTGCTGCTGTTTGCTGATCGTGTTAGTAAGCTAATTAAATTATTGGTAGCACAATTACACCTATGCCTGTTACAGTTTTACCATTGGGCTTGTCCACAGATCATTTCTTCAGAGTCACTGAAGCATTTACAAGCACCATCTACACTGACTTGTCACGAGATTCCAGTTCCTAAGGCTCTTGGTTGCTGTTGGATTGCGCGTTTACGGACAGGAGTTGGTAGAGTGGAGGAGAGGGGGCAAGTTAAAATGTGTTGCTGTATGTGTACAAAAAAGTGCAAAGCACTAAAATTCAATGTGACATATTTCTGTGAAGGCCAGTGAGTACATTCAGTGTCTTAAAAAGCTAAATAAGTAACTGAACAGTGTTCTGCTGACTTCTGTGGAGATAGAAATGGATCTCAGGGATGCACAGTTAGCAGCATCAATAAGAAAATGCATGCTGCACCTCTAAAGCTGTGTCCTTGGGGGCTGTTTTCATCTCTTATGTGGCACACATGAGGGAATCCTGATGCCCCCGTGTTTGTTAAATGTCCACAGTGTTTTAATTTGTTTGCATTTATAATTAAAACTTCTGTTCCTCAGTATTCCTCTGATGCCCGGAAAAATTATCAGCCTGCCAGTGCGTTTCTGCTGAAAAAAAGGTTCTGTTGAGATTTGCTGCACTTTACAGAGCTTGGACAGAATCAGATTAATTCATAACTCTTTGCATTTTCATTTTGGTTTTTGGTTCGTGTTTTCTTAATTTTAGATGGTAATGGGTGTATGTCATGTCCTGCACCTTGCTGTTCCTTAGGAAGTCTTTGAACTGTTGATCAACAGGTTTTTGTTGTATAGAGAGCACTTAATTCTGTTACATTGATTTTGCTAGAAAATATATTTGGTTGTGTGAGAGAGAATAAATTTTTAGAGCTTAAAGGATGGAAATAAATTTTCCTGAGATTCCTCTTCAAATCTCATGACTTTGTGAGTGTTTACTTTACTTTTTATATCAGGTTAGTCTATTTTGTTTAATTAATTGATGAAAGCAGAAATAAGCTGACAAGAAATGAAATCAGTGGAAAAGTTAGATCCAGGATCAAACAAATCTTAACCAAGAAGCTGTCAAAGGTGAAAACTCTTGGGCTCCAGGCCATTGGTGCTGTGGTTTCTAGAGAGGCAGAGAATGTGCTGTTCCCATCCCCTAGGGTAGATAGTGAAATTAGAGTTAGGCTACCTCAGGGGTGGATTAGAGAGCCCTCATGTGAAAAAGTGTTTGAGATCTATTGATCTAAGGAAGCTGCTACGCTTTGGAATTTTCCTACCTCTGTACATGAAAGATAACCTGTAGTGACTTCTCCTGTCAAGTGCTCCCATTCTCTAGTCCATATCCTACTCTGTGCCTTCCATTGTGTTACTGAATTGGGCCTCCAGCTTACCAGCTCTTCAGAGTAAAGGCTTGTGAGCTGTTTGATCCAGTCCTGCTACCAACTGTGGTAGCGTTCTGCATTACTCACAGTAGTAAACAATAGCTTTGTGAAAATCAAGAACTTAGAAGGAGCCATCACAGCAAGGAGAGAACTTGATTTAATAAATAAACAACCACTGCACCAAAATACATCAGACTGGCTCAGAGGTTCAAAATATTTCTTTCCCCTAAGGCAGTAATTTGTAAAGAGAGGAACAAGCAAAATCAAATAAACTGGGAGCAGAGTAGAAGAGAAACATTAGTATCCATGATGCCAGTAATATAGAAAAGTCAGTAGCAGAAGGAGAGATGAGCTAATAAAAAGAAGCAGAAGAGAAAGGAGACGAAGGCTCTCAGCTCATTACAGCTGCTGTTGCTGCACTGTCTCTGCTTGTCAAATTCGCAGTGCAGCACACAGCTCTGGAGCACTGGGAGCCCTGTTGGTATTCGCAGTGCACACACACTCCTACAGCCAGGTGGCTTGGAAAACTTTGTGAGCTCAGAAGGAGCATGTCAGAGATGGGAAGGACAGCAGAGGAAACGTGAAGTGAGTAGCTGTCCTCCCTGTAGGTGATTTTGGTTCCCTTGTTCACAAGGAAGAAACAGATTGATCTTCCCAGAAACGCTTGTGGTGGATTTGAATAAGTTTATAAGACACGATAGGATTTTGTCAGCAGTGATGAGCTCTTCCAGGGAGACTGGTGATTAGTATAACAAGATTGCTGTTATTAAGAGTTAGTTGTCAAAATCACAGAATTACATGTGAAAAATTAATAAAAATTATTGGTGTTACTTTCACAGATGCTAAATTCCTCAACCAAGACGAATAAAACCTCAATATTTTATTGCTGTTTTTCTCTGTGGTGAAAACCATCTAAAACAGAATCACAAGTGATTAAGGAAAATTCACATCAGTGAAGGGAAAAATAGAAACACATCTTAGGCTAAGAGGCAGAAGGAAAATCCAGTGAGGAACAACTCTGTTATCTCAAGATAAGGCTTAGATTTAGCCCTAAGATTTTTAGGGCTTTCTGTCAGACTCTCTAACAGTTCTGAGATTTTAGTAACAATTACTGAAATTGTTGGTGAGTTGCATGGTATGAAGAGACCACTGATAGAGGAGGATCCAAACTCCGTGATCACAAATCTATATCCACAGTGACAAACATTTCAATTATTCTTATTCTTTCCTTGCAAGTGCCTTATCAGCACTCCGCATGACTACATCACTGTTCTCATTCCCTCACTTTAGTTATGTCCCTAGTGATGTTTTCCATGGGATTTTTTCCTCTCTGGTAGATTTCAATCAGATATCCATCATAATGGAAAGGGACATCCCAGCTTTGGAAAAGAGTGTGCCGGAAAGGATGTGGAATTGATTGCTCTTGGCAGTGCTGTAGCCACTTGTAAGGTCTAATTTATACCAGGCAGACACAAAATGCCATCTGGTCGTGCCAGAGTGATTGAAAGGAAGCACAGAAATGCACGTTTGAGTTGGCCATCTGTCCTTGTGTCTGTGACTTCAGAGAGGGAGGTATTGGCATGGCCAAGGCCAGGAGCTGAGGCTTTGTTGTTCTTCTTGGAGGACAAGGGAGTAGGATCTGGCACAGCCCTCCAGTATTAGAGCTCCTTGGATTTTTTCAAACTTGATTGTGTAAGGTAGAAGGGGGAAAATGCCAGCTGCACCCTAAGTCCTGGGTTTCTCACTCACGTTTCCTGGCAAGAGTCTGAGTTTGGGGGGGTGTGGATGGATAGGTATATCCAGTTCTGAAATCAGTCTCAGAAGTAGTTGCTTTCTCACTTGAGGCAAGGTTGTAATACAGAGCTAACAGTTCCAACTGGTGAAGACATTTCTGTGCTTTTGTCTGTTTATTTAGGGGGGTTGGTTTTTTAGCGGGGGAGAGCACTGGTTTGGGATTTTTTAGGGGGCGGGGTTTAGGGCTGGGAAGTTTCTGTGAAGCCGCTGTAGGTAAATAAATAAAAAACAACTTTGGCTGCCTACTTCAGAGCTTTGGTGCTTATACTGAGTTCTTAGGCACAATTAGAGTTTGATGGATGAGTCCATCCGTTTGTTACATTTACTACTCATAAACCAGTGCTAATCTTGTAGTTCATTTATGTAGAAAGCACAGCACGCATATTTTGTATGAAATCTTTTCATAGCCTTCACAGTTCAGGAAAAATTAATACAATTCTAGGACATCTTCGCTACCAATAGGTGGTTCTGCCTGCTAGGGTAAAGGGTTTGGTTCCGTTTTATTTCAGATCCTAAGTTGTCTGGTGGCCAGATAGCCACAGAAACAACTGCCCAAAATCCAGCAATTGCAAAGGGTTCTCTAGAGAGCCAGAGGCTGAGAACTTCTTAAAGGCCCTCCTGTTGTTCATGGTGTGGAGAGCACATCTCCCACGTCCTGTGTGCTCTGGACAGGAGGCTGGTACCTGAGCTGAGCTGGGTTTGCTCCTGTTGTCTTTGAACTGCAGTGCATCAAGTGTCTTGTACTTGCAGGAGCATACCTGGCAGACTGAGCTGGTTCATGGCTCCGGGGCTCTGGGCACTTCAGTTTGGGTTGAGCCAGCTGGTGGCAGCGTTATGTACCTGGGCAGTTCTGTGTCTGCTGAGACAGCCTAGTGTCACCTTTGTGTGCGTGTCACATCTAGACAGGCTCAAGTGGGGCTTCTTTCAACACTCTTCCAAGCTTGGTGTTCTAAGGGCTGAAGGCTTGCTTTGATCTTCTGTTTGATGCTGCATCAGCAAAGCAAACATGAGTTCTATCAGTGATTTAGGTGCTGAATCAAACTTGAACAAATTTAATCCTGGTAATACTGCTGCTTAGGCATGGATCTGGTAAATACTTTTTTTTTTAGTCAAAGAATGCCTTAAATTCTTACCCATATCTCTCAACTACTGTCCTCATTTAGCACAGGAAAAACGTGATGCATGTTTTTGTGATGGGGGTATGGGAAAAGGAGGGGGACCAGCATACTTGACCTTGAGAGCCTTTTTCATTTTTGTTTATATACAGAAAGTAGAAATAGATGGAAAGAAAATAAATGATAATATAGCCAATTGTGAATTCTGTACTTGTGGAGAGCAGGAGACTGACTGTCCTGCCCTTTTGGGAAGCAAACTTTGGGAAATACAAAGTGCAGATCACAGCAGTTGTTCCCAGTGTGCTGTTTGGTATGCAGCGACTCCAGCACACAAGGCCCTAAGCAGCGATCTTTGGAATCTATTACATTTGTTCCACAAAGTCACTCTAAACCCATTTAATCTCCTTCATCAGTGCTGCTGACATCTGCAACTTAGGCACTGAGTAGACGACTGAAGGAGGAGATTTATAAGGCGGCTCTGACCATTGATGCTTAGAAGGCCAGTTTCCACACTTTAGGAAGGGCAGTGCTCCATTTTACTTTATCTTTTACTTGACCATCTTCCATCTTTTCCCATACTGGATAACAGTGCTACTACTGACGTAGCAGCACTTGCAGGTTTTCTGAACAGAAATTAAGTGGTCATTATCAATGCCACCTTCCCAGGGATTACCTTGCACAGCAACATAGACCCCCTTCTCCACATGTGATGTGGAAAGGCTGGGAGCAGGAAAATGGTGAGGGGCTGTGGCTTTTGTGCTTATTCAAGGGCTTTTTTGAACCAAGCATTTAATAGCAGATTGGTCTTTTTTTCAAACTCCTTTTGAGGGCGCAGAGGGCACAGAAGCTGTGGCAGAAATCCTGAATGCAGCAGAAGGAGCAGCTTGTTTCACACACTAGTGCTGGCACTAGTAAATGGCTATTGGCAGGGTGACCGTGTGAGGGACTCTGGACTGGGAAGTAAATCAGCAGCTTGCTTGTTCTCTGGTTTGTTTTCTCTTTCTTAAAAGACCGGTGCAAAGGAAAGGGAGGCAGAGAAGATGGTAAACTTGCTGTGGAATTTTTAAAAGCTTTCAGTATTGATCTGACACCCTGAAGTTACAGAAGCCTTTACCTGAAGTTAAAGAGGGAAGAGTTAAGCCAATGTTTTGTGCTTCAAAAAAATCTTTTAACTGGAGATTATACTTTGGCTGAGTAAGGCAGACTCTTAAGACAGTTAAATTCCCAGGAGCAGTGGCAATTTGTCCCTGTATTAAGGTGTGAGCTGAATTTGCAGGAAAGATCATTATCACATCCTACCACAAATCTGCTGTCGCAGCAGCAGCAGCAGCATTGAAGGTCTGTCTGTCCATGGCAGTGTCACAGCCCCATTCCTTCACACCTGCTTTCACAGGGAATGGCTTGTTCTCTGGAGGCACATGGGAGCTGGGAGTCATACTGGTAAAGAGCTATATAGCTCTTTCCTCAAGACCTTCCACAGTACAGAGGTCAAAAAAGCAGGAAACTGAGACTGTCTAAAAATGCTATTGGAAGGTGAAGTAAAATTACCCCAGAGCATAAGGGGGTCTTGGAAGACATTTTCTAGAGAGAAACAAAATTGGGCTGACCTCTTAGTACTCAGTAAGTACTGCTAATGAAATAGTTCACAAGTCACTTAGACTCAGTTCTCTCACCTAATTGTATATTGTTGTGAAAACTGGTATTTCATCAGTTGAATAATGATCATAAATTATAAAGTTGCTCTAAAACTGTTTGTTGTTTCCCAGGTAAGTGATATTTGGGCTTCTTCAGCTGATCCTGCATGCTAATCAGAGTAAGGAGTTCAGTAGGTAGATCGTGTTAAATTAATCAGTAATTCCCACTTGGCTTTTCTTGCTAACATCTTGACTTTTAACACGCATCCTTCACTATTCAGAAATAGAAACGTGTCTCTGAGAGATCTGGGAGAGGTCAAACAGAATCTTAGTCACAGGCTTTGTGGGTCTATAATTAAATACATTTCTGAAACATGGCATAATGTGTAAAAACTTGCCTGGTTGCTATTCTATTGGAATTCCTTCTCAGCAGAGAGCTATTACTCTCTTGAAGGTTTCTGACTGCAACAAATTAAATACCATCTGCTAAAAGAACTGTGGCAATACTGTCATCTAGAGTACTTCCCTTCTGGTTACTGTGGGCAAAATAGAGGGAATATTCAGAGAAAACAATGAGACAAAGACCAGTGTCATCCTTACTTTATTGCATCGTGGCCACAGAGGTAGCCTCCATAAAGACCTGGGAACCTGCTGTGTTAAGTAAAGTGTAAATTTGATGTGGCTGGGTTGAGGTAAATTTGTAGCTGAGAGAAGTTATGTGACCTCATTGAGGCAATCAAGGTTGTGAGAGTGGCATTTCTACTTTTCAAATACTTTACTTTTATTTTTATCATACGAAAGAAATGAAGAGAGGGATGAGAAATGTAGAAGGGGATGAATGACAGCTGAGAATTTGTGGAAAAAAAAGGAAGGGTGGGAAAGCGGGTTACTGTCACAGCAGAGATGATGCTGTGAGGGAAGGAGCCAGGAAGCAGCCGAGGTATGGCAGCACAAATGGTGTTCAAGGGTTTGAAGGAGATGAGGTGACGCTGTCACCTGCGCTGGGGAGCTCTGGCTAGTACCTGCCACGCTGGCCCCAGAGATCAGCTCCAGTTCCAGATCCCAGAACCAAAGACCAGGAGGCAAGAGGAGGTTACCAGCAGCTGAGAGAAGGCACAGGAACACAAATTGTCAAGGGCAGCCTTTAGCTGCCCAAGAGCAGTGAACATCTGCTAGACGCTTTGCTAGCTTGGGAGCTGCTCTGTCATTTCTTCAGCACTGTTTTCATTTAGGCCAGTCGTTGTCTTCTTACCCTAACTCGTCAGGCAAACATGACAAATACCTTCAGAGGAGTATTCTCTCCAGTAGAATGAAATCTGAAGGCTCATGCAAGTCCCAGCTGATCTGTGTTAGTTTTGTTTATTCTGTTGTTCCAGACAGTAAACTAAACAATTTGCGTCTTCCATTAACTGGCTTCTCTTCGTTGGAACAGGACACTAAGTGAATAATTTCTATCACAGAAGTTTTTTTTAGTGAAAAGTTTTGAAAGCCTTTCCTTCTTTCACTCCCCCAGCAGGAGAATCAAAAAGGCTGCACAGAATTTTAACAAATTACAAAGGTAGATAGATAAAATACTGCTTTTGTTTTTCTTCATTCTCTAAAATCAATGTGCTTAAGATAAACATTTTACCCTTTAGCACCATCACTATGTTGAAGATGCTGAGAGTCAGCTTTCTCTTTCCCCGCTCAGAGAATGAACGCTTTGACTCTATCTTCAGCTTTCTCAGGAAGCAGCTGATTCTTACACTATTTTTCCAGTCGAAGAACCTTCTGAGGTGTACATGGAGGAGCTCCAGAGGTGTGACTTTTTGTATATGCTGCGCTGCTCTTCCTCAAAGACAAATGGATTTTTTTCTCTCATATTTGCATGTCTGGTTGATAGCCGAAAAAAACTACTTTAGAGGTTTGTAATCGAATCAACGGATGTTTATAGAAAGAAAGGAGACATAAGTTTGGAAAAATATTGGCTCATATCTATTTGTACTGCTGAAGGAGTTCAATTTGGGCAAAAGTAAAAAAGCCTTTACAATGGAATGTCTTCTGTTTGGCTGGACTTGTGTCTCAGCACAAAATAAAAATGCAGTAACACAGATACAGGTATAAATATAAACATTGGGAGGTATCCAAGATAAAAATATTTAAGACACTTTTTAATACATGAATATATGATTGTAATTGCTTCACCTGGCTTAATCATTCCCTTCTGGCTTCCAGGGAAAATAAAATTGTAGTGTACAATAGGCCAAGGATCTGTTAGGGAGCAGAATGTGTAGACCACAAATCTGTACAAACATGCAGGAAGTTCAGCCACAGCTGTAAGTGCAGTAGTGGCTCCAGCCTTTGCTTGAGGATGACATTTTAAGAAATTGACTTCTTTCAGAGGCTGGGCTGTTAGAGTGGGCTACATTCATTTGTATGTGCTACCTGTTTGGACAAAAGGAATTGACTGTATTCAGCCAGTAGGCACACTATTGGCAGGCTGCTGTTCTGGGCTGCTCAGGTGCTGTGATGACACTGCTCCGCCGGAGAGAGGAAAAACCTCTGTGGTTTAATAACACTCAGAGATTGAGTTGGCAAAGGCAAACCCTCAAAGGTTGAAGCACGGAGTCACAGTTTTGAATCTCTGCATTTACTCCGGCACTTCTGTGTATAAAATTTACCAAACGCTTATTTCTGTCTCCTGTATCAGTGTATACACCGCTTCTTTCTGTGGTACTCCTTTTAGGCAGCCCACAGATGCCTGCCAGTGACCATGGGGAAATTCAGTAATTTTTTAGTGTTCAGTGTGAGGTGCACAGTTCTATTTACTACACAGTGTCCTAACATCACACTTAGTTACAGATTTAATCCTGGTCTCAGGGGCTTTCTGTGCAGTTCATTATCATAGCATCAGAGTGTTTCACAAATGGTTTATCTTCACAACTCACTCTGAGTGCTGGTATCATTACAGGCTCCTCTGAGAGTTCCCTTGCCAGTCTTTAATTATTTTTCACTGAATATTTGCAAATGGCAGCTTCAGACACTGCAATTCAGTGAAAATTGGGCAGATTTGTTGGACATCAATAAGCATCCATAATTCCTGAATTTTTGCCAGTAATTTGGCAGTAAAAAGTAAATCCACTGCACACTCCATTAGTATGAATGCTGGAAAGCTCCTTAACTAAGGACTTCTAAGTTTGTTTGCTTGTTTTTAATTATTAAACTTAGGTATTTTCTCTGGTTTTCTTTTTGGAAAAAGCTGAGCCTTTTATTTTTTAGACTTCCTAAACCAGTTTTTATGGACTGTTGCCCAAGCTGTTCAAAGCCTGCAAAATTTTAAGCAATTGATAATGGAAATTTTTTTTTTAAAAAGGCATGCCAGAAAAAACAACTATAATTAATGCTTATAAACATCGTGCAGTTCAGTAGTTTCAATTTGTTATCACCCGATTATTAAAACAAGTCATGGTGTTTAAATATGATATAAAGTATGTAGAAATGCTATTAGGATATATATATAACTTCTAATAAATATTTGTAACTGCCTAGTGTTGAGTCAGATTTAAATGAGGTAAAGATTTTCTCCAGGGTGTTGGTGGGAGCGCGTTGTGTCTCTGCGAGCCCTCCCGTTTCTCTCATCGGCCATGCTGCCACCCGGTCTCCAAGGGCCACCTCCTTTCACTCTGGACTGCAAGTAGGTCACCACTGCAGCAGTATGGCAAGCGGAAGGTAGAAAAAACAGAAAACAAAGAGAAGCAGCCAAGAAACTGGGAAAGGTCTGATCAGAGTCATAGAACTGGCATCATTTGTCAATGGGAAGTCCAAAAGTACTTGTCTTGGAGAACCACATTTTAACCCACTTTATAAAAAGCTGTAGGCTACACAGTCACAACATAGTCTTTGCAAGAACAACTTAGTCCTTCATGCATAACTTCCTACTTTATTTCCATGCTGATTAATTTTTTCCTTTCTATAGAGTGGAGAACCTTGGTTAAAAATATAGAAATTACTAGTGTATTAGGTAGATGAAGAGCAAGAACCAGATTTAAAGGACTTTAAGGGATCCTGCGATAGGGAGTTTTAGCACATATCCACACACGTTTTCATGTGCTTTTACACTTAGTTACTGATGTGAAATGTAATTCCCCTTAGGTGTCACCCTGGAGGTGCTGAAATGGCTGTGAAAATCCCTTGGCACCAGTTAGCAGAATTAATGTGTGTAAAAGATAACATATCATGACATGACATGAAGGCAGTCAGCTAGCCTCAGCTTTTTGTGTTGTAAAGCTCTCTACAGGACCTTCACTTCTAAGCATGTTCTATTTTGCCTGTGTTGAAGTGAGTTTTGCTTTTATGACCTAATATAATTTGGAGTTGGGTGTTTCAGGACAGCTTCTGAAATTAAAAATCTTGTATCTCTTCTATGTGTATGGCCTTTGGAAATGCTGATGACCTTTGGGGCCAGAGCTCCAATGTAATTTTTACTTGAGCACGCAACACTTTTATGGGATTTTAATTGGGTATGAAGAGGTGAGATAGGTATGGTTTTAGAAAGAGATGCTTGCACTTCTGATCTGTGCTTGAAAGGGCTTTGAGGTGTGTCACAAAAAGGATTCTTCTGCCAAAGCACCAGATGTGGGGAAGGGCAGCAGGCATGAAGGCTTCCTTATGTTGCATGCCCAGCCCTGGAGCACTGGGTGAGAAATGTTGTCATTGCCCTCTACAAAGACCCTTATAAGTTTAGAATAGGCAATTTAAAGTTAGAAAGGATGATGCTCATAAAAGTGGGAACGCCTCTACAGCATTATCTCTGCTGCTGCTCTTTCTCTGCGCACTTGTTTCTTTCTCTTTCCCTGTACATTTTGCTGATGCTCTCCTGTTCCACATCTTGGGACTATTCTATTCAAGCATTATGCCTCATATCATCACATTTACTGAGGAGATTCCTGTGTGCTCTGTTGAATCCTCGCTATTTTCTCATTGCAGTGTTCAGTGGAATATTATGATCTTAAATAAGTCTGAATGGTTGTTAAATCTAATTTCTAATGCATACGTGTATAGTCTTACATATTTAAAATATCACAGTGGCCAATTCCTCCTGATTTACACATCCTTACAAATTAAAATATTTTTATGCAACAAGAAGATTCAAATGATCCTTGTGCCAAAACGTTCACCTCCTTAAAGCAGAGGGGAGACAATTTAGGGGTGGTGTTACTCCTACCCATCATTGTCCCAAATGGTGGAATTAAATTGAGTTAGATGAGGGTCTATGGCATGAACTGATTTATGATAAATTTTAAAATGGTTTAGAGTTGCTGAATGACTGAGAGGGAAGGAAACTCAGTTAAAAGAAATATTGATGTACTTTATACTTAAGTACATGTATGTTTTGGCCCTGTGTTCATCATCTGAGGGACAAGAATACTTAAAAGCATAGTGATGGGTAACTGATAGAAGAGTGCAGGCAGATGCAGAGGAATAAATCTACTCTTGACGTTAGTAAAAGTTTTGTCCCTCATATCAGCTTGACTTTGTCCAGAACATTCAGAAATCCTCAGTGTCTAAATTCTCTGTCCATTTGTGTAAAAAATCAGACACTGCTCCCTCATTTGACTACAAGGAGGCAGCAGAAAAAGATGCTAGTGAGGCAGCATCAGGAATATTTCAGGAACTAAGTGGCTCTTGTGCCTAAGAACCCCCTGTGCTGTATTCAGTGTAACCAGAGTTGGTGCTCTCTGAAAGGGTCTTTATAGCCTGGTTGGAGGCCTGAGGGCATGGGGATGTTGGACAGCTATTGATATGTCCTAATGATGAGGATAAAACAGCCAGAAGTGGCAGAAAATAGCCTGGGAAAAGCTCCCTTAAGTTTGATTGCAAGCTGTTGAGCAGTTATAGCATTGTGGTCTTCTTATGTTAAACTGTGGGTATTTAAACCTATACTGCAATTACAAAAATCATGTCAATTAGCTCACTCTGAGCTCCAGGTTACTGTTACTGTAACAGAATGGTAATGTCATGGATTAGGCCCAGAAATTACATTTATCTGGGGGGACTGAGAAGAAAATCCATAGTTGTGAACCCCCTTGGATGCCCAGCCAGTACACTGACTTCTTCAATCTCAACACAATCGAATGTGCAGATGCTGTTACTAGCTGGGCATTCTGCTTATTGAGCTCTCACCGAGCTGTGGAGCAAGAGAAGTTCTTTCAACCCCTGCTGTGAGGTTTGTGCAACACACTTCTCTTGAAGTATCTTAAATTTTTCTTACTTAATTTTTCTTTTGGTTGTTACCAGCCACCGTCAGATGAAAGAGGTAGATCTCAGGTTTTGGGACAAGACAGCTTGAGTTGATACAAATCTTCACTAGCTCTTTTCATTCATCACATATTTTGTTCTTTTGAACATTATTGTGAGAGTCTGCTGGCTTCAATTCCCCCACAAAGCCAAATGCCTGTGCATTATTTAATTCTGAAAAGTCTCATTGACATTTAAATAACACTTGTGCCAGAGTAACATTCAAATTAGAAGTTATTTTAAAATGTTTTTGAAAGGTACTTGGGTGACTCTTAAGTTGTGACCTTGACAAGTTCCTGTTTTCAGAGATCTCTTCAGATCCTGAATCAGTAACTGTCACTACCATTTCATTCACCAGGACAACTGTCTGAATGTACCAGAAATTCTAGCTTTCTCCAACCAGCTACCAACACGTGGAGCCAAACCCCTGACAAGATCTAATAGCACATATGTAAAGTGAAAATCCACAATCCAACATCTGCAGTCCACAGACATTTGGAAGTGAAGTAAAGTTGCTTGTGCAGAATATCAAGTTAAGGGATATCACACAGAATATGTAACAGTTGTTTTGGAAAGAAATTTAGAGAAGTTATTTTAAATGGGAGGGGAAGTGTGTGAATCTTGGGGCCCGGATTCAGACTGGGGCTGTTCAGAGCTAGTGCAGTTGCAAGTAAATTACAGCTTCCAAATACCTGAACTGCTTTTGTTTTCTGTAATTTGCAGATCTCAGAACTAAAACATTCAACTCAGTATGTAGTTTCAGTTACAATGAGCCCAACAGATCTTCAGGTTCTTCAGTTAAGTAGCTTTTATATCTCTAATGGCAATTACGATGTAAAAAGTAGTAACCTTTTGCAAGTAAAAAAAGTAGATTTTGCAACCATAGCTTTTGTGCAGTTTAATAAAATTCTACCTTTCTCCTTTAGTTTGGTTTGTAGGTTTCTCGGAGTTTTCATCCCCCAACTTAGAACTATTTGCAGAATGAGTCATTAAAATTCACAGCACTAGAGGAGGTGTAAGCAAGTTTTTGTGCTGCAGTGGTTGATTCTCTTGTGGCTGGAGCAGCTGATGCCTGTATGGGTTTGTGTTTCATCTCAGCTTTATTGCTTCTTTCTCACTGTATCATTTAGTTCCGACACAGCGCTCAATTGGCACTTGTTTTTTCTAGAGCCATCAGCAAACCCGTGGACCATGTTAGGCCTGAGATGCTTAAAAATACAGACAGCTTTGGTAATCTTTAGCTTGGAATTTCTGCTGCAAGTGAATTAAAAGTTTCAGTATTTGGGTTCATTTGAGATTTCCAAAGCTTTGCTGATGGAAAAAGATAATAGCCAATTATTCAAACTAGTTTTAGCAACTTCGTTAGTGCAGAACTCTGGCTAAGCAGGCTCCTTGAGCATTTATCTCAAATGGTATATTTTGAGATTTTTAATATTGTTCTGTTGTCACTGAGTTGATGGCATAAATAGCCCATCCTAACATCTTTGTATGCAACCAGCAGTTTGAAAACATTCTTCTGTGGTCTGTATTGAGTACTTTCTGCTTTAAAAATGTTGTTTGAATTTTAGCAAGCCTTAGTTTTATGCAAAATAAAACCCATACCAGTTCAAGTAAATAAATTATGAATTAAAGGTGAGTTTTATTTTTTTGAGATTTTTTTTAAAGTTGTGCTCTAAAATTGTGTTTCTCAGTTTTGGCACAAGGACAATTTGGAATAGATTTTTTGTATCTATGATTTTAGTGTTTGGCTGAAAATGAAAATCGGTAAAAGGAGTTACTGATTTCTATTACTGAAAGGCAGATGAGTATTTTTAAAAGAAAAAAATTGTTATAATTTCTTGATTTCACATTTACCATCTCCTTGACCTTGCTTCAAAAAAAACCAAAAAAACAACCCCACAAACAGATCTTAAAATCAGCAGAATGGGAACAGCTCCAAACAACCAACCTTGGTCTTTTCTGTCTGAAATTGTTCTGTGAATGTATTTATGTGAATGTTTTCTTTTATCAAGGAGAATAAACTAGATCCTTATCTGAAGTAAATAATTTTTCGTCCGCTTCCCTCCCATGGGATTTCAGTGATCTAAATCAGAGAAATTCTTTCAGTGGCAGACCAGTAATAAATATAACTGTATGGAACATAGTCTTAAGTGTAGAGTAGAATAAAGGGTAAGGTGACCTAGCAACTCTGTCATCTCTCATTTTTATTATTCCTTGGGGTAGGAAAAAAAAATCTTTTGAGGTGACTATGTTCATTGTAGCGAAATTACTATGAAAGATTCCCGTGGGACACTTGCATAACTGACCATTAGGAAAAAACCTGGCAGTCAGGAGAATAGAGCAGATACGTTTTCTGTTCTCTTCATTATCTTTGTCCCAAGTGTAGGACAGGGTTATATAATCACAGTTAGAGACTGTCTTGCATTCTAATGCACTCATCAGCCACTGAGAATCTCTCCAAGATGGGGAGATGTCATTTAAGTAACTCCATCTTGGGACAAATTGGAAACACTGCCTGAACAGAAAACAGCTACAGTTAGGTTAAACTTCTTACAAATGTTGCAGACTACACAAAAATCTCAGGAGCTTCATAGCTGTTATGAAAGCATGAGGTGGACAGTGTAAAAGCCGATTTGGGCTATGACATTTCCTACATGATCAGATGTATTGTAGTGATTCCCTACTGTGCTGCTGCATTAGGCACTAGGAAGTTTCCTCTCAAAAAACAAGAAGTATGTCTCTGTCAAATTGAGGATTATTGGTTGTGGTGTGTCTCAGATGTAGTACAGTTTTTCTCAGGGAGTGAAAACTTGAGCGTTGGAAAGCAATGTGAAGGTTATGCTTAATTCCATATGTCATGGTGAGGCCCTGTCTGGGTGGAGTCGGTCTGTAGGATGTTTGGACAGAGTCATGGGAGTGAAAACATTTGGAATTGTGCTAATTGTGTGTGACCCAAAAACTCATGGAAATCAGTGGAAAGGCTTCCATTAATTACAGTAAGTGCTGGAGCAGAAGGTCCTTGGCCTGGTCGTTTGAAGGCCTGTGTATTCTGGTTCCCCTGTCTCCCTCAGTGTCTTCTCCAGAATTGTTCAGCAATGTGGATAACTGAGTTGCTTTCTGAAAGGCCTTTTATTGACAGCAATTTAAAAAATCATTTAAGATGTGCTGGAGCGGTATGAAATGATATATTGAAATGTGTGCCATGGGGCAGGGTGGTAAAAGGAGCTGCAGCTCAGCTTGCTGGAGCAGCTTCCCAAGCTCCAGACCATTTTGTGTATTATTTTTTTATTAATTTTTTTCTGTACCTTGTTAATAGTTAATCTATATTGTATAGAGAGAGGCTGGTGAAATACATGTTCTGCCAACTCTTCCCTGTATGTTTCCCTAAATAAGCTCTGAAATAACACTTTAAACAGGTCAAAATAATTTTTTAAAACATTTTTAAAGATACGTATTTTCTTTTCTAATATGGAACCGCAGAATGCCATATCTTGAGCTGTGAGAGTTGAGGAACTGATCCACCCGCAGCAAGTGGTTCCCGTAACTGACTACAAGTGAGATAAGTCCCCACGATTTTCTCTGTTTTGATGGACACTCACACATACAAACACAGTGCATGGCTACAGGTGCACAAGTTTTCTGTAACTGTTTAAAAAGTGCTGTATCGAAATTACCAGTCTCCTGAACAAGCAGTTTTCTTCTTTGTTTAGAAAAGTAAACCAGGCTAAAATTGGAAGCACCAGTTGGGAATGATAAATATTCATTACCCTGGGTGTTGGTGCAGTCAAACAGTATTGATTTCTGCTGTTGAGGATTACATTCTACACCTGTTTGTCTGACTGTGACACTCAGATCTGGGTGTTGTTTGCCTTGGAACACCCTGTGCTTTGTGTCTGCTGAGGCACAGCAGGGCCATGGCATCAGGCATTTTCAAATCTCAGAGAATTAAAGCCAGAAGTAATACAAACCCAATGTAACACTGGCATTTCCAGACTGCTTTGGTCTGTCTTCTATCCTGTTTGTCTGTTTGTCATTCAGAGAGCCTGGACGTTACTCTGTGCAACAGCAGGTCCTATTCAACACCAGGAAGTGACAGAGGATGTGGTGTTGCAGCCCAGCTATGCTTCCCTGGGCTGCTATAATAGGAGAGACTGCATCCAAGACTTTGTTTGTCCTTCTCCAGCTGCACCAAGTTCATCCTCACAGTGGGAAGATTCCATATTTATTCCTCTTGCACCCAGGCAAGACATGCCACACATAGGTGCAGCAGCAGTGCTGCGGTCACTGACTGACAGAGAAGACACAGCAGCCAAAACCAAATATTAGAGACAGTTTGGTCTTGCAGGGAGTTCTTTGTGATCAAATTTTGTTATTCAGTTACTTGTCTTACTGCTCACAATTGAATCTCAGATCTGTGCTATAGATTTAATCCTCAGAGATTTCTGTACAAATTCACAGTGATGCGTTTGTGCACCTTTAAACTGTAACAGAGGTAGTTTTAGCTGTCAATAAGTATTTATGATTCAACTTTAAAATGCCTTTGTCAAAGTTCTTTTTTCTTTAAAAGAATGACTGTTCATATGCTTGGAAGTATTTATGTACAGTCCTAGACTTGTCTGCATTGATATCCTGTTCAAAGTGTTGGGAGTTGAAATGTAAATGTAGAGAAAGAAAAGGATGAATGTTGGTTTGTTTTTAAATGTTAAAATGCTGTGTTTCCAAAAGATGCCTGGCTTTAAATTGCAGAGATGCTGAAAACTCATGTGTTTATAATCTTCAGTAATAGGTAATTTTCACTCTTGTCTGTTATTGATAAACTTGTTTATTAATTTCACTAATTTTAACATCAGTACCTAGCATTCATACTCAGAGTTCATGATAATACAAGACTTATTCGAGGGTTACTTTTTCAGGCTTTTGCTTTTGTAGTGACATATATTTCTTTAGGCTCTAGTACAAAGAATGCACAATATTTAGCCACATGTAACACAAAAGCTAAATCATACTTGCATGTCAGCAAAACCGACATAATTTAGTATGCGAATAACTGCTAATAAGTGTCCATACAGTACAGGGAGTGATGTATGAGCAAACATATGTGCCATGGTTCGTTTTGTAAGAACTGCAGTCTTTTCCCACTCTTCTTTTCTATTATGTTGCTAGGCTAACAATAAAAAATTTGTATTTGGATTGTGTTATTAAGGTATGGTGGTGGAAGGAGGTGTGTCAATTAATGTCAAATTCAGCAGAGAAATGTGATGATTAAATGGTCAGCAGCAGGTGAGGATTATGAAAAGTGGTAAAGCCCACAGTGGGAGCCACATTCAATAGCAACTTTCTGGCACAGGAATAAACATGAACATGTTGCTGAGGTTTCCGAGTACAATTTAGTTTGACTTTGAATTAAGCACCAATCTCTACAAGGTAACTTAATTACCTTATCCCTAGGGTGGTCGTGTAAGGTAGGTGGCATTGTTTGTGTGAGGTAGTTGTACACTATGTAGGCTTAAGAAAAATATGCAGAGAATAAGTTTCCTCCTTTCTTTTCATCAGCTGCCAAGCCATGACTTCCCTGAAGTAGTTACACTTCTTTTGTGCTGCTACCCAGCAGTGCCTGTGTATTTTGCTTGTCCAGAAATGTCTTGTGCTTTTGTTGCACTGAAGTCAATTAGAGCTAATAGTAAATGATTATGTGGAACATCTTGGGAACTGAAAGACAGCAGAGCCTTTCCATGCTCTGTGTGCCCATCTGCCTTTCTAGTGTTTGCACTCCCTTCTTTTATGTAATTACTTTATCCTTTTTACGTCACTCATTTCTTAAAATCACTCACAGATTGAACCCCTTTTGCTGCGTTTGTCAGTCAGTTCCACTGGCTGGTTTCCTGCTGTACACAGAGAAGTTTCTCCTCAGTTCCCTTAGTGAATAATCTTTTGTATATCCAGGCCATAATGTCTTGTTTCAGGACAGGCCCTCGTAGCCAGAAGACTGCCTAGGAAATGTAAGTTTGTGTGTACTGACACGTTTCACAGCTATGAGGAGGTGTAAAATACAGCATGGACCCCGAGGTTCTCTGTGCATCTCAGACTCTTTATGCATGTCCCCTGATGTACTGGAGGATGGGGTATGTTCAGGTAGAGATGCAATGGGGTAAAAAAATAAGCACAAAGCAAATTTCAGCTTTTTCTCTGAGAAAGCAGGCAGGATGCTATTAGAAATATCTAAGAAATACTTGTGCTTAGGTGAAAAGGATCTACAAACTGAAGTCTGTCTCATGCAACAGAGCTTTGTTTGTCAGCTTGCTATTGAAAAATGAAGACTGAGAAGAGATGAAATGAAACTCGGGAGCTGGGAGAAGGGGGTGTGCCTAGCCTTTCATTTCAGTCGTTTGCAGTTCGCCTTTGCATATTAAGACAGTGGAACTGGGGCCCACATGTGAGTCTCCGTGTCCTGTGTCCAGCTGGGAAGAAAAGAGATTGAAGTGAAATGGTGGGTTTCTGTTTTCCTCAATGTGTTTGGTGTGCTGGGCTGTTCTGATGATTCAAACATTTCTATATCTGCATCCGATTCACCTCAGCTGTTAAATTGGCAAAAAGGCTCTCAGCCTGATTTAGACCTGACTAACACCTTCCCAAACAATTTTGAAGTGTGGCTTGGGCATGCGTCAGAATTCTTTTCAGTGCTAACACAAGATAATAAATGGCAAGGATGTATTACTTAGGCTGTCACATGTTTTTCTTTTGAGCTGACGTTTTTCTCTCAGAGAGCAAAAGGAACAACCTTGCCTCCACTTGCATTGTGTCGTGTGTATTGTGAGTATGTGTATGTGAATAAAAGGTGTAGAAATACTGAAAGGCAGAGGTGAAGAGCATCCTGGTAATGTGGAGATGGTGGATGTCTCCAGTTAGAGCTTCTCTAGCACTGGAGAAATGATTTTAAGGTAGGCATAACCTGTGTCAGCTGAGCTCTTGGCCAGGTTATTTCCACACACGTTGAAAGCCTTGCCAGCCACTGCCCTGGCTTTGAGGGGACTTGCTGAAGAGTTCAGACAGTGGAGAGAAAAAATGGGTGGTGTGTGGTGTTGATCACTACTTGTGGGATTTTGTGTTAACGTGGAAGTGATGAATAGGAGCAGGTCAGGCAGGGAGGCTGTGGCAGCAGCCCAGCTGTCTTGCAAGGACTGCTCCCCATGTCAGGGAAAGGATATGCTAAGCAGAAAGCCACTTTTTGAATTGGGAAATTTGGATGTTTTAATTTCCCACATATCTTGTAAGAAAATGTCTCCATTCCGCTCAACAAACACCAAATTCCTTCCATAAAATAAAAACAAAGAGAGCTTTCTCTTGAAACACTCCTATGAAGCATCTGTTTTCAGTTAGACACAAAATTTTGCTTGGAAACATCCTGCTGGAAACGAACACCAAACTTGTTTAATAAATCATTGCCAAAAACAATCTGGAGAGGTCTTAGTCGATAATTAGCTTGACAAGATTCCTCTCCAGCATATTTGCCAAGCATTAGGGGCTGCTGATTCCCTTGCCTGGAGCAGTGGGGCCCTTTGCAGCTCAGTTACCAGCGGTGCTGGTGGGCACAGAGAGCTGGGCATGGCTGAGTGACACCTGCATGCTGATGAGCCTGGCTCTGCCTCTCCCTGGGCTCCGGGGTAATCAGCATTCAAGGGCATGGGCTTGTGCAGCCACCCCTGCCATATTCTGCATATGGAAATGGGCACTTCGGCTCAGCTGCTTTCGGGAAACGGCAACAAAAGCGCTCTTGATCAAGTGTGTTTATTTATTTAACTGGATAAGATGAACCTATGTGCTTGACAGCAAGAGAAAAGCCTTAGTGGTCTGTAACAATTTTTTTTTTTCTAAAATGCTTATACAAGCTGTGTGACTGGTGTACTGTAATCTGCAGTGTCAGGTAATCAAGATGGAAATACTTTGGTGTTTTTGTCCTTTTTATGGTATTGTTTTCCCCATCAGGAGAACTTACCAGCCAGGATGGCACAGTAGAAAAGCCTAGAGAAGCACCTCTTGGCTGATACTAATCTACAGCAATACCAGGATAGGCATTAGTTATGCAGTCATCATGTTGAATCACTTCTGAATTTTCACAGTTTCATCTGCATCACTTCCTGGCACAAAGACATTAAATTGAAAGATTTTAACAATTTTGAAATAGAAGAGTCTTTCAACATTAATGGGGATGAACAGGAGCCCTGACTGTTGAATTCTATTGAGAAAATACCTTGAAATATCCATGATCTGGAGTTAGCTGACAAAATGCATCTCTGAATACTGAAGGAAATCTCTTCTTAGCTTCTACAGGAGTTTTTTAAAGGTAGAAAAGTAAGAAGAAAAAAAAGCCCCGACTGATTCTCCTCCTCAAAATATCGAGGAAGGAAAGTAAATTTGATTAAAGAGATTTAGTTTACTTATGGTCTTCTTCTCTAAATATCATCCCTTACGTTTTGTGCAATTAGCCAGATCAGTTTCCTCAAATAAATGCAATGTTAAGAACAACATGTTCATTAGAGCTGATACATCCTGGGTAAGGAAGTGGGTTTAGGTTTTCTTTTTCATCAGCTGTGTAGTTTTTAGTGTCACTGATCGCAGTTAACCTTTTAAGAGGCGTTTGGGATATTAGCTGGTAGGTTACGCTCGCTGGAGCTGTGCTGCTCTGTGGGACATGAAGACGTGTCTGTGAGGTGATGGTACAGGAGGTGGTTTGTGCTGGCCACACAGTGGGCCGTGTTGTTGTGAATACAGAGCTGCTGGGGTGGTGTAGCTGAGAGCATTTGCTGCTTCAGCTCTCTCCCCTAGTGCAGTGTAATAACGCCCTGCTTCAGTGGAAATAACAGGGATAAAAAATCCCTGTTTCACTTTACATCAGCATTGGCTTACCTCACAAATCATCTGCTGATTTCACAATTCCTTTTGAGCTTGATTGTGTGGCACATTCATTTTTCATGGAACAATCCTTTGCTGAAATGGTTTCTGATGACACATGGGCAAGCTACAGAAAAAGGATGAGTTTTGGTGCCATTTTCTCAGCAAGACTCACTCACAGTAGCAGACCACTTGTGCACATAGTTCTTCTAGACACATATCTTTAGTAAAATTGAATGTTGGGTTATATTTATAGAACTCCTCTTAAGCTAGAAAATTACAATCATCTACTTTTCAAATGTGTGTGGGTAGAGGCTGCAGATCCAAACTGAAGCTTCCTTTCTGTAGAGAGAAAATCGATGACATGTTGAAATTTACAGCCAGCCTAGCTCCAGGGATTCACATTCTTACCAACAAGCACCCTGAGCTTATGAACTTGGCAAGTCTCACTTCAAATTATTTTGAAAGACAGTTTCAAATTTTACTATTTAATTCCCAAAGGATAATAGCAATTTCTGAAATTCCCAGTGGTATGAGCAAGGTCTTTTGAAGTACAGACGACAGCAGTTGGATTGCTAGCACAAGTAGAGCAATGAGGAAATAATGACACAGTGGGCTCTGCTTAACCATTATGTTAATGGACTGAATGTCAGCATACTTTAAAAAAAACCCTCAAATTTGTAACATCACCTACTGGTCAGTAGCCAGTATCCCAGATGCAGGCGACTGTAGCAGTGTGCCCCCTGTTGATGGGGTGACCAAATTACAAGAGAATTTTCAAATACTCTTTGCTAAATAAGGCCAAGAGCCTAGAAGTTTCTCTCCGAATCTGGTGCAAAGACACCTCATAGGACCTTTTGGACTTCACCTCAAACCTGGGGCTGAGGCCAAGAGGTCCCCGCCTAAGTCATTCACTAGAAAAAGAAGAGAACAAAGGAATTAATGGCTTATGTGGCATGTCTTAGCAGGGCAAGGACCTCTTGCACCTGGCACGGTTTTTCTCTGTAAAGAGCTTTGTTATTTTGTCTTTTATGAAACCTTTTTCTGTTTCCAACACTGCCACAGAAGCCTTCCTGCTATTTTTATGCCATTCGGGGTAGCTGGGCTATCTCGGGGGTAATAGGATCTCTGAGAGCTCTTAAGACCCGGCTCAAGGAGAAACCTATTATGTGACCAGTACCTAAGCAGTGTCTTCAGAAGGGGAGATGATGCAGTGTCTAGAATTCTTTGCTTATGGAGCTGTTAATTGGCAAAGTTTGAATTAGGCCTGGAAAACTTTCAAAATAGACTAAAATCAGATGGAAAACATTGTTAGTCATTATGGATCATGTAGGCATTCTGTTTTATCTAGTGTGCAGCTTATTAAATTTGACAAAATCCTCATAAAACTGCTTGAGAAATGTCATCTGAACCTAGTTGTTAAAAAACACTGAGATTAAGTGTCATAATTTGCTCTTCTAAATCATAGTAACAACTTCCTTAGAACCCAAGGCAATGTGTCAGGTGTAGTCAGGCTGTGGAGAGCAGACTGTTAGTTCTTCGTGGTTTATATAATGTGTATGTCTCTGCAACACAAAATTGCATTAACCTTTCAGACTTACACACCGCACGACGAATAGAAGCCTAATTATCTTTCACTGTCACCCCTAGGTTTATTTCAAAATTACCGATTTCCAAGTTTTTACATCTCTTGAATTACCCTTAGTTTGGATTTTCATTCTCCAGCTATTAGCTTGTATGTATTCCAATCCGAATCTTATTTTCCTGAGAGAACTCTTGCCTATTTTCTTTTGTTTCTCTAATAATGTTTTCTTTAATCCACATTAGACTTTCAATTTCATTGAAACTTAATATTATGAGCAGATTGGTTGAAATAGTATTGCTGCTTATTTCCATCTGCCCAATGACAAAATTAATCACAACCAGGTATGTGGGCTGTTCCAAATTCCATGTCCCTTCTTGCTCCATGCCTGGTATTCAGCCACAGTCTTCATTTATGGCCTTCAACCTGTTTTTAATCCAAAGCCATGCTAACAATTCTTTATAATTAAAATTCTTTGCATATATGAAAGCTATCCCTTCAACAACCAATTCTGATTTTATATCAAAGCAAACCATGAAATCTCAGTGGTATAAATGTTAAGGCAAAACATCTTGATTATACACTCTTTTTCCAAAACTTTTTACATTAAGACAGGATTCAGCTGCCCAAGTGTAGGCATGTATTATATCTATGTCTGAGCTTGTCATCTACATTCCTTTTGTAGTAAATGAAGCAAAAGAAGCATTTTTAGGCTGTAGTTAATGGCGTTTTATAGAGAAGTCTCAGTCTGTGAAGCAGAATCATGCCAGCGTCTGCCTCTTCACTAACTGAACAAAGCTCATGTAGACACTTTACAGACTCACATTAACTCACATTAAGTGAGGTGAATTCTGTCCTTAATACCACAGGTGTGTATTTCTTTATTAGATTAGGCTTCTAACCTCTTGCATTAGCATCAGTAACCTTTTCCATATAAATTTAAAGAATTATACAATCCCTTGTAATATGCCAGCTAGAGCAGTCTCATATACCATTTGCTAATACTGAAATGGAGATTTGGGCTTTTGTGTGTGTATCAATTGTAAGGGCATAGAAAAACAATCAGTAGATTTGCAACTGCATTTTTACATCAAAATCTTAATTTTAATCTACTGAAGTTCACATACACCATGGGTGTTTTTCAATGGCAGCAGCTTCGGGACATTAGTCATTTGGGGTCAAGTTTTGTGGCTTTTCATTAAACCTTGTTAGCAAGTTGTTCCACCTCCACACTGGGGTCAAAAAGGAGTAAGTAACAGGATTGTTAAAAGTGTTGTTTTCTTCCAAGTGCACTTGATTCTGCTTCTTGGACCAGGTGGAATAAACAACTGATCAGTGTGTTGTTTATTCCAGCAGCATGGCCTCCACAATTCAACTAGGCTTTTTTGCAGACACTGCTTTCAACAATAAGCTCCAGGACAGGATGCTGGAGAAATCTATAAAACAGTGTTAGGGCACTAAATTCCCACAGAAAACACCTTACATAATAAGGGGTAGGATGACAAATCTGGGTGCTATCTCTGAAGATAAGTATCACGATAGCCACATAAACCCAATACATTGGTACAGCATAGAAAGACAGATAATCAGGAGTCTGTTATTAATGTTAAAACTTAATTTCATTGTCCCAGTCACACTATTTAGAGCTTGGTCTATAAAGAGAAGTTTTTTCAGTGGTATTGAACTTCTCTACGTATCTTCCTTTTCCTTTTTGCAACCTTTGGGGCACAGCAGGGAGCAGTCTTAAAGGGTTTGTGCTGTGCTGCCTGTGCAGCACAAGTGACAGACTTCGTTAGCACAGGAGTTTGGTCAGAGCTTGTGGGAACTCTGACCAGCTCTCCCAGAGATCCCTGACCTGATTTGCAATATGTACATTCAGCAGATTGGAATCTTGTCCTGGAGGATTGCTGTGTCTAAATATCACTTGTGCATATCTAACTGCAAATAGAAAAGAGAATTATACCTTTTCATTGATTAGAAAGTCTATGTATTTTATGCACAATGATAAAAAACCCCAACAAACCTAGACACAAGGGGTTGAATACTTAACTCATTCCAGCTTCCCTTTCACTGATTTGCAAATAGAGGGTAGATAGAGAATTTTAAAAGCCTGTGACCAATAAAGAGGGCTGCAGCAGGTAACTAAGTAAAAACAGAAACCAAACAAACCAACACAGAGAGGAAAATAATTTGGAAAAGAACCTGGAATTTTCACTTTTCAATTGTCTAAAACTGTGGAGGTTCTTTAGGGGATTCTGGAGTCTTGTCTGTCCGCACCCTGGCTCAGGATGTGTGGTGCAACTCCAGTGACATTGTGGGATTTCCCCTGGTAACACTGACAGAGCCCATGCCTGTGAGCGTGTCAGGGGGTTCAGACCTGGACTGCAGTGAGGATAGACCCTGGCAGCTTTTGGGCTATGAGGGGTCTTCTGCAATACCATCTTGTCATGTCCATATCCTGTTTCTCATTCCAAGGCAGGGTAGCAGGTCAGAGCTGCAGGGAGCCATTCAATCGGCTTGTCCATGTAGGAGATGCTGGAAATGCAGGGAAACAAACATGCAGCTGAGGCAGCCACACAGGAAAGCAGGGGCAGCAAAGTCAGATGGCTCTTGTAGCCATTGAATGTTATAGAAAGCCTTGCAGAGAGCCTGCCTGCTTGAAGCTGCTCAGGAAATGGGAGATAGAGAGCTCTCTCTGCTTTCTCATTTTTAACACTACTGCTTCTGTGCATCCTTGAGGAGTCATTTTGGAACATACTATGTTGAAACCAGTAAAATACTTGCTTTGATTTTTATCTCCTTCCTAATGTATACTGGAATCATTACACTGGCCTTAACTACAGTGCGTGCTGTTTGGTGCCTTTTATTGGAAGAAAGCCCTGTGTTGAAAGTGCAAAAAGCATTTATTGCTCCTTTTTTCTCATTCAGAGTGGACTTATGTGTCCTTGTCTTTTGGTTACGTGGTAAAGAGGTGGTGTGGCACACGGAATTCTTAGGTAGAGATGCCTTTCTGTGGTTTAAATACAAAACTTAGCAGCCAAGGCCAAATGATTGATGTCTGGCTCTGCTCTAGACTGGTCCAAACAGCATTCCAAATATCTGCTGGCCTCAAAGTACAGACTGACTGTGTTTCTGAGCCCATTTATTCCTAACTTTGCCAAAGGGAGCATTCCCAGCACTGCATTTGCTGTCTCCACATACACACTCCCCCCTCAGTTACTGCCCACATGTTCTGGGCACTTCATTGTGTGAGTTTTGCCTTTCAGCACACCCCTCTGGGAGCCTGAGCAACTCCAGCTGGTAGGAAGATAAAACAATGTGTGTGTAAATAATTTTCCTGGGAGTTTTTCCCCTTCTGACTTTGGAAATTGAAACAAGTCAGTGAGGGATATGACAAGCCCCAAAGCTGGTGCAACGGAAGGATGTTGGATATAAGGAGCAGGATGGGATCATATAGCATAGGGTTAAGAAGCAAAAGAAAAGAGGCAGAATAGCAGAGGAGGGAGGGGAATGGAGGTGCTTTCTTGGAGAAGCTTTTCCACCAGCCTTTCAGAATAGTTTGATTATTGAATAGGACAAGTAGCTGTTGACAAAAGCTGTTGTTGAGCAAAGGCCCGTGCCTACTTTGAGGAACGAGAGACATCTCTTCCTGTCACAGTATATGCTCTGGAGTTGTATGTTCTTAGAAGTATGCATTTCTGAAGGTAAGTCCCTAGTTAAATGCAGGTGACTCCAGTGAGCTCAGACAAAGCTGAGCTGGGATGTTTTATCCTTGGGTAAAACGGTGTGCTGTGGCTGAGCCAACGGCTTTGCTCCCTGCCACTGAAAGGAGTATTCCTGTTCCCAGTCCTCAGGCTGACTCCCTTCCTTTGCTGGCTCCGGGGATGTTGCACTCTGCTGAGCCACTTTGGCTGGCTACAGCTGGAAAAACCAAATTCCAGCTTTACTCACAGTCTAAAGCCAGCTCAGTGCTTTGTCAGAGATGTGAAACTAGTATAGAAGTTAATGTGTCACTTAATAGCAGTTTGGTTTACTTCTGTAACATTAAGTCAGAGCCATTTTCAAGGCACAGCTGCTTTTATATTTTATTAGACATCTGAGAATTTAGTTTCCTAAAATATTTCTGGTGATGTTGAGTTCTGGGGTAGAAATAATCTCATTTATTATGTAAGTATTCTTGCTCAGACAGTTTCTTTAGAATCAAAGCTCTCTATGCCTTTAACATGAAGTCTTCTGATAAGAAGATCTAAACTTAAAGTGGTTCACTTGAGGTCTTTATCGTATTTAGTAAGGATTAAATAAGATTTTTCCAGTTATGTATGCTAGAACTGCATAATGAGAGCTAATGAAACAGTCAACAGAAAGTAATTTTGTTCCTGCTACATAATGCTGTACGATAAAATTTGAAATTCACAGGGCTTCTATCAGTTTGATTAAAGCTCATTTCATTCTCTAAATAAAGCTTCTTAGGTGTTGGAAATTGAAACTGAAATTGCATCTCTGGAGTATTCCCTAACGATTGTTTAAAATCATTACCTGAATCAGTTATTATTACATTAATCAGCATTGAATTCAAAAAGGAAAAGAAACAAAAACCAAGCAAACAAAAACAACAACACAACTCACAAAGCAACCAAAACAACCAGGGGAAATGAGGAGAATTTCACCTCATATAAACTTGAAATTCTGTAAAATTCCAGGACAACTTGATGTCACCCTGTAACTGTGATACAATGACTCTCTCACTATGTATAGGCAAACTTTGCAGAACATGTCTAGCCTTGCCATCCAACTGGTGATTTCTTTTGTTCAAAATGAAAGTTTCCTTCACCTAAAGAAACATGTAAGTAGCTCCTGTTGGTGCAAAGTGTTACACCAGACTTGTGCCTCTTGCTGCTTGACTGCTCAGCCAGTCTGCTGCTGCTCGGCCTTGATTTTCTAGAGGCAGCTTAGTTGTAACCATGGGACTTACTATGTAAAATAACTCATTTAGTGGAATTAAAAGTACATTTCTGAGCTAATAACTGGACAGCACACAAGGTATATGGTCTTCTCTCTATTTAGGGACTGAGAAAGGAAATTGAAAGGTCAGCTGAACTTAGAATGTATGACGCTTAAAGGCTGGGCATGGAGGTTAGTAGTACAAATATTTGTTAATGCATTTCTTTAAAATAATACTGTAATTCTCTGATACCCCTCTATCTAGGAACTGCAGGTGATGATACAGAATAATCAATATCATTCCTTTGGATGACTTTTGCATCCTTGAGAGAGGGTAAGTCATCTGCTGTATGGGGTTTTTTTTCACCTGCTGATAATCAGACTTCCAAAAAATCGATGCTTGGTGGAAAAAGAATTCAGCTAAGCACTGCAGGCTGTATTTCTTCTGGTAATGAAAGTGTCCGAAGGGGCAGTGCCATCTCTTTGAATTCACTAATATTCTTTCTAGCTGTTGTAACCATTACGTTAGTGGCAGTTACTCTGTGTAAAAGGGGTTTGATAATGCTTTTATCTCTCAGCCCTAAAAAGCAGTCTTTCTGTCCACAAAAGGATGCTGTCCTCTGTGCTGTGTGTGCACGTGCACGTACCCGTGATTTGAAGCTGTGCATAGTCTGACTTCTAAGTGCGTTCATTCATGTTCATCCAATGAACATGTGAAGTAGGCATTATCTTTTTTTGATGAAACCTCACTTCCTCCAAATTTGGCTTTCTTTCCTTGATAAAAATGCCCCTACTATTCACACCACAAAATACATTTTCTGAGACTCTACAGCAGACAATTGGAGACATGAAGCTCCTACAGTCCAATAGTCTTGGCCATATGTGTGAAATGTTTAATTTATAGAGGCTTTAGGTTTAAAGTGTTGGCTGCTGAAATGAGCTTCCAGGCATTGAGTAAGAGTTTGATCTGATGATTGAATGGTCCTGGTTTCAAGAGTCTTTTCTTCATCATGTTGCAGACTTCTTCAGGGTCTGCTAAAGCCCAGTGTCATGGTTCAGAGCCCTGCTGCTCTGAGGACTAACAAGCAGAGGTGGTTGGGCTGGAAGCTTTGCCTGCTTCCTGCTCTTGGAAGTTAGCTCAGATGCCAGCCCTTGTTTGCTGCCTGTTGTAGCAGTGTGCCCCTTGTTGACGGGGTGACCAAATTACAAGAGAATTTTCAAATACTCTTTGTCTGCCAAATAAGACAAAGACCCTAGAAGGTTCTCTCTGAATTTGGTACAGGGACACCTCATAGGATCTTTTGGACTTCACCTCAAACCTGGGGCTGTCCTATTGGACCGAGGCCAAGAGGTTCCGCCTGGGTGATTTAGTGGAAAAAGAAGAGAACAAAGGAATTAATCACTTTTGTGGCGTGGCTTAGCAGGGTAAGGACCTCTTGCACCTGGCATGGTTTTTCTCTGTAAAGAGCTTTGTTATTTTGTTTCTTATTAAACATTTTTGTGTTTCAAACACTGCCACAGGAGTCATCCTGCTCCTTTTATGCCATCCGGGTAGCTGGGCTGTTTCGGATATGAAGGGATTGCTGAGAGCTCAAACAACCTGGCTCTAAACAAACCCCTTCTTTCATCATCATGAAAGAATTCATCCAGGACCTACTGGAAGTACTAATAAATTGGTGTTACCAAGAGTTCCCTCTCTCAGCAGAAATCCAGGGTGCTTCTCCAGCACCATCATTCCTTGGCTTCCAGAAACTGCAAGCACCGGTTGCTTCAAAATTGTTTCCAGTCTTGAGCACAAGGTTCTAGCTCAAGTTGTGTCCCTGAGCCCCAACCTACTCAGAAACCTTCCCAGAAAAATCTAATCCTCCTCTAGAGCAAGGTCTTTAATTTCCTGCCAACTCACTGGGTTGTCAAGGCTCAGAGGGTGAATGGCTGAGGGTTTCCTACGCTGTTAATTATGCAAATTAGGATCCACAAAACTTTTCCTGGACTCTGCTCATTCATAAAAGACTCAAATGATCTCATTATTTTAAGTGCTGAAAAGCCACTCTAAGCTGTGTGTGTTTCAGCATTGCTTCTATGGCATCTTGGCTGGCCCCAGCAAAAGGAGTGGAATGACAAAAGCACTTCTCTGGAATCAGACTGCCCCTGAGCAGCCTGGTAACTCTGCTAAAACATGTGCTTTGTGGTGCCTGGTGCCGGGCTTCAGGAACACTTCTCTGCCATGAGGAGTGACCTGGCTGTCTCCAGACCACAGCTCTGCACCTGCCCTGGGAAAAGGGCACAGAGGAAGCACTGCAACAAACTGAAAAAAACAGAGATTCAAACACTTTAAATGGAGAAATCTGTCATTACCGACACACATTAAAAACAGCAGGTTAGTACTGGACAAAGACATTGTAGTGCCTGTGTTTATCTTTCTTGTTGTTTCAATCATTTCTCTAATTTGCTCTTAGGCCAGAAATAGACCTGGAGTTTTAAGGTGTTGGCTGTTGTGATTTCATGACAGTACAAGCCACTGTTTTTATTACATTTAGTGACTTTGTACATTAGTTGATTGAATTGTTCAGTAAATTTAGTCTTGGTGTACAAAATAGCCTCTTTTAATCTGAAATGTAATCGAATAGGAAGATATGCCCTTCATATCTTTCATATATGAACTTAATGTTATCTGTTATCCATTATTTTCCAAGTAAAATGAGCATGATTAAATTCTTAATTAGCTGAAGCATATTTTTTATTTAATTTTGTCTTAATTCCTCACAGAATTCTATATTATCTGTTTGGGGAATTGCTCCCAAAACATTAGCATTTCTCATACTGGAAAACCCATTTTAATTGATTATTCAAGTGCCTAGTGGCCAGTTTGTATTCTTAATGTTCTTACAAATGCTAAGGCCTGCATGCTAGAGAAGTATCTACAGGAGGTGGACTTGGATGACAGAAATCCAAAAGTTTTTAATTTCTTTTCAGTTTAAAGTTTTTTTATGACAGTACTTAAATAGGGTCTTTTTTACACATAGGAATTGCTTATTTTGGAAAACAAATGAAAATTTACCTAAGTAAGAATATTAGCATGAAATCTGGTAGATGTAAAGATAAATAAAGAAAAATATATTTATGTCCCTTAGGTTATATGAATAATTACTAATTATTTTAATTAACAACTTAGTTAACCAATTCCAATTGGAAGATGCTGGTGAAATACAAGCTGTTATCACTGGTTGTTTTGGTACATAAGTACCAATTAATATTTCCTACATCTAGGGCTAATTGCTTGGAAAGATATATGTAATTAAAGGAAACAACCCTGCAATTTGTATAGATACTTTTCCCTTCCAATAGGCTTCTGCTCCTACTGAACATAATGGGGGAATGTGCAGGCTCAGGCCAAAAATGGTGTTCTGTGCTTTTTTCATTGAATTTTTATGTTTTTAGTCTCTGGTTGGCCAATCTTCACCTAAATGTTGTGTAACATTCCCTCTTCTTCTTCCAGAGCAGTAATACAACCAAAATACCCCCAACAAGTTTATTTTTTAGGATGTTTGTAGCAATATTTCATCAGGAGAAAGCTCTAATGGGGAGTAAAGAACTATGAAAACCTAAATCCGTGTCTCAATTTCCGTGATTATGCTAAAGGAAATGAAATTGTCAAATGCAATTACCTTTACATTTTGAATATAGCAATGATTTTGCATGAGCAGAACATTGTAATGTCTTTTCTTTGTGTATAATTAATACAATTAGAAGAAGTAGGGAGGAAGAGGTACATGGCATTTAAGAGATGAGGACAGAGAAAAAAGCAAAATGAGATGTATCAGGGACTTCTGGAAAAACTTCCTTATGTCAGAGTAACTGTTTCGGATGCTGTGAAGATGAGAGGATTTCTCACATGGCTTTAAGGGAAGGTACATACCCAGGACAGCGTTTGAGGAAAGCATAAAATCATCTATAAAGATTTACTGTCCTTTGAAGAACCTTGGCAAGCAATTCTGTGGCCTCTGACACACCTTTACTCTTTCATGAGCTGAGAGGGAGCTGCCCCATACAATGCTGTGATTTTGGGTGGAGTCAGAAATTACTCTTTGTTCTCACAGGGGGTTATCATTCAAGGGTTGTTGCAATCTCAGTTACTCCTTAAACTCTGTGTGATAATGGCAGCCAAAACTCTGACTAAGGGGATTAAAAAAAAAAAAAAATAGGTAATTGAAGGAAAAGTCCTTGCCTCCAGCTGGATTTTTTCTGGAGAATCTTACAGTTTACTGTGAATTTTAGTTTTTCCTTCTGCTCCTCAAACACCTCATTTACTGTTAGTTGGGCGAGCATGAGAACAATTGCTTCTCTAGGACTGCCACTTCTTCCTATTTAAATATTTTTTTTCTGTATGCTCTGCCTTATCATTGTTTTTTGTGCCTGATTGTATATAGATTACAGTAATTATAGAGAAATACCAAACCAGATCTCCCAGATGCTAGGCTAGAGATGCAAGGTCTTGAAAACGTCCCCTTGTGATGTTTCTCAGCAAGATCCATTTCATCATTATGAAATTATTGCAGGAAACCACAGCTTTTTGCCCATGACTCCAGACAACAATATGTGATGAACACTGATAAAGAAGAGAGAGCTGAGTCTGATAAAGCAAAGTCTGCAGCTATGAAAAACAAAAATTGTGGCTGTCAATATTTTGATTAGAATAATAACTTGCTCTGTGCCAAATACAGGATGAAGTAAAGAATCAGATTAAACCCAAGAACATCAGCGTGTTTGCAATGCCAAAAGATGCACAAGGAGAGAATTCATTTCTGAATTGCTTGATTTAAAAGATACTTCATCTTCATATCAGCAACTTTGCTTTATGTAATGAAAAATCACACCATTTTCAAAGCCAACAAAATAGGAAGGAGACACAGGTGTGCTGTTTATTTTGAGATATAAAAGATACGGAAGGACATTTAGATTGATGGGAAGGCGAAACAAGCTTTTATCCAAGAAAAAGTATTTTTCCTTGTCACACGTGAAGGGTTTGTTTTTACTTCTCCATTAAAACCAAAAAGACGGGACATGTAGTGCTAGAACAAAATAAGGGATACAGAGAATATGTGATCGTGCTTCATGTGAATTTTCATTGTGTAGAAGTTCAGGCAGTGACAACACTTCAGATTTCTTCAAAATTCATATTTCATGTTTGCTTTTAATCTGATGTCGATAGTGTGCTTTCATTTGCTCTTTATCCATGTAATAGGCTATTTATTATTTGAGTGTTCACTTGTTGCTTTTTCCCTATAGAAAACTCCAAATCTGATTCCAAATCACTGTCTAGTTTTGACACAAAGAAAAGCAGATTTTAAAAATAACAGATGAGCTTTCAGGAGTGTAAGAGTTTGTTGGTCAGAGAGGTGGGGTTTCCTTCTCCTGTCTGATGTGTGACCTGTTTCTTACCCTGACGTTTCGGACTTTACCTGGTAAACCAGAGTGAATTATCCCAATTTCCATTTATCAGTACTTTGAAGTTCCCATCTTGAACGTTTGTATCATTCTTTTATCCATCCCTGCTGTATTTATACATAAATCTGCCAGGGTTTTGGTGTGTGTTTTGGGCAAAGTCCGCATTTGATAAAAGGTGACCTTTTGTTTTGGTTGTCTGGCAGACTTGAGTGCCAATAAGCTGAAGGATGAGGTGTTTAATGAGTCCTGTGTATAGAAATAATGATAGATGACTTATTTGGAATTCTACAGACACAGCATGGCCAGGCACGCTGAGGAGTGCCTGGAACTGCACCAGCCTTACAGTGGAAAGCTTATTGATTACACAGAGACAGGGCACATTTTAATAATTTTTGGAACACTGTACTGCCTCAGGTACTAAAATCCATTAAAGGAGGGTTATAAACGCCGCTTTAACCTGGATCCCAGATTGTTTCTTGGTGTATAGTCAACAGCAGCTCTGTGAGATCAATCACAGTTACTAAGGCGTATTAAAATCAACTTGTTTAATTTTAATTGCTGGTACGCCTGACCCTCTGTGAGGCAGCTGTTCATAAAGCTAAATTGCTTTTCTGTCAGACGGGAATTTCATTTCACTTCATGCTAGATTTTTGCCTTATACACTTAACCAGCATTTTGCTTTCCTTTTCTCCTCCTTCCCCCTCGCCCATGATTTTCGTTTCTCTCCAGATAATTTTTTGTTTTGCCTTCTATCCTCATTAGCAGAAGCTGGAGCCTCACCAATGAGTCAGCTTTAATAAAGCAGTTGGATTGTTTGAATTATTAGTTGATGTAAAGGTACAGACCTGGAGCTCTTTTTGGTAGTTCCTGTTAACCTGTGCTATGTGAGCAGTTTTGCCTGCAGACTCCTAATCAGCTCATAAAAACAGCTGGCTCTGTTGATGGATATATTGTGAACAGATACATTTATTTTAAAGCTGGATCCTATTTTCTGTTTAGCTGCATGCATTTTAGTTTTCTGTGCTCTGTTTTTTTGTAGGGAAATTCTATGAAGCCATGTAGTAATTTCATTCCTGGTTTTGCATCTCGTGTCATTCTGTGTTTTGTCAGGGAAAAATCCATATTTAGTTTGTAACAAGTTATTTCCATGCTTCAATCTCTGCAGTTAGTCATAGACTTCAGTATCGGAAAAGGAGGAACACACCTAAGCCTTGACCTCCCACAAAACTTACTAAACATGGCTGTTGTCCTCATCTTCTTTCAGAAGCATGGGCTTATAAATACCCGCCTGCTGCCCAGCATGGACACAAGATGCTGCTCTGTTCTGAGTGTTGGATGCTTTCCCATTTCCAGTCAATTTGAGGATTTTCTCTGTCCTTTAAGAGATGATTGAAGCTTCTGTATCAGGTCAATACTTTCAGGCTCGTAGTAAATGCAGGGAGATAATAATAAAATTACTGGTTTTCATTTATTTAAAGGCAGCACTTTTTGGAAAGAGAACAGGTGGATGCAAGAGATGGGTGAGCAAAACCAGAACACTGAGTTTTGGTAAAAGAGCAATGGTTCCAGCACAGCAGTTGTACAAGTGCTGAATTTGTGCGTGGCTTTACAGTAATGGCCCATTAGGGCAGTAGTGGCAGCAGTTAGGGGGATTGGGACATGATGTCTGTTATTCTGGAGGCAAAGGGAGTCGCTGGCACTGGAGAGAAGATGCACGGCTTTGAAAATTGAACACAACATATAAAGTAATGCAGTATTATCAAGGACAATTCCAGGAATACACAGCACTGAGTAATTCTGTATTTATATATTTTACTAAAATTTTTACCCTCATGACAGCCTTGACCCTGTAGATTTTAGATTTTAGCACGCTCTGTGGATTTTCCAATAGTTTCATTGTGAAATAATGAAGGTGATTCTTTTTCATATGGATGATTCCCGTAATTTCACGAGTTAAGTTCAGATGTTACTTGTCTGTTTCTGCTTTATTTCTCATTTTTCATTCATGTGCATTCTGTGCTCCTTCTGTAGCAGATTTTAAAATGCAGGTTGCAGGTGGAGGGGGGCAGAGGGACAGCACACTCTGCTGTCTTGCCCTGGTGCTGGGAAGCTTGATAAAAAGGGAGCTCTTCAGAACCCCTTTTTCATTTTCTCCTGTCTGCATATAATAGTTTTCACTGACTTTGGATTTTTGGGGGTTTCTAAGTCAATTAAAAATGTTGGAAATGAGAAAAGCATTCTATAAACACAGCCATATTGCAGATCTCTTGAGATCTTCTGGAGGCCTCAGTCTGCTTTAGTGGCCTCAGTGATTCACATAGAGCCCACCCTTTGCAGCTGCCCTGCTTCTCCTTAAGCTCCTCTTGTCAAGGCTTCTATGAAAGCAGACAAAACCCAAAGTCCTCTCCTGTGGCATCCTGTCTCCTTCAAAGCCACACTTCTATGTTTCCTTGCTGAATTTCTGGAGATATCATCACTTAGCAATGCAGAGCGTGCCTTAGCTCATCTTGTGTGCCTGCTGAACGCCTTATTCTGCTGGGTCTGTCTTCAAAGGCAGAAGAAGGTTTGCAAAATTCAACCAGAGTTTAAAGGAGAACCTGCTGTTTGCAGAGATTGTTCTCTGAGGGTTCCTTGGCTGTGGAATGCACTCCCTCGTTGATCTCAAATAGCCTGAATTTAGTTACATGGTTTTGGGATGAATAAATGGCTATTTCAGTGCAACGTAGCTCTTAATTGCCTGGAAGTAGAAAATTTTAAACCAGAGGTGTGTTGAGGTGAACTGACCCCCTAAATAAAGGACCAGTTTGCTTCCTTTAAAAAGGCCTTACAAGTGACCAGTGGTGTTTAGGTAGATCTCTCCACAGAACTGCCAGATAGTAAAAAAAAGATGTGATTTAACAGTTTTTCTCTGACTGGGCCAAACTCTGGAAAAGATGTTTTGCTCTAAGAAGGGGGCAAGAATTCCTTCTCTGTGCATGTAATCTGGGAGTCGTTGTTATGAATAATGAGCCATCTGAATTGGAAGAGCCCCGTGGCTCACGTATATCAACCAGCTACCATGGTGATGGACATTGTGTAAAAATCTCAGTAAAATAGAACCCTAGGATATTCTCCCTGGTCTTTATTATAAGTCCCAGGCAAACACTCCCAGAAATGAAAATCCTCTAGGCAATGTTAAATGTAAGTCAACCTTGACTTGCAGGAATTCATCTTTGGAATGGAAAAATTGTTTGTCTCTGTGTCCAATTAATTCTTGGCTTTCATTTGAAACTGCCAGAGAGTTTGCCAACCCAATTTTGATGGGTTTTATTTATGTAATATAAATCCTTGTCAGCTGAGAATTAGTCTCATATATTCATCGGAAAAGGATTTTTTTTTATTTATCAGCAACCTGGATATTGTACACAGGAGACCTGAAAATGCAAGAATCTGTCTCACCTTATGAGTCAGAGCTAAACACTCTCTTCGGAGAGCTGTTGACCCAGCATGTCCCATACAGGCAGCAGGTAAGCCAATGAAACATTGATTATTAATAGAAAACAGATATATTATCATCTTCCTGCCTAAAACCCCTGCTAGAAAATAAGCTTCCTGAGTTCTTCAGCCTTATTTATATGAGGGAAAGTTTTCAATTTCTCCTGCTTGCAAGGTCTCTCAATTTTTTTCTCCAAATGAGAAACAGTAATGACTGTAATGCTTTTGATCAAACACTTAAGACATATTGATGAGTGTTTTGAGAGTTATTGCAAGTTTCCTTTGCAGATTTTTCTTGGATTCATTCCAATATTTGGATTAGATCTGTGGTTTCTTGCTGTTGTCAGTTTTGCTTTACGCTCCAGTACAGATTTCCCACTCCTAATTTTTCCTTAGCATGGAGGAAGATGGGGTGCCATTCCCACTCTCAGCATGTGGACATCAATCCTACCTAGGCTGTTTTGCTCTTGCCTGAACCTCATGCTGAGCTCCCAACTCTCTAGTGGATTGGCCAAGCCTATAATAAACAGAGTTCTCAGGAGCTGGAAGCTGCTGGTTCGCCATGTGCTTTGGCAAGATGTTGATCTTCCACAGCAGCCTTGGGTATTTGCTTTGACAGAGTGCCTGGGAAAGGTTATGTGTGTCCAGCAGGAATCAACAGTGGCTCAAGCAGTTACCTGTTCATGTAGGCGTCACTGTAAGTGTGGCTGGCACTCTTCAGAATCGCTGTTGCATGCCCTTCAAGGTAAAGAGAGCTGTGTGCATTCCAGCTCAGGATTTTCACTGATGAGATGTATCCGTGTCCTCCAGGGGAAACCTCTTAACTCTGTGGAAAAAATCAGGACCAAATCAGTAAAAGTCCATAGAAATCAGTATTGTTAGGAATGTGTTTTGGTCATGCTTAAGGAGAGGTTTGAGTCAAAACCTCATTTCATGTTTTGCTTACTTATACAGAAACCTCGATTTTGCCTACCTATTTAACTGCTTCTGAATAATTCTTATGAAAAAAAGTTGTAGAGTAGGAGAGTACATCAAAAAAGTGTGAACTGAAGAAAAAAATTATGCTGACCTTACACTCTTTCCTGAACGTAATTTGTATTTCTGTATTCTCTTGTTCTTTAATGTGCTTAAGAGAAAGTGAACGTGGAAGAGAACTATAATTTAGTATATAGAAAACTTTAAATTCAATTGCATAATTCTATACGCACAGGCTTCTGAAGGACAAATATGGGCAAGCACAGCTAGCTGCCTTTTTCTGCAAATACACAAGTATCTCAATGTGTATAATCATATAATGTAATATATAGTTTTCTCATAATGCACAAAATACCTTAGAAGTATAATTTGTCTGTAGTGTTAGTGCAAACCAATATCAGCAATTGTAGCATAAAAATAACGGAAAGTTTAAAATAAAGCTCTTCTAAGCTACAAATTAGAGAAGCAAACAAAAATAAAAGTTAAGCAATCAAAATGATAAAAGGAAGGTTTTTAATGCTAAATCTTCAGTTCAAGATTTTACCCACAGGTGGTGTGAAGTCTGCCCTGAAATAATGGGGCTGAATTTCCAGGAATCCCTTCATTAGGATAGGATGTGGGAATTCAAGCCCTCCCAAGGAGCCAGAGCAGGCTGTTACCAAGAAAGCAGTTGTTGCAGGGAGAATTATCTGGTAGGCAGTGCACCTCAGGAAAGGTGTGCACTAATCCCTTTGCCCTACTCAGCGTGGGCAGGATGTCATCCAGAGTCCCTGGGCAGAGTCAGGACACTGCACTGCAAGGCAAAGTCTGTGCAGAATGAAGGGAAGCCATAGGAGACCAGAAAGAAGAGAGAGCTCCAAAATCAGCCCTCTGGGGAAAGACTTCTGGGGCTACTTCACAGACAGAAGATAAAGGGATGGTACATGAAAGGTAGTTTCACGTGGCAAGGGAGAAATTATGATGTACGTCTATGGATAGGAAAAAAATACACTTAAAATACTATTAAATTGATCTTGTACATTAGGAAAATTTCCTAATGGAGAGGTTAATTAAACATAGGAACAAGGTTGAGTTTAAATGAAAACAAGCCATTATAAATAATAAAACCAAGCAGCAGAAAAATCGTAGCAACAGCAAATCAGCTTCTTTCTGGTGTCCACACCAGGCAAATTCTTTGGCCAGAAAAACAGGGGTCCGCACCTGATTTCCCCTTCTCCAGCCCTTGCTTTGGGGAATGCTTTTGGGAGCCTAAGCAGTGGGAAGGGTGGTGGGGAGAACCTAGAGCTCCCCCTCTGGCTCCCAGCTGTTGGCTTGCAGCACCTTGTTCAGTCCAAACTGCTGTCACGGACCCAACACCGGGGCTGAGGTCAAGAGCAGAGCATGCTTGTGCCACCAGGCAGGTTCTCACGGCCACATCGTTGGTATGATCCTGATGGATTTAATAGACTCCCACCACTGGAGAATTTGTGGTTACACAGGTAGTACTGAGTGTGGGAGACACTGGGTTGTTGAGATGCTCTCAAGTAGTTGATACTAGGCTGATAAGATTTGTTTTACACAGCTGTGTGGGTCATTAGTGAAGAACTGAAACAGATGATTACTGAAAAGAATTGATTTTCAAACTACAGTTCTTTCTCAATTAAAATTATCTTGTGGCACTCAAAAGCTGTAATTTAAAGTTGTAATAGAAAGACAAGCAAGTCCTCACTTGATATTTTAGATACAATAACCATTTTGAGTCATGTGAGCTGTAAAAAACCTATCATTTGTATAACAAATTGTCTAACTTTATTTTTTTATTGGATTAAATTTGATTTTGATTTGGTTTTCAAGTGTGTTTCATTAGGAGATTGGAGGCCATTTTTCGTATTGGAGAAATAATGGAGAAAAAGCCCCACTGTGCTGTCATCAGCTCAAACTTTACCATTGGCTTGGATGACACCCAATATTACCCAGTGGCCTATACCTGAGATTTCACCTGAGAATGAGGTAAACAATATCAGCCCTGGCTCTCATGAGATTACTGTGGGCAACTAGGCTGGTCACTTTAGTTCTAGAGTGCTTTGTGCAGACCTTCTTTGCTGGTAGAGGTAAGTCAGTATCTCTAACAAAGAATTCTAGTGCTTAGGGCATTTAATAACATAATGGGGATTGTCTCTTAAAACAAAGCTGTTACACAGCAGCAATGTGCTGGGTAACATGTGCTGGGAGACATTTTACCCAGGCTCTTACACTCTGTAGCCCTTCTGCTTTTGATCCTTGTAGGATCATTCCAGCCCAGTTTTAAGATTACCACTTCTGTTCACTCTTCAGCCTCTTATTTTTCCAACTTTGCACCTGACTTGGTGCAAAATTTTGTGTAGGCTTAATTTTGTGAAATGGAATTTGTAAAGGGTTGTATTTATTTGACATGAGAACTTGCAAGAGAAAATTCATGTTTGTGACAGAAATAAATTCTTACCCAAGAAATTCCCCCAACAAATCTTTGCTGTGGGCTCTATTGATAGAGTAACTTTGTACCCTTATATCTCCTCAGTGCTTTGACTTGGACAGAAAATATTGATCTGTAGCATGATCTGTCCAAGGGCAACAGCATCATTAATTGCTAAGTGATCTGCAAAACAATTAGAGACCTCCTGGCTGGTGAACAGAGAGATGAATGGAGCTGTCTGCCTAATCAGATACAGTTGTATCTATCTATGGACCCAATTGTGTTGTTCCGAAATGCCGTCAACATCTGTCACTTCCCCCTTCTTGCAGTAACATATGCCGTGCTCTGCTCTGCAGGGTCCTGCTCAGAAGCCTTTGAGGAGAATTTTATTGGGCTGGGACAGAATGGGTAGAGCTTTTAAGGAAATTTTTATCCCCTGTTTACCTGTTCAGATGTGCTTTGTGAGAGAAGAGCAGAATTAAGCTAGAGGTTCTAAGCACAGGAGAATGTCATTCACATTTGCATTAAGAGCATGAAGGCAGGACAAATGTATTAGAAATTAACTCTGACCCTGGATGCAGTGAATGTAGCATTAAGGAAACAAATGTGATCAATGATTTTTGAGGCTGTGTTCTTCAGTACCTAGTGTTTCAAAAGTGAACATAAGCACTGCATGCTACACATGGATGCTGCTTGTGTGTGGTACTCAGTTTAGTGCCCCAATACTAATACCTGATTTCATTTGCATTCTTTGTTTACCTATGTTACTGTTCAAAAGCTTTTTTTTTAATCTTGTGATGAGATTTGTTAGAAAAGTTCCTGTGGCAGTCACTCATTCCAGCTTGAATTGGAAGTTGGTTTTTGTTTAAATTATATACAAATTTTAAGAAATTTTCCTCTCCACAGTATTGGTTTAACACAAAGCTAATGAGAAATATACCCAGTGGGTAGTTTCAAATATTTTTGTTGCTGTATCTGGCCTAATTTTGTCAGTAGAATTCTGCATAGAAGCTGTTATTTCTTTCAGTACAAGCCTTGCTGTGTTCAGCACAAGGGCCAGAAGACGAGCAGGAGCAGGAAAGCTCATGCTGGAGAGTGTGTAAACTGCTGCTTTATGTGGGATTTAGCACCTGCTTCTTTTAAGGAGTGGTTAATCTTTCTAAATTAGTAGCAGGTCCACTGACCATCCTTCCAATACCTCAGAAGGAAAAGGGATGAGGGAGTCCCTGCAGCGAGTGACTGAGTGCAATCCCCATTATTGTGTCTCTGGGCAGGGAAAGAGCCAAGAGGATTTATCTGGTAGATAGAAGGGTTGGAGAGGGAAAGTGATCCTTCTAAAACCACCTGAAAAGCATCCTGCTTTTTGTTCCTTTAAGAAGCGATTCCTAAAAAATTGAGCTTTTTTGGAAAAGCAGCTGGATATTTCCTGTTCTTATGTTGTCTTTTAAGCATCAGTATCCCACACATAGAATACAACCAGTACTATTTTTACAAAAATGTTCCCAATTTCAGTAGAATGGTTTTGGGATGCTTTCATTGGCATCACATCAGGGGTTAGGTGGTGTGACAGAATAATAAACTGGCTTTCCACTTGTGCAGACAGGTGTTCGTTTACACCATAGATCACATGTAAAAATGAGTCTGGCACTCCTGTCCCTATTGCTCTGTTTTATAGCCCAAAAGGGGGAGGAAGAACATGAAAAATACTTAACTCTTGGCAAGCTCCCAATTTAATTTTCATCTATATGTTCTGCTGCCCTCCATTCAAATAAATAAAAAAAACCCCGCAGTTCCTAATGCCAGTCACAAGAAAGGTACCAGGAAGTCTGAGACAACAGCCTAAACAGCAGCAATGAAATTTTCTCAGAGTGCTGCAAAGGGGAGGTGTTTGTAGCAGGGGAGACTTGGTCTTTATTCATGCATGATTTTAGTTTCCACAGTTACTGGGATGCTTGAGGAGACTCCCACAGCTCAGCTGTGCTTTTCCTAGCACTGCTCTTGTGTTACTGGCTGTGGTGGGTTTTGGAGCTGCAGCTCCAAAAGCATCAGTATAGGGACTTAGACATAACACAAGAATTCTTCTGGAGTACAAGGTGTAGGAATGGAGGGTTTATAGGCAGTATCTTATAGTCAGAATTGAGCAGAGCTGTTAAAGTCTGTGTAGAGAGTCTCTGTAGGTCAGGCTCTGGATCCAGCCTGTACCTTGTGCAAAGCACTGGAAATAATCTCTCTGGGTGTCTATCCCAGCAGTCCAGAGCAGTGTTTGCTGTTGAGACCCCAACCCAGAAATACAAGAGGTTTTCTGTAACACTGTGTCATCACATCTTAGTATAAAAAATCAAAACCAAATAACTCTACATTTTCAGTGGCCTGCATGCTCTTCCCATGGCATGTTCTTTGCAGCAAGACCCCAGAAAGTCACAGCCCTTGAGCTTTTCCTCTGGAACATCAGTGATTTGTCTGATGCTGGCACAGTCAGACAGGGCTGGGTCCTGCCACCCTTTAGTGATGCTCTGTAGGCTTTTCCTATGGGAGTGAGCTGGGCTGTCTGTAGATTACAGTGGTACTTACTCAGAAGCTGGGAATTCAAAACTCAGTGGTGGAGCTAAAGTTTTAGCTTAAACTAAACATGAAGCCTCTGAAGCTGCCTGGGGCTGTCTAAGAGTTGTGTGCAGAAACGTTTAGTAAACAAAATGAATTGTAAACTTCCTTTGTGTGTTACTAGCCATGAAAACGGAAAGAAAAATTTCAATAAAAGTGGAATTGCTTAATTACTTCAAATAAATACTTTGCATCTGTGGATAGCTGCTTCTGGACCAAGTGCACAGGAAGAGGAGAATGAGAGTTCCAACTTTGAACAGGAGTTTTAAGTTTAAATGTACATGGCTGTGCTCAAATGCAGAAGTTCAAAAAATGCACATCATTTTCAGGATGGGTCCTTTTAATTCAGTTGTGTTTTGCTCTGCTTAGGGTGGAACCTGATTGGTTACAAAGAGAAGATTTTTCTATCCCTTTACCCAGTTTACAAGTTTCTTGCTCCAAATAAACCCTTCGATCAGACGTTGTCATCCTCCTCTCCATTTATATTTGCTAAACTGAATTAATAGCAGCTAAAAGTATCTTTTTCTCAAAGAAGACATTGTTAACTCTTTTACTGCTGTCACCTTAGACATTTACCTAATCAAACACACGGATTGCAAGCTGTTCCCTCTGTTTTTTGAGTGCCTAATCCCCAGCTGTTCCATTTCTGCCAGCTGCTATAACAACAAGCATTCATCCTGAAGATGTCTTTAATTCTCTCATACATTAACAGTAAAATATCAATACACTAGTGTGGTGTACACAACTAGATATGAGAAGTTCCAGCAATTTGGAGAGAGTACTAAGATTCAATCACTTCAGAGATAAAGTAAATACTGCTGGCTATTGCAGCAATTATTAATTTCCATGGTAAATGTAGCACCTTTGCTTGGAATGCTGAAGAATTTCTGTAGGGAGAGCATATGGCCAAGATAAAACTGTCCTTCAGGTTTGATGATTACTGTGGGCTCTGTGCCAGGGCAAGGGCTGCCATTCCTGCCAGGGCATCTGAGCCAGGACACTCCGCTGGGGCCTTGCCAGAGTAGCCAAGTGCTTTTGGAGGGAGAAGGGAGCACAGAGCACTGAGAATTGATTTCTGCATGGCTGTTACTATTGCCCATTCGACAATATATAATGTGTATATATATCTATAAATATAGAAATAAAAGACAGTGTATTCCAGCATCCAATTCTGATTGTGACATCAAGCTTTAGTAGAAAGTGTGCTCTTTCCAAGGCTTAGTGTAGCTGGTGTTATTGCAGGGGAATTGAGGACTGAGTTCTGGCAACTTCAGGTCATGGATGTAAATGTAAGTTCTTCTGCCACTAGCTAAGAGAAAATCCAGCATGGTTCCAAGGGGATTGTGCTTCATTTTTTTTTTATTTTTTAAGTGTGTGTGACAAAGTATCTGGAACGCATTTGACACTGTGTAAAGGTAGATTTACATTTAGACATGTGAGAGTATTAAAATTTTGTACCCAGTTCTAAGTTCAAAATAGTCTCACCCTAGCTAATTTGCAAAGAGGAAAATAGTTTCTGGGAAGTTCTGTGTCACAAAATAACACTGTCGTATTTATAGGCAGCATTTCCAAAAATAAAACATTCAGCAGCATCTTCACAGGCAGGTAAGAAAAGCCTATTCCTGTTTACAAGATCCTGGTAATGAACCATGAAGGATAGTGCTTTGAAGCCATCTGTCAAGCACCTTAGGTTTTTTGGTCATTGAAAGTGATTTAATCCATCTCAGAAAAGAAAGGTCGAACGTGCTGCAATTCTTAGCCTGTGCTGAAGTGGGAGGGAGCGGTTTCTTGGGACAGTGAGGAAGGGTAGCTCTCCCTGTGTATAACCAGAGAGTGCAAATGGAGCCCTGCCCTGCGGCACTGAGGGAGTGACTGAACAGATACAGACCTCGGCTCAAAAAGAACATAAAGGTTGACTTCTGTACTGCATTTCTGTCTCCTGCAAGCGGACGTTCATTCTCTAGTAATTGTAAGGCCTTTGATACACAGTTTTTGTAGAAGTGACTTTGACCCAGATTGATTTCACTGTGTTACAAAGTTTTATTTCCCCCTTTTCCAGCAGTGACCCCTCTGTTGATGGGAACTGCATTCACTGAAAGGGTAACATTCCCAAACTTGAGTGCATCACACAGAAGTTGGTATCGTTTGCCACTACCGCATTGCGTGCTTTCATGATCACTGGGTAGAGGTTCTCCCACTCCTTTGAGAGCTCTGGAGATGACAGCTGTGACAGGGAAATGTGCCTCTGCCTGGGAGATGCAGTTAGGTGTCCCAGGAAGATTTAGCTGCCTGCAAAGACTGCAGAGAAATGCAGTGAAATGCAGGGTTTTTATCAAGGAAGCTCAGAATCAGACCTGCCCACCGAGGGACTAATAGCCCTGGCCCACCTCTGTGTGTGAAGTTACCAACAGAGGGAAAAGAAGTACCTCCAAATTATTCTAGCTCAGGCAAAATAATTATCTGAGGAAACCAAAACAATCCTCATTTTTAGGAGATTTCCTTCATCCCTAGCCAGAGTAACAGAGAGTAAGAAGACTGGTAAAATGAACCCAGAATGGGGTAGGAGTCTATGAAGCTTTCTTTTGTCGGGACAAAGCACGTCTTGAGGGCTTTCTTCCATTTTCCAACTTCTGAGCTTATAATTGAGACACAGCTGCTGGAATCTATTTAGCCCTCATCATCTTTAAAAAAGTAGATGGTACTTATAGATGCTGTGGAAGATCAGTGCCATCAAAGTATTGATTTCCAACTCAGTTTACTGATTTTGTGATTAAATTAAACCTGACGAATTGTCATGTTTTTCCTTTATAGCTACATTTATAAATTTACTGTCCCGTTGTACTCTGTTTTCTAGAAGAACAGTACTTGACCGCAGGCTGGTGATTTTTACCCTTTCTTGAGGTAATGAAAAGCTTGAGTGACTTTCTGTGTCACAATTCCTCTAGGGAATTTCTTCCCTAGCACCTAACCCAGATCATGCCACAGTTAGCCAGAGTGCTTGCAATTAGCATGTATCTAAGTGTGAGTGTGCACTAAGTGTATGTGACTCCTTGCTTTCTTTTTCCTTAACACAGGTTCTGCTTCAAAAGAAACAGTTTGGTGCTTTTTAATGTAGGACCAATGGTGCTTTTTTCATGTAGGACCAAAAAAAGAACCGTTTAAACCAGCTGAACCCTCTTTGTTTCTTTCAACTTTATTCAGAAAACAGCTGAACATTTTAAAACTTAGTTGAAAAATTATATCTAAGACAACTTACACACCAGGCTTCAGCCAAAAATACTTTTTGCAGCCAAATTATCAAACTCTCTGAAAGAGCATTCACAATGGAATTGCTGATGCAACCTTTATTATAGGGATATGAATAGCTATAATTAAGGCTTCAGCTGATGTTCTGGCAAGCCTACTGCAAAAAATTATTCTGAATTTATCTGGCATTCAGAAAGTGCTTGAAGTGGCCAAAATGTTTACACCATCATTATCATTTTGACAATATCTCTTTTTATCCCGAAGGAAGTTGGTGATGAACAAATTGAAGCAGCATGTGAGACGTGCGTATTTAGCATCTGTTCCTCATTCTCTTGGCAGCATTGTTTGATTTGAGAAAAGCAGGACCAAGGGCCCAACCACCGACTTGCAAGCAAGCAGTTGTGTTGAATCAGCCATTATTGCCCATTGTGTCATTAAAGTATATTAGTGAGCAGCATTCTGCTTTTCCTAACGACTTGATTTTGGTTTGTAATCTGGAAACGTTTGCCTTGAGCAAGAGTGTGTGGTTAAGCAGGAAAGCACTTTGGACTTCCATGTCTTTCCTCTGGTTCTTGCCTACCAATCTTTTGCACAGTTTTGAAACACCATTCACTCATTTATTTTTAGAGAAGCGATCCAAAGCTTTGTTAATTTTGGGCTAATTACAGATGCAGCATTTTCCTGTCAGTGTAAGGGGATTATCTCCCTGAGTAGATCCAGGTAGATATCTGAGGATATAAATGGAATCTCTTTCAGCAGCTTTCTTTTTTCTACTCGTATATTTTCAGGTGATAAAATAGTCCAGTTCCTCTACTTCTGGTGGTTTGGCTTCTTGTGGGATTGCACTGATTAATCAAGTTTGAGTGCTGGACTGATTGTATTAAACCCTTGTTCAGGGAGCTATCAAGTGAATTAAACCTGTCCTGTATTGACTTCCCTTAAACTGAGAAAGGCTTGACATACTAAATCAATATAAACCAAATTTAAAATTATTTAAATGGGTGCACAGAAGTGTTTGCACTAGTATAATGAAATAACCCCTAAAATACAGTTTAGACAAGTTCAATATAATACAACTCAGGCTTCTGGGTTTTCTAAGGTTTTCAATGCAGTAAACTATGCAAAAAAGCTTCTACATGAAATTTATTGAAAGATACATATTTTTTAGAAAACTATTTTCTATCACAGAATTTTCATAGAGAAAATGCTAGAATTTCTATTTGAACATTTTAGAAATGTTAAAAGAAAAAAAGGCATAGCATCATCTAAAAAAGGTTTTTAAATTAAATAAATGTTTTTGTGAAGCTTTAGCTGCACATGCTGTTTTGTGTCAGTTGTATATAATTCAGTAAATTTTGTGAAGTCTCCATCTCCTTTTTTACTTCAAAAATATGGAAAAGGAAATTGAGACTGAACCAAAAAATTATGACTTTGGTTGGAAGGCTTTAAATTGGGTTTGATTTGAGGAGTTTTGCTACCAACTGAATTTGCTGATACACTGATTTTAACAAAACTTCTGTCTCTGCAGCTGGGGCCATATCCCAGAAAGGGGGAGTCTCTTGTTTGTTTTCTGTTTGTCATCAAATTCAAAGCAGAAGATTGGGATTTTTTTTCATAGGAAACCATTCTGAATGAGATGGAAAAACAGATAAAGTTTCTCTTGTACAATTCTGTATTGAAGAAGAAATCTTGGCACATCTTCACATGTTTAGGAATTAAAGAGCCTGATGTTTCAATCAGTCAAAAAATTTTCATTAATGTGATTGAAGAAGTGAGGTTCCTCTGTTGATGTATTCTGCCAGCAAGGCCTAGCTGGCTCTGGAGTTTCCTTGAGTTGTTCAGACTGCACCTACTCAGCACCAGTTTCTTGATTTGCCAGTTACTGTTATCATTCTTACTTCCCCAAGCAATTGGGTGTCTTTGCTCTGAACTTTGTGACTATTTATGAGAAAACTGAAGGTTACAAAGTACATTGGGTGACCCCAATATTTTCTTCAGGGGCAAACACGGCTTAAGAGAGGGAATCTCTTGTACTGAGCAACAATAAAACCCCAAAATTTGCCTTTGTGATGGTACTTGGCAGAGCTGCAGCTCATTGCAAGCTTAACTGATAGTAGGTCCTTTCTCAGTGTGAGATTTCATTTTCTTCTGGGTGGCTGGCTGTGCTTAGTGTCAGCAGACATAAACCAGCCTGGCAGCAGTGGGCTCCACACTGAGCTGGGGAAGCACCTCGTGGGAAGGGAGCAGAAAACCTCCTCCTCTACAGGATAACTTATAATGCAAAGCAAAGAAGCTGGGGTACACCAGGAGAGCAGGAGAGCTGTTCTAAATACTGCCAGCTTAATAAAGCATCCAAATTACATGGGATTAATCAAAGCACCTCTGGCACAATCCAGCCCAGTACGACTGCTAGAGGAGCACTTTCCCCTGTTAAAACCAGCCACCAAGTACTTCATAGGCTTCCAGGATTCAGTCTGGGTCAGGTGTTAGCCTTGTCCTGGAGGCCAAGGAAGAAATCTTCCCCTCTCTTTGGCACCCCTAACATATGTGGCAGTTGTGGGAACGCTGATGAAGGTGCAATCCATAAACATATGCAGGTACAATTCCATGAAACACCAGCTGGCAGCCAAATGGGAGTGAGGATTTAGCAGGTGATAAATGGCAGATGAGCACACGCTGTCTGTGATCAAAGATTACTGTGGGTGTCACAGAACAGCCGCCAGTCTGACGATGGAAGCGGAGAGCAGGAACTCAGCCTTCCAGGAGAAACAATTCCAGCTCCTGAGACTGTAGGGCACGCTGAGCAGTAAAGCTGTTACAATTTGTTGGCTCAGGATATCCATGGAAAGGGTTGGGAAGGAGCAGCCAGTCCGTGGGAAGGAGGTTGCCTGTTTAGCTCACCCAGAGCTGGTGCACCCAGAAGGCTCTGGAGCACTTCCTTAAGAAGTCACAAAGATCCACAATCACACTCGGTGCAAGTAAATTCCCAACCATGGTTACTTCTGAACATTTTGGGAAGGTTTCATCTCCATCTGAAAATACATTTCAAAAATTGTTTTAGAAATGTTTAGATTTTTAAAATTTGGAAATAAAACCCCACTGACTAAACAAAGTTTTGGTTGGTCAGAGAAAGCAAAAAGCAAAAAAAAAGCAGGGTTTTTTTTTTTCTGTAAGAAAATAAAAAAGTTTTGCTTCCAGTGACCTGAAATGATCTTTTTAATGGCAGGAGGTCCAGTTATTTACATGGCTCAGCCTGCCACTCAGCTGAATTGACAACGATCACAACTTGTGACAATTTCTGGGTCAGCTCTAGCCTTCTATCAATTTTGTAGCTAATACACATTGACAGCAAGCACGCTTGGGTACAGTGGTAATTGGGCGTCTTGTGAATACTTAATGACATTGTTCAATTTGAAATATGCTTTCTCTATTGGTATTCTGAGCAGCTCTGCATGGCGGAGGGGAAGCCTGGTTATGCTCCTAAGCCTGCCCTGGAAAAACAGCTCTGGCAGGAATAAATAGGAGTGTTATAGCTCGTGTCTTAAAATCCAGGGGAATCGTGGAATGGGGTCACCCGGGAATGCCTGTGGGACATTGACTCCTCACACCCCATATGTTGCAAAGCTCAAAATTTCCTCCACCTCTGCAGAACTAGCTAAAGACTGTTAGCATGAAATTCTGTGATTGCAGAGGTATTTTCCCTTTGGGCAAAAAAGAGTGTTTTAATAGTTTATTTCTGGTATATCTGTTTTGATACAATCGCATTTGAACTAAATTTTTTGCATTTGCAAAAAAGTCTTTTACAAAACTCTATTCCACATGGCTCTGTAACTTTAGTCCCATCAGACCAGCAGCACTTTTCTCTACAATAGTGCTGTTGTGAATTGAGTCTCTTTCAAAAATAGTAAAAATTATTTGAATTTAATTAATTTTTCAAAAACCTGTAGCAAAATACTTCACAAGGACAAAATATTCCCCTAATCCTATCATATGATTCACTGTGGTAGAAATATCCATGTGTAATTTAAGGCAAAATTGAGCCCTCAGTGAGCAGGTGGACTTAAGCCTGACTTTAGAAATGATAGATGCATTCAACAGCCATAGCTGTAGCTCATTATATCATCTGAAATGTGTTTTAGTCACATAAAGTATTTAATTTAAATTATTCCAGCACTGGTGATAGACAGAAGCAGGGAGGATGGCCTCAGATATTAACAGTTTCATTATTCTTTAAGCTGCCAGTCATTAGCTAACTTCTCCCTTGTTAATAGTAATGCTTGCATGAGTCTGTGCTGAATAATGGAATTGAAGGTTTTCCCCACCAGCAGGCAGGCCAGTGACCAATTGTAATTTAAAAAGCAGGTTAGTAAAATTATATTTGGGGAGCTATAAAAGCAGTTTGAATGGAGCTTGAGCTGTCGTGAGAGGCTTTATTAGGCAAAGGATGTTGACAGACATCCTTTAGCAGGACTTGGATCTCCACTACATGCCCGAAGCTTGCAAATTGTAGACTTTATAAAAATAATGTTTAACATCTGATTTATCTACCAAACTGTGGGAAGACAAAGAAATTAGAATGTGGTGCTTCTTTTTATTTTCTTTTTCTCAGCATCCCTCTGCGAGGCAGAGCCAGTGATGCAAAGTGGGATTGTTATGTAAGTGAAGGTTGCATTTCTTTGCACACACACACACGTGGAATAACTGCAGAGACAATCTACTCTTTCAAGAATTAGTCACCAAAGTAATTGCCTGCCTGCCAGGGGAAAAGTGTCTCAAAAATTGATTGTAATTAGAGAGCTAAGTATAGAGCCAGTTCTCCTGACTCCCTTTCACGTGCCCTTTCCCCTGACCCTGATGAACACAACCTCGTGTGTTCATCCTCAAAAGGTGGAATCCCACCAGGATAATAGGCACTTCAGACTGTTTATTGGAAGAACAGGGTTTCTGGGGAATGCACTGCTTTCAGATGGAGGAAGGCAGACCGGAAAATAAGAATAGATGAAAGCTTTAGTGAATCAAAGTGGAGGAAGACCTGGTTGTGCTGTTTAACATTTGATGTTAGATGTGGCTGAGATGTCAACTGGCTTTTGTTTCTTTGCGTAATCTTTCACGCAAATAGGAACGTGTCAGCCACTCTTTGAGGGGCTGGAGCTGTGCTTTGCTGAATTTTTCCCCTTGGTGAAGTAAAATGTACAACTTAGGCAAGACAATTGTTTGCTTGTTTGTTTGGGTTCTTATTTGTCATTGTGAATTCTGCATAAATTCAGTCCTGTGGGAGCTGTTGCAGAAGGTGGTAATACTCTCAAAACATGACAGCTTTATCCATTATAACAAATGCTACCTGAAACTGCTCCTGCAGAGTCCAGAGAAAGATGTGGGGTTTTTTGCTGAAAAACTCATATTGTAACCAAGATCATCAGCAAGGCCCAATAAAATGGAAACATCATGTAGTAGTAGAACAACTGAAATTACTAAGGCTGGTTGGCATTCTTTCCAAAACAAGTGAAGATTGATCTTTGGACACAAGCTGTGAGCTGTGTAAAATTGCCTCTGCTAAATATATGCTAATTGGCATATGAATGAGATTTTGTTCATCTTCTGCTTAAATAAGTAGGTAGAGAAAAGCTGGGAGTGAGTCCTCATTTCTCCCTTTTAAGAAAAAAGAGTTGTTATCTTAATAATTTAAATTAGCAAATATAATGCAAATATGTGTTTGTAGATACAGCAAACAATTAGCAACCATTATTTGGGAACAATATAGCAAAACATGTGTTCCTGCTTTACTAAAGTACTTCTGAGGATTAAAATTGACAGAAACCCACGCAAATTGTATATTTAAGGTGTTAAATGCAGTTTTGTGTTCCTCTGGTTTCTTCAACCATACGGGAGAATCTTCCAAGAAATCCTGTGTTGAGTTAGGTGGAGTGTTTTGGTGTCCTAATGAGGCATAAAATCCAAGTAATGGAACAAAGTTTGGAGCCAAAAAAAGGCTTTTCCCTGCTTTATTTTTTGATTCAATTCAGTAATACATTTATTAACTGCTGTAATATGAAGAATAAATAATTGCATTTTTTAAGAGTTTGTTGGTACTTCACACTGAGGACAGATCTTTGTGTCTTTAGGGTGCTGAGCACTGTAGAAGGTCATATTTCTTAAATTTCAGAAGGAACACAACAATGCAGCACTTGAAACAAGTAGGAATTCGAAGTGTGTGTGTGTGTGGACGTGAACTGTAATGAACTGAGCCTTTGATTATTCCAGGAAACAACAGGCTGAACTCTTGGGGGTGTTGGATCCTGGATGATTTCTTTCCCTTTGGGACACTACTTTGCATTGGCTGGTGGTGGCCAACAAACCTGTTATTCTCAGGACCCATTCTGGTCTGTGCTTGTGGACCAGGCAGTAAGAGGTGTTATGAAAGAGATCATTGAGCTAAAGCAAATTCTACAACATAAGGATCACTGACCTGAGAATTGTAATTCTGTGTTACAGGGATATTCTGGGCTTTTTTCACAGTAAATACAACTTAGTTGCCATAATGAAGAAATGGGTAGTACTTCACACAACTTATAAATTTTTTAGCACACCTAAGGCAAAGTTCATTAATTATGTCACAAATCACCTTTGTGCAGCTTCGAAGACAGCATACATTATAAAAAATGTTTAATACATGAACATAATGCTCTGTCTTGTTAATACTGTGCTCAGTAAAAGGGAAAAAGTATATTCTAAAGTACGTATGGATGGATGGATTTACATCCCGTGTTATTTCTTTACGGTAGTAAGCACCAAACCCACTCATCCCCGCATGACAAATGCACTTTTCAGAGGAACTTCTTTTTCCCCTTAGAGCAGCCAGAGCTGAGGAACGGCTCATTAAGTGCCCAGCATGCATCATTAGGTAATGCAGGTAGCCTTTCATGCAAGCTTGGTAAAACTCACACCCCTCACCTTGGCCTTCACTGCTGCCAAGAGGAAAAACCTTGCCAAGCATGACACTGAGCCTAAGGCAGTAAAATCTCTTTGCTTTCATGTCTTTCTAGTCTATATCAAAAAACATTTCCATTTTCACTCAAACAGAATTACGTTCTTTGGCTATACCACCCTGTGCCATTATCTGTCTAGTAGAGGAGTTTGTGACTTAGAGAAAAAACTTCCTTCAATAATATATATTTCCTGTCAAAAGTTTTCCCCCTGCAGAGCAGGTGAAGTGCTAAGACTCAAATCACACAAGGGATTGGCAGAGATGTGGAACCCTTCTCTGCATTCCCAATGTGTGAAGAGCAGAGCAGCACTTTTCATTCATGACAGGATGTGCCTGGTCCACTGTAGCACACCATGTTTTTCTCGTTATGTAGGCTCAATCTTATGAAAATGTGGGTATCTTTTATAAATTACCAGAATTCCGTCCTCTTCTTCTTTGTAAGGAATACAAGAAGTATCTCCTATGCCTCTTAGCGGTTTGCATTAGAAAGAAAATAAACTCTGGTGTCTATGTTTTGTAATCCATCTGTTAAGATGTAGCTTTTAGCAGGGGAAAAATCATTTTAATTCTGTCTTACCGTAACTTGCAATTTTTTAATGTTATAAATTATGTCCTGTTGTAAGCTGGACACTGTGAAATTTATTTGCAAGTTTAGAGCTGGTCTCTCTAGGAGAGCTGTCAGATCTGTCTGTATGGCACCTGCATGAAGAGCATTGGTGGTTGAAGCTCATTAGGATCATTACTCAGTGACCTTCAGTATTTGTTAGTTTCACATGAGCCAGGAGTGGCTCCTTGGCAGGCAGGTGGGCTGGAAGAGGAGCTAGGTGAGCAGTGCTCCGTGGGACCAGTGGTAGGGCTGTGTGAGGGTCTTCTGTGTCAGGGGCAACTCAGTCCCACCGCCTGGGACCCTCCCTGAGCACAGCCTTGGTTGCAAGTTCTGGGCTGCCTGTCTCTCCCGCATAATGAGGGAGCATGTTAGAAAAAGTCAACAGAAATGAAACCAGGAAACAGCCTAAACAGCACAGGGCAAAAGGCATTTGCAGGAGAGAGCAGCAGCTGGATATGAAGCCCTCAGAAGGAATGTCACCCCTGTGAGCACAGCGTGCTTCCCAGATTGAACTGCCCTGCCTTGAAACAAACTTCACAAGCAGAAATTGCAATGTAATGAAAACAAACACCCAGAAAATGTTCAGGAAGTCAAAGGATAAATCCTTTTCCTAGGAAAAGTAGCTAATAAAATCCAATATTGGGAAAAACACTTTGCAGAATATAGTTCAAAAAGATGATTATCAAAAGGATGACTATCAAAAAGGACCTATTTTTTTGTAAGGGTGTAAATAAAACAGTTTCTAAAGAACAGTTTTCTTGGTTCCTGTTAAAATGTTCTGCAGCAGACTTGAATGGAGGAAATAGAAGTAGCAAACTGTTTCGTGTTTGTGTCCAAGAGAGTTTTGTCATGGACTGATCCTCAGAGCAACTTTGAGTTAGTAAGACAATGCTGACAAGTGGTTCTGTTGCTCTGTTTTCAGTGTGAAGGGAAGGCACAGGATTTTAGACTCAGTTTCCTCAAAGAAATGCATCCTTCCTAAATGGAAATGTGGAGTTACACCTAAGATGCTTATATCTACATTTTGTTGTCCACCTGCTTGTGCTCTGCTCTGGTACTGGGAGAACAGTTCATGTCTGAAGGCATATTCTCCAAGCAATTAATTATACCCCGTATTTGTGTAATTGTATTGTCCTACTTGTTGCAATTGGGCTGTGCATATTTGGCACTAGGCTGCTCTATGTACCTTTCCCTCCCACAGGTGAGCTGTGTAACAAATTGGTGCAGCTCATTTGGAGCCGGGGAAAGAAATGTGCATGACTAATGGGCTCCATGATGTATGGGCAGCCCAAGCTGGGCTGCCTCTCTGAGTATCTTGGCTAGACAGAGCTCCTGATAAATGAGCAGCCTGGCCAAAGAATGAGGGCAGACAGGAGATGCTCAGTAAGTACTAATAGGCTACACAAAGTATTATGCTCAGCAATGAGGAGTTTTTTCCATAATTCCGGATAGCAAACTGTATTAGTCATGCTAATGTGATGCAGTATTTGTACTGCCTTGACATTGTCCATTTAAATATTTGGGAAGCTGCTTCTTTCACATCTGCACGTCCAAGTACATTGTGCTGGATTAGCTCTAGTCAATTTAGCACTGTGTTGTCAACTGTAGTTAAAACAAATGTCATGGGCTACTTCATCACTGAGTGACCTGCACTCATTATACAAAAAGTGGCATTTATAAACAGCTCTTCCATGAGGCTGTCTTCGGTTTGTGAGTGACTGAGGGAAGATTCACGTCCCAGCAGCTGTTGCACTCTGGATCTGCTGGGGCACCTTCAGCATCATGTGCTCATTCAGTTCCAACAAACAAAGCAACCCTCCTGCATCTGGATATGAGAAACTGCCATACAAGGCTGATGTCACTTGTTTATATGGCAAAAGCAAGATCGATAAACTCACAGGGAATTCAGAGCTCATACACTGCATTTCCTAGGGAGGATTAGCTGAAAGGAAATGTCTGACAGCTCTGTGTCAGCTTTCACATTGCAAGCTGAAATATTCTTTCTTCCCCTTCACAGTCTGATGGAAATGAGAGACAGTCAACTGCTATTCACTTATATCTTGGCCAGTCATTTAGCAAGAAGTGTTGTATCAAATCAGTAATTTTGTCTTCTGGAATATCCTAGACCTTTAGCAATTACTTAGGAACACATTAGCCTTTCTGGCGAATCAAGTCTAATCACAAATTCTACCGTCTTTACCCCAAAAACTACCAGTGCATTTCTTAATCTGGAACCTGCTAAGGGTTCACAATGTAGATTGATATGAAAGGGCCAGAAACCTCCATGTTTTGTTCCTCTTTGCAGTATGAATCATCTCGATGAAGATTGTCCTTGTCAACTTCACTACATTGCTATATTTTTTTTTTGGTGCAGTTTTTTTACTGCTCCAGTGCTTACATCTTCTGGACAGATGTTCCAGGGAATGCAGTGAGAACTGAGGCTTTCCTAGAAGCCATGAGACAATAGAAATACTAAATTTAGCATGAGGTCTTCCTTCTCTCTTTTCAAAACTCAAAACAATGTTGCAAATCTAAAATTAATAAGCTGCAGATGCAAAAAATGGTTTTGGTTATATTTTGTTATATCACATGGATGAGTTGAGGGTTTTAAGGTCTATTTCTAGGCCATAGCTGACTCTCTTCCACTCGTGAAGTATATTCCCAAGTTGCACAGTCAGTGGCCTTGATCTGCCAACATGTGTTTTCCTACCATTTGCTGGCTTGGAATACTGTGTGCTTTGGCAGAAATAGCAGTCCTCCAGTATTTGAAACAGAACAGTGAGCATGAAACTGGATGTAACTTCCTCCCACAATGGGAATGACCCTTCCTTCCTCCAGACATGCTTCTACAAATATTGATTTGGAGTAAATTATTCCTTTTCACTGAGAAATTCCAGTTTAAGCTGAGTCCTTCCTAGCTGAAGTAACTGGAAGAAGCCCTCATAGTAAGATGTAATCATTGTCTTTGTTTTGATGAAGATAATACCTCTTACAGAGCTGTGGCACAAACACACCAAGCTTTGCTTTTAGGCAGGAGGATTTATTTTGCTCATTTTGAAGTAGAAGCTGGTAGGTGATAGGCAGCCCTATCTTTTTCTACAAATCTCTGCTGATGCTGTTTTTAAAAACAAAATGAATAAAGGTCCCTTAGGAGGTGCAGAGTAAGACAGCAAATGTTTCCTATTGCTTTGCCCTTTCTATTTAAAAACTGCTGATTTTAAAATCTGTCAAATTGTGTTTATTTTGATATGCAAGTTCCACAGTGTCTTGCAAGTTCCTGTACAGGTGAAGGGAGAGGTGATGGAGTTCCTTCACTGCAGGCTGGGCTCAATCTTTCTTCTTAAGGCAAAGCGCTTCTGCTTCGTGCTTGGGTCACAGCAAGTCCCTGCATCTCCATCTGGCTGAAACAAAAGGGACCACTGTAATCCAAAACCAGAAAGGATAACAGCAAACTACTGTCCCAGTATGAAAAGGATATAAAAAAACCCACCAAAAACTCTGATGGTTCAGTTTGAGTGGGATTCCAGCCTGCCCTATGTAGGAATCATTTAAGATTGTCAGTCTGAAATTGATGATAATACTGGTACAAAGACAAACTTATTTGTGAAGAACTCCCAGTCTTTCTCTTTTTTTTTTTTTTTTCTTTCTTTAAGGACTTCCTTCATATTTTAGCAGTGAATAAATCTTAAATTAATTCTATAATAGATGGTGGAAAAGGACTTTAGAACATGAAAGAACATTCCACATTAATTTGAAATTTCTCTCAGAAAATCAGTTGCAGCATAATTTATCAGAAATATTAGATTATTTACGTTTTATCCAGTTTTGGTGAAGTTTTCCATTAATGTGTTTTCTCTGTCTATCCTGGAGATACCATTAATCTGCCAAAATGTTTTTTTCTGAAAATTAGCCTCTCACCACTTCTTTTTTTTTTTTTTCCTCTGGTATGTTTATTTCATGTCCTGGTTTCTAAACATCCCCAGACTTTCAGCCTGCTAACTTGGATATCTTTGGGCAAATCATTTGGCCTCTTTTTCAGTGATCTCCATCTGCTGAGAGGAGACAGTGCTCCCCTGTCTCCCTGGGGCTGCATTTAAATGGACTGATGTTCATAAAATCCTTTCAATGCCTCCTGCCCAAAATTCTCCAAGGAAAATCATGGCACAAAGAGCTGTGGATACTGACTACACTTTGAAGAAATTGCAGGCAGCCTCTTTTTGTCTTCCCTGTTTAATGTTGATGCACTGAAAAGTCAAGCCAGGAAAAGTAGGAAAAAAAGGCTTGTACTCCTATTTGACAGGTTTTTGCTGTTGAATTAAAACTTCAAAGAAAATGAAAATAAAAACTTAGATGCTTTAGCTGTCTGACCTTTTATCTTTGACTGAGTTCTCAAAACCATTCCTGAAGTAGACATTTCTTACATACTTGTGACATGAGCCAAGTGTCACATGAAAGGACAGGCTGTTCCCATAACATGGAGGTAAGAAGCCTTTACCTAAGTTAAAAGAAACACCTGAACACCCTGTGGCCATGTTATTCTCCAATTATCCGTTCTAGACAAATCACCCTTGCTTTGATAAATAAAAGTACATGGGGCGTGCACAGTTCCCCAGAGGGCATCAAACAGAGAAAGGGTTTAGAGATCACAAATGTTTGTGGCACAATGGAAATCCACTATTAAAAGATCTTCTGATATCAGAAGAATCTCAAACTACTGATATCAAAGGAAGTTCATATTAATTAATGTGGAGCACTTGCAAAGGTGGGTTGTGCACTTCTGAACTGATTCTGACTGACAGGTTGCCATTTATACAGGGGCATGAAAGAGAGAAAACCAGTCTGCCCTGGTATGACAAGCAAGTCACTTCTGAATTCCAAACCTTTTACTTCGGTTTTTTGAGCTTGAACTCCTTGGACTTGGTGCTCATTTTCATCTTTAGCTTCTATGCTTTGCCTCCCCTTACTTTTCAGTAAGTGCCACGTCTGTCACCACACTTTCTCTGCTCAGGTGTGGAACATCTGTTCTGTGTACCAGCTGCTTACCCTTAATTTCTGCTTCCTCTTAAACACACTTTTACAATAAACTCTCCAACAGTGATGCACTAAGAATGAGTCTGTAATGTGCATAAATATGTGTATTTGTAAGTAAATGTTTTTTGCACACTGCAATACTTCAGCTCCCTCTTTTGTAGTTACTTTTTGTTTTACAGAAGGTCAGGTTTTGCTACCCTTGTTTGCACAACCCCCCTGTAACATTAGTAATAAAGACTTTAATGTACAATTTAAAAAATCTGATTTTCTGCGCCTTGCTGTTCATCATGTTAGCATCTGCATTTTTCTAAAACTGCTCTCCATTTGTAGAGCACAAATTACACAATGTATATATGAATTCATAGGAACAAATTAAAGATAATTCCTCTTCATGAGGCTCTCTGTAATGAAAGATGCTGTTGCTGTTTCATGCTGTGAACTGCAGCTGCCATGGCTGATCACTTGGAATGTGTGGTACTTTCCCAGAAAAAGGAAAAAAATTAAGCAAAAGGTTTTTAGTGCTGTGTTCTGCAATGCTGTAAATCTGGTAAGACACATTATGTGTGGGATTTCTAACGCAGTGAAGCCAACAGATTGAATTTATCTTGCTATTACTGTTGTATGAATAACAATAATTATCCATTTTTCCTTTCATTAAGTTTGTGATTTTGATAGATACGCTGCTTTTCGAAAGGCACACACTAAATCTCTGAATTCTGTCTTCTAAAAAATCATCCTCTCTGGGAAAAACTCTTCCAGAGGCCAAGGAAATACTTCAGCTGGCAGTAACTCTTTTTTGAGTTGGTTTCCTTGTGTTCTTTTCTTAAGAAACTGGTCTCTAATGAGCAGATTTGATTTGAAGCTGCTTCAGGCTTGCACTGGGAAGAGAAAAATTTCTAAGCTCTGGGTCAAAGTTTGAGGGAATTCCCTTCGGTCTACACAGAGTCTTGTGTGTGATGATTTCCTTGCACCCTTTTGCAAGCCCGTTACAAGCTCACACAGAGTGTCTAAAATAAGGGCTGTAGGAATGACCTGATAAGGATTGAGAAGCAGGATTGCTTTTTTCCAGTCTTACATCTGAAAATACTTTTTCTTGTTTTTTCTTTTCTGTGAAGCAGAGATTTCTACGTGATGACAGTCTGGGGTTTTATGTGAGCTTTTCCATTTGAGCTTACCTTTTCCTGCAGCTGGCTCTCAGCCATGCATCCTCTGGAGCATAGGGATGAGGCACTAACAAGCAATAGGCAGTCAAAGTGTGCTCACTGATATAATTTATTTAAACACCAACATATCAAACTGCTTCAATGAGCTGATGATTGAGTAGGCTGAGGACTTTGAAACATGGGAAGGCTGAATAAATAGCTAGTTGATTAGTGACTGAAATGGTTATTTAATTTAGGTGAAATAAAATATTTTAAAACCCAGGTGAGGTCTTACTAGCATAGATTTTAGTATGCTGAACTCTTTGAAATAATCTGGTGTTTTTTCAGCAGCCCCCAGCCCCTCTGTCCTTCCTCTGGGTTCCCATATCGCGTGTCCCATGTCAGAGTGTGGCACTAAATTGCTGAGCACTTCAGTGGAAATGGTGCTGCTGACTTTCATTGTAGGATAAACCCAAATTTTGTTGGTGCCTCTCTCATCCTTAGTTCATTCGTTAAAGTGATCATCACCACTGATGTTAGCTTTCCACTTTCTATTTCTGTGAACTGATTCTGGTGAACTCCACTATCTAGATTATGTACAACCCCAGCAACAAAGATTCATTTGGGCAAAAATAGTTTACTTCACTGACAAAGAATATCTTTGAAAATAAAAGTGGTATCTAGACTGTTAAGCTTTTTCTTTTTTCTGTCTATTCTTTCCTTTTATTTTTCCTGTATTTTTTCCTCTTTCTTTCCCCAGAAGAGACATAGTAAGGTTTTAAATAGCATATCTGTGAGCACAAGAAGTTGCACACTTTTGTTTTATGTTTGCTAAGGAAAAAGTTTATCAGACTGTTTTGTTGATCTCTGTAGATTTATTCTGTGGAGAAAGGCTGCCAAAAAGTCAGTCAAAGCTTAAGGCAAAGCCTACAGCCATCCTGATGTATTAAAACAGGAAGAAAAAAAAAAAGAGGGTGATGAAAACCCTGATCCACTGAATTACTAGAAAGACTTTTTTTTGTTCATATTGTTGTGGTGGATCTGGCCTAAGATTCTCACTTGTGATGTCGGTGCTGAGTGAGGAGTATTTGTAAATTATGCCTGCACCAAGGTTCATTTGGGATGTTTACCGCTGCTAACAGTGCTCACATGCAAGGCCATCGAAACGAGCCCCAGTTCCCATGGCCACAGACATTCCTGACATAGATCAGAGCTTCAGGGAGAAGCTGTGGAGCTCCAGTGTCCAACACAGCCTTGCCAGGTGCCACTCCTCTCATGGGGCTGATGTTTGAGAAGTCTGTGGTGCCCTCTTCCTCTTAAAGGTGGGATGTCACAGTGGTATGTCACTCTCATTTTTCAGCCTTCTGATGTTTTCATTCATGTGATGGAGTTTCTCACACTGTACTTTTGTAAACATACACATGTTTTTCTAACTGACTTTTTGTTTTTCAGTCTTTCTCCTGAGAGGAGAAAGGTTTGATGGACTTTGTCATTGACCAGTGTGGTTGGAGAGGTGGTAACTTCACCTTCCAATCGATGGTCGTTCCCAAAACTCTATATAATGGGAAAACCAAAATAAAGTTTGCTTCTTCTTTACCTTCTCTCGGCTGTATCTCTGCATTTCATGTTGCGTGCTAGAGTGACAGTGGTACAGTTGATTTTTGTTGGTGGCATGACTGCACCTACTTTCCTTTTGGAATGGCAAGTTGGGATGTGTCATTTATCTTAGGCCCTATCAAACCTGTGGGTCTCCTCCGGCCCTAGAATTTATGGTGAGTTGTAGGCGAAGAAAGTGTGTGTGATGGATGTGCTTGTTCACTCTACTGCTCTTGCAGCTTCTCTTTTTTTGTGACATTTGTTTCACCAAGCCCTCATTATCTTGTGTTGCTGAGACATGCAGCCAGTCCCTTGCTTAAGATAACTTAGGCTGCCTCAGACAGCTCAGAGGGAGCAGGGAGTGGAGACCATGGCTTTTGGAGCATAATTACAAGTTCATGTCCAATTCACTTTGTCACGGTGTCCACCTGAAAGAACACCCTGGCTTCACTGTGCTGTGCCTGTGATCTGTTGATTGCTATCTTCTCCCCGAGTCAGAAACAGAATCCCCTGATGTTTAGCTTGAGTTGAAGGGGTGTGAAAAATTGATGGCACCAGCAAAATCAAGGCTGTAATAAAACCTGCTGGTTCTCAGCGAGCATTCGTTAGTGTTTTCTTTCCACAAATTGAAAACTTTCCCAGATAATGAGAACTGAATTTTATATCCTACATATTTTTCCGTGGCACATGCTAATTGTTTTCTTATCAACTCTGCAAATAATTGGCATGCCAGTAATCTGAATATTTGTGTCAACTAATAGCAGACCACCATGACTTTATCTCCCTAGACTGGTAAACAAAGACAAAAAGAGTCATTTTCTTACTATCTATACCAGTTTTTAAGTGGAAGAGGTTCACTTCTGATGTAGAATTGATTTCAAGCTTACAAGGGAGACGAGGTTACATGTGTGTTAAGGCAGAGATTTATCTGATAAAACCTGAATAAGGATCTGCAGAGCTAGGTCCCTAATTACCCAGCTGATTGCCCTGTCAATTAGGAGTCCCAAGCCTGGATGGCCATTCTGTCTCTGGCCTGTCTGGGCTCCTGACGTTCCTTGCTTGCCTGCTCTTTCCTACTGCAGTTCAGACAAAGCCAGAAATCTTTGCTCGTGTCTCTTTTCTCAGAGCCCTCCTTCACAGGAGGATGCACTCACTGATACCCAGCAGCTGTCTTCCTGCTGATATATTGACCTAATTTTAAAATTCATTTAAATTACTGATATAAAACATCTATTTCCTCCAAATTCTTGGAAATTCTTGTTGGTTAACAAAGAAATGCCTATCTGGTTTCTAAGTCCTTCCCTTTTTTTTTTTCTTTTTTCTTTTTTTCAAAAATAAATGTGAGGTGTGTGTTTAATTGCATTAAATTACTTGAGATGGAAGAGCTTACTTAATTTAGTAAATTACTCTGTGGATCATAATAAGGAGGACTGACCTGTTCTACTCATGCTCTGGCTTTCTGGTGGCATCAGCAATAAAAAGCACAGAGGACCTATTTTAATCATTAAAATTGCAAAGGCATGTCAGAATGCTCAAGTAAAACAGGTCTTCTGAGTAGATTGCATATTTATGTAAGTGCTTTCAAAGGAAAAATCCTTCTTATGGTTGTATCATTACAACAACAAAACATGAGGAATGCAGCAGCAAAGTTTTCAATCTTAATTATAATGCTGTTCTGTTACAGGTACAATGTAACTTGTATTTCTAGTTTTCTTCCTATAAAATTAAGTTATCTTTGTTGATACAAAAGTATAGTACTTATCTGTCAAGTAGATGAATTCAAAGCAGTAAGAACTGCAGATTCTGATCCCTCCTCTTTTTCTTTTTTTTTTCTCTTTTTTTTTTTTAATTGTATTTTTAGCTACACATATCGGAACAGTGAACTACCATAGAATTCTTATTATTTTAATTCAGTTTCTCAAGCATTAACTTAGTTCCTTCAGAAATGAACTACTAATATTGCCATCTGGGTTGTGGGCCAATTAATTATTTACCAAGTAGAATTAGCCACATGTACGTATTTGTGTAGAGGTGTAAGACATTTTGCAGTCCCAGGTCAGCAATTGTAATCCAAGGGCTCGGGTCCTCTCCCTTCCAGAGCAGGGCTCCAACACAGCACAGTGAGGAGCACACCTGGAGCCTCAGCTCTTCAAGCAGGCTGGGGTACAAGGTGTTGGCCAGGAAGCAGAAAGAAACCAAAAATTATTTAAGTGAGAGAGAAAAATCTGTCAAAAACGTACAGTCGAGAAAATAGCTGAAAAAAGTAAAGCTGCAAATTCCAGAGGGGACCGGGGCCCGTTCTGCCTGTGAATACCGTCTCTAATGAAGAGCTCATTGTGAATTTATTGGGTGCCTGCAGTGCATTATTTGAAGTGGATCTCTGTAGTTCATACATGCATTTATGATACTGGAAGTAGTGACAGAGTGGGTGTAGGAGCCTGGGAATTTATCTGCCTTATATATAGGTCTTTGGCACATACTGAACATCTGGAATAACAGGCATCTCCTTTACATGTTGCTGAGCTAAAGCACTCTAACATTACCCAGTCACTGAGAGGGATTTCAGCATGGTGGTCTGAAACAGTGTTTCACAACAAATAACCAAGTAAGCCAAGTTTAAACTCTGAGGTGGTATTTATAACTGTATCTAGACGATTTACAGTGCTCCAGCAGCAGGGTGGTAATGCATTGGCTGCCCTATGTGTAATTAGTTGGGTGAACAAACCGAAATTAGCAGAAAAATCTATTTCTGGAGGAAGTCCTTTGTGAATTCCAGCAATCCCGTGTTTGATCACAGAACAATGTAATTAAGGTTCCATAGGAAAATTGGCTCTTTCATTCCAGCAGGGTTCTGGGATATGCTTGACAACATCCAGGTGCCAACAGAAGTACCACACTTGCACTTGCTCAGTGATTTTAGAAAACCAGTTAATGCGAATACTGTGAATTGAATGTGCTAGAGAAGGTAACTGGTGAGAAAAGGTCTGACTGTGTGCCCAGGTGGGGCCTGCAGTGTCCTCAGGGCCTGTCCCTGCAGCCCAGGGCCTGGGCAGTGTCTGCCACAGCACTGTCTCACTTGCATAATTATCTTCTGAAGTCTTGGGAAAGGGAAAGGACACTGCTCATGTATCCTGAGGTGAAGTCAGATTATGGCCAGAGCATGCGTAAGGTCTTGGCAGAGTGCATTTTAGACATATGAGAGAAGAACAGTGCTGAGAAAGACTTTAGCAAGCAAAGAGGCTGGTGAGCCCTCTCTGCGAGGCCTCCCTGGGACCTGGCATCCCTTTGTGATGCTTAAACCAGACAGCAGGCTGAGCAAGTCACCTTACAGGGTTGTGATGTTTCATTTAGATTGGCTTCCAAAGAGGAGAGAAGCTATAATAATAGCCCTGGGTAGCAGTGGATAGAAAAATAACTGGGTTTTTAACCTGCCTCTGGTGGCTGAGTCTCTTCACTGGCCTCTCATGAACGCAGGCGCTGTCACTCTCAGAGTGCTGAGATTGAACTCAAACACAAAGAGAGTAATTTATACTGTTTCTGTGCATGCTATCCACACAAGAGACTTCAAGTGAAGGCTGGTGCACTGCTCATCTGTGGTATTTGTAAAACTCTTAGATGCAACGATGTGTTTTGCTGGAATTCCAAAACATGGCTCCCAAATCTAGTCAGCAGAATCACCTGAACAAAACCATCTGTGTCTGGGTACTGCTGAGTTCTGGCATCAGTTATGCAGAGAAGCAACGCAACGGTAGGAAGTTGTGGCTATCCTTAATATTGAATATTGCCAGGGAGCTTTTTTGAGATTTTTTTTTTTTTTTTACACAACTTTGTTTTCAGAATTCAGTGCCTGGAACATCTGTGCTTTTGTGATGAAATTCTCTTACCTTGGTTCATGATACAAACCCTTCTCTCATGCATCTCCATAACCCAGTTATTTGCGTAGCACCAAAGAAAATTTTGCATATTAACTAAATCCATTGCTTTCCAAGGTTTAGGGAACTGTAATTATTTTCAGTTAAAACTTTTTTTGGCTTTGTAACTAAAAAAAGAGGTAAAAGCCTTTTTTTTGTAGTTGGCAGTAATTCTTAGAGAGAATTATCTTTGCTGTATTATTTCAACAGTCTCTCCAGTTGGGTTTTTGGTAAGTTCTGTTACTGTTTTCAGAACACGGATACCAAACTGGGATCTTCTGCAGCCACTAAGCCACAGGAGTGGAGCAGGGGGAGGGTGAGCAGTGGTTGAATAGGTAGCTATAGGAATAGTTTCTTCCCATTCTCACCCACTGTGCACCCTGCATTAACATATAAGAGGAGTATGTAGTCTCAGCATGTCAAGTGTTTCAGGAATTTTTTTCCATGCAGAAATGTGGGATTCAGATATTCCAGAGGGTTTTCACCAGGTTTCTGCAGGACTTCGATGGTGTCACCATTCAGAATTTGTTTCTCTCCTGTAGCAGAATGCTCTGATGGGACCTCCAGTAAAGTATCTCCTCAGGTGCCTTTTCCCAGTGCCCACAAGAGGTTTCTATAGTCTATTATCCTTCCTTTCACATTGATCCGTACCCTGAGGTGGGGAATTATGTGATCAGCTTGGCTTTTTTGCTGCCCTTAGGATGTCAGGAGGGCATCCCTTCCTGATACCTTCAGTTTGCACGAGTAATTAGAAATGCTGTAGTTCTAAAAAGCTCTGGAAATATAATTAAAATCAAACATCGTACTTCCTGGGGCAGAAATTGGCAGTGGTATTTTCTGTTCCCTAGGAAATGTCCAAAGCAATAAAAATGAGCCCTTGTTTGTGGACAGATGGGAAGCTTCCTGTGTAGGATAGAGGAGTGTGCATGGCTGTTTCTACCTTCATCTTACCAAGAAGGACCAAAAGGGAAACGCTGTTCCAGTGAAGGAGATGTTCAGGCAGGTTTTATCTTCTGTGTGGAAGATGCAGTTTGTCTGTCTGAGGGATAATTGGATGCCAGATGACAAAGTGAGCTAATTTAATAAAAAGGCTGAAGATTAAAATTTTAGTCTGTGGCTAATTCTGTTCTATTTGCAATAAAAATAATAATAACTTTCCTATGACATGGCCGTTATAGCATCTATGTTGCAAATAACTGGCATAGCAACTTGATAGAAAAAGACAAAGGTCCTTCCTGTATTGCAACCATTTTGATCAGGAGATAAAAATGACCAAATTGTGGAAGTAGTAATATCTGGGTCATTGAATCAGGTTCGACACCAATTTATGACTGTGCAGGGAAATGAAAATGGAAAACAAATAGTCTTAAAGTCCTGTTAACAGGAGATACCCATCACTCACTCTCAGCTTTTCATTTTTAGGGATATGAATACCATAAGCACTGAACACGACTCTCAGTTCATAAATGAGTTTTGAAACAAAAATTTTTTGAAGTCTACAGGGAATATTTACAGAACTGCTATATAAACCAGTAATACGGATGTGCAAAAAGCAGAAGGAGATTAAATGTTGTATCGATAACCTTAGACTTGGTTGAGTTTTAGGAAGGATGTCATTGTTCTCGTGGGCTGCCAAAGCCAGAAGCACTGTGATCTCTCCCTCGTTTGTTCTTGTAAAATTAAATGCTAGTAAAGTTTGTCAAGGACCTGAAGTGCCAGTCTACCAGAATAATGGAACCTGCTCCTGAGAATCAGTACTGAGTATTTTTTGACTCCATATGTGTGGTGGATTGCAGTTGCAGTATCCCTCTGAGTTGCAGAGGAATTCAAGCTGAGAGAAGCTCCATAGATTCTGCTTATTGCCTCTCTGGTTGTTAAAGGAAAGCACATGTCAAATCAGGCACTGATAGGATAATGTGTTGCCAGCAGCAAGATATTTTGAGTTAACATTTACTCATATACAGTGTAGACATGTCAGGCACAAAGCATGTGACTGGTTCCCTTATTAATTTGGGGTTTTATTGTTTATTGACATGTTGCTCCACAGTCCCTGTGCATGGTGTTCCTGCTAGAAAGGTAAGGCCAAAGCTTAGTGCTGTTTCTTTGTGCTGGCTTCACTTTGTCCATCTGCTCAGTGCCCTGCCTGCTGCTCTGCCTGACCAGGATCACCCTGGACTGGGACTGCAGCTGGAGCCACTGGGGCAGTTCCATGGAATGACGTTGGTGCTTTTAGGAGCTCTGCTCTGTGAACTGTCACTGAACCAAGTGCTGACCAGCACGCAGAGTCTCCATGCCATTGCAGGGTTTGTCTTCTTCAAGTGTCCTCAGAACACTCAAGCATAAGGAGTTCTGCTGAACTGGGGGCTTGATTTCTGCCTACTTATGATTTCCTTGGGAATGTGTAGGATTTTTTCCTCATTTCTCATCTCACTTGTTGAGTTAAAGCCTTTAGTTCAAGCTGCCTACATTTCTATTTTGGCTGTGGCAGTGGCAATTGCTGATCATGAACGGGGTGGATGTGGTAACTCTGATCCATACACAGATGTTTCCCTGTCTGTGTTGAGGGGGAAAAATTTACTATCTCAGTTGTTTCTGTATCAACAAATAAAACTGTCCTCCAAAACATTAGGCATGACCAGAAGAGCAGTATCTGATGGTGTTATGCAAGAGCAGCATACCAGTACATGACTCGTGGCCTCTGAGCTTGGCTGGAGAGCACGGAGAGTGCAGGGAGTTCTTTTTCATCCCATTGTACTTCCTTAGCACAATCAGAGTCCAGCTATTGCTCCCAGTTTGTTACTGACTTCCATGTAGAGTTGTCTAGCAGCTTTGTCTATGGGACAAGAGGGATCTGCTGCCCTGAGCACCCCTTGCTGTTAGGTCAGTGGTGCTTTGGTAAGGCTCCATCTCACACAGAATTCATGTGTGAGGGGTGGTAGGTTCACTGAAATCTAGCCCTGCTTCCTGTGGGATATTCTGAAGTTCGCTAAAGATACGCGTTTTTAAACCTTCAGTGGAAAAGAATTGGTTTTACTTCTGTTGCTGGCAGACAGTTTTGAAGATTGGAATAGATTTTAAGTAACCCAGCAGATAAAGCCCTTCCTCCCCTGTCACACACAGACATGACTTTGTCCTGGTAGAGCATTTGGAAGGGAGCTGATGTGTGATCCAAAAGGGGAGCTGGAGCTAGGGAGCTGTGCCAGGATGATGGGAATGGAGCAGATGAGAGATCCCTAGAAAGAGTCACATGAGGAGAGAGAAATGCAGACTGGCTGGCCGTGGTGTGCCAGAGGCACCGAGGAAGGAGCTGCTGGGGAAATTATGTTCTGACAGCACAGCAGTCTGTTGGGAGCTGAAGCCCCTGTTTGCTGTTTCAAAGGCCAGAAGACATTTTCAGGGGGAACTGGTGAAGGAAGTGTGGGAGGTCTGTTCTGACTGGGAGTGACATCACCTGGCTCATACATGTACACACTCACTGCCAAGGAAGCCACTCCTTCCTGCTGGTTTTATGCTCTTCAGGGGTAACCGAGCCTGCAGTTGTAGAGAATTAATCAGCTGTAGTACCTGTGGGGCCTCAGGCTCCGAGATGGTAATTGCATTCCTGGGACCTCCCACATAGCTGTGAGTTTGGATGCTTGGGACTCAACAGGAGCAGGAGTAGGGAGTAGCCCTGGTCATGCACTCTGTTCAGGTTTCTCTTTGCTGCAAAGAGCAAGGCATTTTGTAGCATGAGGCTGGAAACTTTAGTACTTCCTTTCGTCTCCTGTTGCTTTGAGATTTCCATTTACAAACTTGGAGCCTTGTTCTTGGTTTGCAAAGGTGATGTCTAATCCAAATGCAGAATGGAAACAGCTTGTTGTGTAATGCCCAGTTGTTTCGGTTTCTTGCCACGTCTGAATTCTCCTAATTTTGTGACTGTAACTCAGAGTACCTGTAAATTACAAATGTTTGACTAACTCATCAAAAGGGAATATAAATTATACATATTGACAGTCAGAAAGAGTGAGGTAAAATGTCCTCTTTTCCCTATTTCTCCTTCAAACTCCAGTACCCTACTTTCCAGAGTCTGCTGCCCTGTCCCTGTGTGTCTGATGCCCTTTCTACACCTCTGCCACCAGCCCTGCTTAGGTTACCTTTGGGTTACCAAGAAGTGATTCTCGAGGCCTTGGTTTAGGAAAGCTGATTATTTGTGTGTGAAAGTGTCACCCATGTGACAGTGTGTGAGTCTGTAACTGGTCTGTCCTAAAGCAGGTGTGCTACTCTTTTAAATCTGAGTCCAGCAGAAACAAGCAGTGGGTTATTTTACAGACCAAATGTGATGCCTGGAGAATGGGGCCCTCCTGGATAACTCTCAGGTACCTCACATCTGAATCACTGATGCCTTCCAATACTCAAATCATCACTTAGCATGTCTCAGGGGCAGGCAGGTGAGGTTTTTACTGCCCTCTGAGGATTTTACCAGAAATACTCTCTTCCTGAGGCAGTACCTAAGGAACAATGTTAGCGTATCATGGAAATTACTGTGATACACTGAAGAATGATGTGCTCAAGTTATGTGCATGCAAGCTATTAGTGCTTCCTCCCCTTCACATAGCAAGCTGTTTATCTTTCAAAAGGCTGGAAACTCATTTTGCTTTCCAGAGATTTCCTGATGGGACAAACAGTATAAATAACATCTGCAATATGAAGCTTTGGGGATAAAAAGAGAATCTTTAGGCCATGACTCTTGTATCCATGTATTATTATTATTATGTTTGCACTCAATCCCAAGGAGAAGAGAAGGCAGGGAAAGAGTGCGTTAGGACCACCCTGCATTATCTAGCAGCTGCTGCTGAGATTCCTGAACCCTCGCTCTCTGCCTATCTGGAATCTCAGCTAAGATTACCTGTGACTTGGTATTCTGACAAGGAATTAAATACAGGGCTTTGGAATATCTTTCTTGCTGTTATTCATAGTGAAGTTACACACACAGCCTCAGTTGAAACTGGGGACCATTTTTACTAAGCATTGCACAGATTTGTCAACGCAACGCTGTGTCTCAAAATAAAAGTGGGAAGCAGCTCTACAGGTGGTTTTTATAATTGCCCCAAAAGCCACTGCTGAAAGCCACAAATAGATCCTGCCTCGTCCTTCTCAGCCGAGTGCTCTCCCCACTAGAACAGGATGTATTTCGGGCATATTTTAACATTCTAGCACAGTGATGCCAAACCCTGTGATTAGAACTCACATTTTATGTAATTTGTGATTGCTGCAGTATTTGACATTTTTCTTTGAGTGTCAGTTTCTGTGCTCAAGCAGCAGAAAAAGGAGCCTCAACGTTCTTTAAAAACAAAAGTTTTAAGTGTTTTGTGGTTGCTTGAAAGCTCCTTTATCAGTTGGTTTTGAGGAGCAGAATGTTTGTGTTCCTTCTTTTCATATTTAAATATTTTTAAAATCTGTAACTACTAATCACTAAGGTAATTATTGCTCAAATTTTTCAACTAATTCATGACCATGGGGTCATTTGCCATGGCTGCACTACTGGAAAAAAAACCAACCCTGTAGGGAAATCAAGCCCATATTTTTGGCATAACTGCTGGATGAGCCTCTGATAAAAGGTAGGACTGCTGAGGCACATTTAGTTTGCATCCCCATTGCAGTGAGACATTGCTGATGGTCCATCACAACCACCATACCATCTGCTTTTTCCAGGCTATTTGTTCCATCCTTGTCTAACCTCTTTCTGCTTTAAAAGCAAGCACATTTTCTCAAACCTGTTTCCACTCACTAAATTATTTTTTAAGCATGTTCTGGAAAAATTAATCCAGCCTCCATCTTGTCAAATATTCTGTTGCTGGACCGGCTTTGGCTTCTGAGGGAAGAAAATCTTACTTATGAATTAGGGTTACAGCATGATATATCCACACTGGAAGGGTGTCTCTTGCACTTGCATTAGTCAGTCATCAATTTGTACAGGCTGCTTAAGCGTCTTCCTAATTTTGAGTGTTTGAGTTACCACCGTGCTCTACATGGCAATATCCACAAGTGAAAATGAGGTTAATCCTTGAGTAAATTCTTGAATCAGTGCTTGAAGAATGAGGTGCTCCTCCTTCATCCTATCCTGTAGTGTTGCTCTAATTTTCAGCCTTCTGATGTTTTCATTCTTGTGATGGAGTTTCTCACACTGTACTTTTGTAAACATGCACACGGTTTTCTAACTGTCTTCTTGTTTTTCATTCTTTCTCCTGGGAGGAGAAAGGTTTGATGGATTTTGTCATTGACCAGTGTGGTTGGAGAGGTGGTAACTTCACCTTCCAGTCGATGGTCGTTCCCAAAATTCTATATAACACGAAAATCAAAATAAAACTTGCTTCTTCTTTGCCTTCTCTCAGTGTGGCTCTGCCGTGTGTCTGCGATTCGTGTTGCGCGTTAGTGTAACACCTGAAGTATTTTATGATTGTGTTATTAGGAAAGTTTTTAACTGTTTTCAGAAAGAGGTATGGAAATCATAGCTGTGAAAACAGCCGTCTTTTCAAATTGAGCCCTTGCCTTCGGTGATTGTGGTGATGGGCTCATTATGCAGCACTTTGTATCAGTTTTACATTTCTGTCTTTCAAACATCCTCCTTGATCTTGTGTTTTAAGAAGGCCTATAAAATGCAGGGCTTATCTGCACAGTCCTTTGTAGCCTGGTATCACAGCTTCCCTAAGATGTATCCTCTTTAATCAGGGCAGCGCTGATCTCCTTGTCCTGCTTCTCATTACTGTTGTGCTTGGCAGTGCACTATAGTGAGCACTGCACAAGCAGAACACAGAGACCAGCCGCAGAACTTGTTAATCGTCCTTCATATGGAAATGTCCTCGTTCCTTTAATCATTTAAATCGATCCTTTTAGAGTCTGCTGTCCCGTTCCCCCAAAACTGTGTGTGTGTCTGTTACCAATGACAAGAAATTCACAAAATGTTTCAGGGAAGTGCACTGCGGATTTGCATAACAAAACTGCAGAACTGTGCTCCTACTCCATCTCTTCACCATTCTCAGAGGGTTTGGAAAGGATTTAGAGTCCTGCAACACTGATGTACTAATACCAACCTCACTGTGAGAAATTCCTTTTAGAAGCTCTGTGGCACAGACACAGTAGGTTTTCATGGCACTGTCCCTTAGTGGCATTCTCTTCTCTTTCTTGGGTGATTAACTCATTTAAATGCACAGAAAGTGCAAAGTTTGAAGTTATGATTATTGGTTATATTTTACTTTGGTTTTACTTACAGCTAATTCCATCTGCTGTCATGCTTCCCTTCTGCCCCAAGCTTTCTTGGGCTTCTCTGTGTCCTCCTAGACATGCTTGTTTTCTACATTTTATAGTATCACCACATTTGTGTCCTGCCCATTTTCCAGATGGCTGTTAAAGATATTAAAAGCTTTTATTCTAAGGCCAGTATAAAACCTTATGACTCTCTTTCAACATACATGGTTTATGGCTTACTTACATTGTGTTTTTTATGTTCTGGGCCAGAGCTATGCATCTTGTTCATGCTGCCAGGGATTTCTGAGTGCATTTTATCCTGCTGACTTTGACTTATTAATACAAGGCTGTACAGTTTCTGGCACTCCTTTTTCTACTTAATGTGGTGAAAGTTACTGGAAATGGTAAATCTGTTGCTGGTATTTCAGTGAGGAAATTAGTGCAATAGGCCCATGTGTGAGAACCTTCATTCCTGCAGCTGATCCATCTATTCTTGTTCCAAAGGAGCCCAGTTTCCCTTTCACCTAAGGAGACAGTGTCTGATATTTGGGAAGGGGCTCAGGAGGTTAGGCTATCCCTCACAAACTGCAGTGAAGAAGTGTTTGAAGGAGAGATCCTTCCCACTGTCCTCAGGCAGATGCCAGCACACCTGAAAGCCCTGGATGAGCAGTAGGATGTGCTGGGCAGGCCTCAGGGAAACTCCGCAGCACTGCGGTGTTCCCAGGTACAGCCCCAGCTGCTGGACTGGGGCTGTGGGGCTCTGTGTGTCAGAGAAACACCCAGCACAGTACACACCTGTGTTTGCTTCAGAAGCATCCCACACAGAAAGCACAACCTTGCCTCAATATGTGCATGCTTGCTCTCCCCCCTCCTCCTGCTCTCTAATAGTTTTCCCTAAGATTCCTGAACAACAGAGCAGATGGAAACCTTATTTAAATTTAGGAACCGTGAATACCACATGCTGAGCTCAATGGAGCAATTCAAGTTGTTTTCCCTTAAATGATTTTTTTTAATGCTGGATTCCATTTAGAATTTTAAAAACAGCACAAACATGTGATAGAAAGCATTTGAAGGTAGCTGTATTCCTTGCCACATAATGCCTCACTTGGACACAAGTGTGAAAATGTGTCCTAAACAGACCCAACTTCACAGCTAGTCATCCTAAAAGACATTAACACTCCATTATTTATTAGAGCCATTATAAAAGAAACTCCAGCACCGTCCCCAAAGAGAGAAAATCTGTCATGGTTCCCAGGAAAGAGAAGCAAGGATTATCCTTGAAAGCAGTCAGAGGAGAGAATAGTTTTTACCAACTTGTCAGAGGAGTTGCCATGGGCACCAGCCAGGAGCCGAGGTTTAAATGTCAGATTTCCCTTCCAGTACTGTTTTTTTCCTTTCTTTTGCCATATTTTTGCATTCATTCCATTATTCTCTCTCCTTTTTCTATCCTTTTGTAAGAATTTCTCTAACCATGTCCTTGTTTTCCCAACACCAAGTTTTGCTTCTTTTTATGCCTGTCCTTGGACATCGTGCCAGTCCCAGGTAAAAAAATCTGGTTTGGTTTTTTTTCTTTTAAGTAAGAGAATATGTTCTTGGATACTGATTTGAAAGTCATTAACATATCAATATTTGTCCATCAAAAATTTGAAAAGCCAATAAAATTGCGTTAAGAGACTGAGGCAGTTAAGGAAGAAATTGCAGTGTGGAGCCGGGAGCAGCTCATTTCAGTGTTACCGTGCCTGGGTGTTGGGAGACATGTGGTACATTTCATTATTTGCTAAAGTATTACAAAGAGAGGGATGGGGGAAGGAAAAGAGCAGAAGGAAAAAGCTCACATCTGTGGTAGTCTCTGCAGGGGGAAAGAAGGCAAATCCTACCATTTGTGGAAGGTATTCATGTGTTGTCGGCTGGTTAAACTGCACGTCAATTGAATTAATGTATCCGTTAAATCTAGATAAAAGCTCCGAAGCAGCAGTTTAGAATACACTTTTTTCTTTTCTGGTTTTTTTTTTTTTTCCTTCCCTTCCCTTAATTCCTCTAAGCTGCCACAGGACATCTGGGTTGGTTTTGTTTTGTGTGCTGGGTTTTGTTTCGTCTTGTGTGTCTTCACTGTCAAAATCCCTAAACAAGCGCAGCTGCCTTAAAAAAAAACAACAAAACAACTCCGTTTGTGTTTTGCTTACTCGTTAAGAGGGTTAGCATGTAAATGAAAACATCCAGCTCCGAAGTGAGCAGCTCGGCAGTGGGCGGGCAGTCATACCTTCTTTGGAGCTATTGTCAGCCTGTCTGGCTGCAGGCTCAGCAGAGCTGGAGTGCAAGGACAGAAACAAGGCAAGAGTTGCAAAAAGAAAGCGGATTTTTTGTAAGAACCAACTAACGCCGTCATGGACTAGGTGCCTGCAACCTCCATTTGGTCACTAAGTTTGTCCTGGAAAGCAAAGATGAAATTGAAACAGTAGCAAATGTTCAGCCTTGGATCCTGGTTTTGGCCTGAGAGTTTATTTTCTCCCTGTGGCTGTGGAAAATAAGTGTTTGTGGTTTTGAAACCCATTTCTGATCTCACTTTGCATTTAAGGAGCTGAGCATGTTTCCATATGAATTATTGACACATAATTAATAGGTCAATACTGATTCGAACACTGGGTTATTAATAGAACTAACAGGATGCAGATTTTCAGGATGCCTATTCTTAGTGCAGGCTGAGGTTCCCCTAGTGGTTTTGAATTATGTGATTTTTTTATTCCCTCTTGGAAATCATTTCTGTGTTCCTGGTGTACGTACCAGTAGAGAGGTGCATGGTCATGGGGTTTGGATGATTGTGGTACAAAAACAGATCAGTGTTCAGAGGCCGAGGCAGCCTTGAGTGCTTTCTGTACAGCCTGAGGTGACTCCTATCACATGCAGGCCCAAGCTCTGTTACCTCCAGACCATCCGGCCCTTGAAACAAATCCTTCAGGAAGCATCCTGTGCATGAGGGAGGAAGGTGTGCAAGTTCGGTGCCTACAGCAAATCATCAGGAAGATTAGGAGATGGTATCAGTGATGTTCGTTGAAGAGCATGGAAGTTTTCCTTTGCTGAAATCTGTGAGGTGGGAGCAGTGATGTAACCAGTAACTTGATTTGGAACAGGAATGTCGTGGGTGTACTTGGCTGAAGGAAAGTGCTGAATATAACCTTTCTGTCGTGGAACAGTGGGAAGGACTGGGGCCCTTTAGCCTCTGGATCCATGAAGATCCAGAGTTTCAGACAGCTGATGAGAAGCCTGGCTTAATGACAGCAGTAGTCTGTCTACCTTTATTTACAATCAGAAGTTATTCATAATCCTGATTCATGAAATCTCCACTCTTAAGCCTAGGAGTCGAGTTAAAAACAACTCAGAAACCTCTACTAATTTGTTGGGAAGACTTGGTTTTAAGATTTTCTGCAAGTATGCATCACCACAGTATTTTAAAAACTTGTATGTAAAATTATAGCAACCCTTTCCTTGACATCTCTGAAACCTCTCTAGAGTAGATATTTTGGGTGTGCTGGAGGTTTGGGACCAGGTCTTTACCTATTTACTAGTATTTTCTTTCTGAAAAAAAGAAATTAATTCATCATGCTTGGTAGGATAACTGAATGATTGACTCTGTTATTTTATTTGCCATCTAAATCTAAAGTAATCATCATCCCCCAGTGCAGTACAAATAGTCTTGCCTTTTAATCCCTGTCTTTCAAAAAATTTGTTTTCGTGACTCACTGAATAATATCTTAATTTCATTTTCATTCTAGTATAATCTTACTCTGAAATAAAATAGATCAAAATATAAACTCAAAGAAAATATAAAGAGATTTTTTTTTTGCCTGAGCCTTCCTGTGTCTTTACACATAAATTAAAATCAAATTCTGTATGTCACTCACATGTGCCATGGTAGTGAAATCCATGTGAAGCACATTCTGCTGGGGCATCAGCCTTGTCATGGAGAGATTCCAGCCCTTCCAAGGGAGACACACAAAGTTAGGAGAGTAATTGTGACCATAACTTCCAAGATTTTGAAGTCAGAGACCTCCCTTTTTCCTGTCAGTAAATGAAGGTATATGTCTTAGACTCTGCACATATGATAAATACTGATGGTGATTATATAAACTGAGGTATGCAATTCTCATTTTCAGTACCGAGGTGTTGTTTTTCTCTTTGTCTGCCTGCCCTACCGCTGTGATCTCGGAAGGGCTGTGCTGTGCAGCAGATGGCAATGCAGGTGTAGCCGTACGTAAGTTTTGCAGCCTCGGCCTTCAGCTTTGGGGAGTGTGGAGCAGGGAGTCAGATTACCAGATGGAAACCTAAAGCTGACATACAAACACAGATTAATATTTCCAAGATGAGGCTTATTACCCTGTTGTTAGCACCAGACAAAACCTGGAATTAATATCCTCATCCAACACTTGAACAACTTGAGTGATGAAGTAATGTGAAAACTAGGGACTTTTCCTGAAACCTCAGTGAGGGTGTATGTCTGGTGCATTGGATTCATCTTAAGTGTTATTGTGCAATGCCACTTACATTAGAGAACTAGGGAGAAATACCTGCTAAAAATTGGCTTAAAATCAAAAGCTGCACCAACAAGTTACCTTTTCAGGGATGTTAGAAAGCCACTGGTTCCAATGGCTGCCTTCACACTGTAGCAGCCCTGGAATAGCCACTTAATATTGAGGCTCTGCAAAATGTGATTCCCGAACAAGCTGTAAGCACAGGGGTTAAATCATGGTGAAATGATTCTCACCTGAGGTGCCCAGCCAGGTCAGTCTCCAACTCAGCTGGGTCTTAGGACTGGTGCTTGATGTCAGGAGTGGGAACCTCACGGTGTTCTTGTACTCTTGTGTGTTGGTCAGCCCGCAATGAATTCCTTGTTCATGGCTGAAGACAAGCTTCTAGAAAGCCAGGTTCCAGGAAAAAGGGAGCAGACTAAGCCATGCCAACATGCTGATCAGAAGAAGTAGAAATTGGCCTGCTGCAGGGCTCCATACACTTTGGGATTCCCTTTCCATCACTGGACATAAGCACATGTTTAGGAAGAGTAAAACTAGGACAATTTCTTAAAATTGCTTCAGCCCTCACCTGATGCCTGCCTCCAAAACATGCTAAAATGATATGGTTTTTTTGTGGGGGTTTCCATAGGCTTCTCAAGTTTCCTCTGGAGTCCCATTCAAACTTTAAGATTCACAGTGCCCTTACTGCTCTTATGAAAAACCTTCTGTTTGGATGCAGGGCCCTTCCTGCAAAATTAGGCCATTAACTGTGGAAATAAAAAGCAAAATACAGATCTCACAAAATATGTGAGAAAGGGAGGCCACCTGAAAATGTAGCCCCAAATTCTCAAATAGGGTCTGTGTGTTAGCATGTAGGATCCTCAGTATTTTAAATATGCTTCCTCATATTGGATTGACAATTTGCCCATTAGAGAATGGTGTGATCGTGCTCTAGTTAAAACTTTTGTGCATGTGCTACAGAAATTGCCAGAAAATTTAACAGACTTCAGTTGGCAACAGCTGCCCTTTATTATGATGCCAGTGTTAGAGAGATGAAAAGTACAGAAATGAGAGTGAAGAAAAAAAATAAACTAATGGAGGTAGGGGAACAAGTAGAACCACTGCAAGATTTGTCTTTCTGAAAACGGCCTGATTGCTTTTCAGATCTATCCTTTTTCTCCCTGTTGACAAGCAAAGCTTGGGAATAATAAGTGCTGCATGAATTAAATCCATCACACTTGACCGAGTGGGTACCATGTACTAGATCTTCCAACCAATTTGGGTTCTATCAGTGTGCCACTATTGATTTTGGTGCTTTGACAGAAAATAGCAGAGAGACAAATGAAGAGGGGCAGGAATCCTACAGAGATTTTTTGGGATACTGTAGCTGTAGGGGGTAGCTAAGGTAATGCCAGATTTCCTCCACTGAGGTACCACAGAACGTGCGAGCACGGCTTTGTACAGTTCAGTCAATAAATGTTAAATATGTCTGTGTTGGTGCTGCACACTGTTCTTCTGTGGCTCTTTAGGAAAGGTTTATTGACAGCAGAGCAGAAGGGTGGTTATTCTTGTCCACCTACACCGTGTCTGTTCCAAAGCAGCAGCAGCTTTCCCTCGGCGGTACAGCTGTGCTCTGTCAGAAGTACCAGGGATGAGAATGTCAGTCTGTCCCATTGAAATGCAGATGGGCAGAGATGTTGCACAGCTCTGTCACCAAGTGCTGTTTATTTCACTGTTTTTATTGCTCAGACAAGGACTAGCTTTAAGAAGTTCCAAAAAGTATTTTATTTTCTTTTCCTCTTCTCTTTTTCTGGGTTTCCTCTGTTGCACATTACTTGGCTGAAGAAAGAGCCTGTCCTTGGCTGGGCCTAGGGGGAGAACTGGGACCAGAATAGCCCAGGAGCTGGCTTGTATGAGGAGTAGCAGGGACTCCTGATGGAGTGCTGGGGGGCCACTTGTTTTTCTGCTGAAATGTATGATAGAGTAGTGAATGCTGAATATTCCATGGAGTGCACTATGGATTGCTCCTGGGCATGGAGCTGTGGTAAGGTTGTGAAGGGAATGGGCGGTTTCAGCTGAAGTTTTCCTGTTTGCCTTATGCCACACTCAGGTAGGACACAATACCTTTCTGCCTTGTCATTGATCTCTTTGCATTGCCAGTCCTCTTGGGCAGGGCTGTTTCTCCTGTGCTTGTCTAGGACTTGGAATAAAGTTTTCCTGAGGGATCTGTAGAAGCTGCTGTAATTCAAGTCATCCTTGCTGAAAAGGAAGTTGTGTAGGAATGGCTGTGCCAGGCAGGTGCAGTAATGGAGTTCAGCACCTTCTGCATGCAGGCAGCAGAAAGAATAGAGTTTGCACCATGCTGCCCTCTCCTCTCTGGTTTCTGGTCTTCTTTTGATTTCTTCCTTTTGATTACTTCATTTCCATTATGATCAAGGCATAATATAAAGGACTTCTCTGTGAGTAAGTGAAGTCCAGTCGTGTTCATCCCTATTAATGTCTGTAGCATATTTCACCTGAGTGGCTATAGTCATTTTGGATAAACTGTTTTTCAAGGGTAAATACATGTTGCGGAAGGGAATGGATGCAACATCTACTGTTCCCCAGAACAGGTGACATTTTCTACAGAGAGCTTCCTTAGGGAGAAATGTTAAACCTTAAGATTTCATCTCTCCTAAGAGAAGACTTTAGGTATCTTCTTTCTACTGCCCAAAGCACTACCAGTTTAGAAAATAGACAACAGTAATGAACGGTTACATTTAATAATGTACTGTAATGATCAAGTACAGATATCTGATTACTAAATCTTTCAGTATCTGAGGCAGAAGTTCTTATTACCGTAGGAGGCTGCTCCAAACCCTTGTTTCTGTAGTATCAATTTACTGTAATTCCTCACAATTCCCAAGCAATGAATTTTAGGAGAAGAGCATCACAAAGCTCCCCAGCAGGTATAGCCTCATTTGGCTGTGGTGGCTGTTCAGGAATGCATAGTGCTAATGGAGGGAGTTAAAGTCCCTGCCTTTTCTATGGTGCAGAAAATGTGCCATTGCCACATAAAAGGCCATTTCAAAGCTGTTGCTGCAGCTCCTTTACGACATGCCTGTGGCACAAGGACATGCCTGTGGCACAAGGACAGGTTTGGGCTCCTTGGAGACAGTTAGTTTCCCTCTTAATAGTTGCTGACACCACAAGGCAGAAGTGGCCCTGCCAAATACTCTTAAGGAACAGCCTGAATTCCCAAATCCCTTCTAGGGTAGCAGCAGCATTCTTTTAGCTTCAGTACTGTGTGGTGGCTGTTGGAGGTGGTGAACTAATGAGACCCGGTCTGACAGGAATCCTTCCTCCTCTCTACAAGACCCATCCCATGCAGTCTGGTCCAGAGTCAGATTCCCAGTCTGTCTAGAAGGCTTTTGGAAAGGTTGAATCTCTTTTTCAGCCCAGCACTGCAAGACAGCTTAAACAAGTTGTGATTAGAAGGTTAAGATTTAAAAAAGGCAATAAAAGCCATGGTAAAATATGGAAAATTTTAAAAATATTTTTACAAGCGGTTTCTAGACAACTTCAAAGTTGTCTGTATATTTACTTTTAGAATTTTGGGGTGTGCTTCATTGAAAAAAATAGATATTTAATTTTTTTTTAATTTTACACATTCTCAGAATTTAAAGAAGTTCATTATTTCAGCCTATTTAAGAGTTGCCACTTGTTTCAGGAGTTATGGACCCCTGTGTCATCCTAGAAAACTTTATGCACACTAACCAGACATTTTAAATTTGAATCTCCTTTTATTTTTAATATTATCTTTTTAAAATGGGGGTTTCTTCAGCTGTCTTAGGTTCGAGGTTTACCTTCCTACCTAAGATTGGAAGTTTACCTTCACCGAATTAAGAAAATGCCTCCACCTTCAAGAGCCAAGTGACAAAAAGAAGCTCTCAGCATCTCTGGCTCCAGTAAAGGAAACATGGAAATAAAAACAAAGACATTTCTGTTTATAGAGCAACTGTTCCTGAGACGTGATTAAAGCTGTTCAGATTTCCAGTAATGTATATATAATATATTCCTGTATCTGCAGCATATTGATTGGAAACCTTAAACAGCATATGCTCCGTGGGACTCTTAAACTGAAGTCCAATCTATATAGAAGACAGAACTTATAATGAGACATAATGTAGCTGTGAGACAAGACTCACAGGCAACTTCCTGCAAGAAAGAGTGAGATTTAATCACTTTGGGCTACTTCTGCAGCTACTGCTAAGGCACGTTAGTTACTCTGTCAGAGGGGGAGATGCTTGTCAAGATTGTAAGCAAACGGAATTGCTGCCAGCCATTTACTCACAGACAACAGATGATTCTCACAGACCATTTATTTTATTTCTGTGCTTTTTGTCTTGTGCTTTGCTGTCTCTGTAAAATCCATGGCCTTTTATGTTAGGACAACAGGACATTAGCAATTACGGTTGTTACAGCGCTCCACACGTAAGCAAAGCCCTCTCTCTGCCACGTTAGTCATCAGAGCTCAGTTCAGTTATTATCTCTATCACTTCTAAAAGTTTTCATTCTAGTGGCTTTATTTACCTCAAGGAAATAATTTCAGAATTTTTGATTGATAGAAGTATTGTTGAGGTACTTGGAGAAGCCAGTCTTGTGTTCCATTTAATGGCCTACAGGTGAGTGACTGCTGCTTCCTAAGTGCCAGGCACTGAGAGAACCGGGGGATGAAATCCAGGTTATCTCAATGCTTGTATTTTCTGCAGCTCACATAAAATATTAGCCCCAATTAGCGCTCGTGTTGCCAGCCTCAGCTAACACTCAGTGCAGCAGCGTGAAAGAAAAGCCATAGCTGGCAGATAATGAGCCAGGTAATTACTCAGGGAGTTCCTGGGCGCTCATTCCCAGTCCAAAGGCAGGGCACAGACTGTCTGCTGTCAGCAGCTCTCGCACCGTCCTGCCAAGTGCCACGCTGTGCAGTACCTGCCACTCCTCAACAACATTTATCCAGTCTTCCTCATCCTGTTGGGATTATTTGCAGCTAGCAGTCCCATCTTGATTTCCAGGCTGATTGCACAGATTCTAACCCAGGGCAAATTTGGCAAAGGGACTACTGGAGGTAAGGCAAGGAGAGGCAGATGGGGGAAAACGTCATTGACCCAATTGCCTTGTCTGAACTAGATGGAAAATTATATCCTTTTCCCATGACTCCCCACATATCAAACAAATTTAGGATTCCTAGATGAGTTCTGTGGCATCACTTCCACAGTCCAGGGATGAGTGTTACTGAGGTGAATTTGTGCAGTCATTTGAAGCCAGCCTGTCACCACCTTTTCTTTTCCCACTGAATACCCTCGGCCAAGCGTCTTGCCTGGCTCAGACTCTTGCTGTGGGCCAGCTGCACCAGTCAAAGGCCCAGGGATGGATTCCACGTGCTGCCTGCATCGTCTGATGTTGATGTACTCCTTTCTCGTAGGGCGTAATTCAGGACAACAACCTAACTCGAATCTTGTTCCAGGACGAACATCACACATACCAGTATACTCCTAAAAAGTGGGCAACAGATCTAAAACAGGGGTTTTTTTAAACACCAAGTTATCATCAATAGCAGGACCATATTCCAGGTGAATAGGATCCTGTAGACCACTTAGTCTTAGCTAAGAGCCATGACAGAAAGGAGATTGAAAAGACAAAAAAATTGAGGTTTCCATGGCAGTGAATCGGGAACGGCATCACCAGTTTCAACGCAGAACATGTGGGAAGAGGAAAATATGGTCTGAAAGGATTATGGCTAGAGAAAGGAGAGAGGGTGGGTGGGCTGGAGACCTCATTTGCCAGAAAATATGAGATAGCACAATTTCCTTTTAAAACAATAATTTTCATGAGAAACTCACTTAAACACTCAGAGATTTGTTCTCAGAAATGTACATGTGCGTTACAGGTGTGGAGGCAGCATTCAGATGCAGGAAGCAAAGTTCTCCAAAGCAGAGGAAAATCAGTGGTGGCCAAGACACCTCTCTCTTGATACCCAAAAGATTTCATGGGCTACTGAATTGTCAGGGTATCCATAAATCAGGGTAGTGCTTGTGATTTTCTTCCTTCCTCCCTCCCTTCCTCNCCTTCCTTCCTTCCTTCCTTCCTTCCTTCCTTCCTTCCTTCCTTTCTAAAAGCAAATACCATTACAATAATTCACACTCAGAAGAGCATTTTCCCCATTGCATCTAATGTAATTTCATAAAGTTAGCACAGTCCAGATTAAAATGTGAACATGATCTGTGTTTAATATATCAAAAGCAAATTAAGTCTGGATTTGAAAAGGTGTTAGAGCTTTTCCTTTCATAAAATAAAATTAGTTCTAATTTGTCTCTGAAGTTTAAACTGAAATGAATTTATTGTTGAAATATAAACCGATAGCTTAATCCAAGCTTAATACATTTAACACTGAGAAAACTTCTTAAGGAATATTTTTATTATTCTTACAAGCTGAGGGACAAAGCAGCAGCACTACTGAAATTACTAGAGCTACGATGGGTAACCCCTTTGAAGTTTATGTCCATGGAAGAGGCCAGGAACAGGGAAATAAATACACAGTTACATTTTTCGTAAACTCACACAGATAATTTTTTTACAGGTGTTTAAGGTAGGACATGAATATTTTGAAAACATTAGGTGATGTCCAGTATTGGGTGTAAATATGGACTAGCACTACAGTGATGTTTTACTTGAGGGTTACAAATTCTGTCTTCTATGTTTGCATCCTTTTGCTTCTGTTCTTCATACTGTGTAATGAATGACTTCACTAAGCCTAATGTGCATACAGTTGGCAAACATGATATATAAGCATTTGTCTAAATGGCTGAAAACCAATTTTGAGTTTTGAAATGTGACTGTTTGTTCGAGGACTAATTCAATTTTAATGGAAAACCACAATACAGGCCGTCAAACTAAATGACAGAATCCAAACAGAAACCATCAGCTCAAGCAGCCTGGGTTAGAAAATACTGAAATGTGATCACCAGGTGACTGTTGATGACCTAATTCTGAATTCAATCCTGAATTTTAGGCATCTGGTTTTTTGAAAGGTTTGCTCTCTCAGCCCCAATTTTGCTTTTAGTAATGTTAGAGTAGTGACACTTCCTCTGCTTACAGAGGTAGTAACAGGATTGCTTCCCTTCACACTGCTTTGCCTATGGAAAGTCCTGTTAAAGTGTTACCTGAACATTTCAGAGGGCTGTGGTGTTGTCCTATTACCCACTCACAGAGGCAAGTAGTGGATAATTGGCTTCCAGCTTACCTTCATGGGATAAGAGGTTCCTCGTTTAACGCTATCAATAGAAAGATTAAGAGTCCCTGTTATTCCAGGAGAATAAAGTTGCCTAGGACAGGAGAAATGAATAATAGTGAGTATAAAGCCATGGTTGTAAACCAGTAGATCTATTGCAATGAAGAAGTTTCAGACAATCAAATATCCTCTCCAACTTTTATGGTCATACTTATAATTCAGTACATGGAGACACATTACTCTGAGTCACGTGAAGCAGAATAAAACAGCCCATTAATTTCATCAGAAGTTTGCAAGCTGACTTCATATATTCACATCTGTCATGGAAAGACAGATGGTGAGGCTCCTGTGAGAGCAAAGCCAGTGGAAAGGCCCATGGAGCTCATCTGCCCTTCCATGACCTCCCTGGGCTGATAGGCACTACTTATTGTACCTGTGCAGGATTTGGCTGGGGTTGTACAGCACTGCTGTGTTTGCTGGCTGTACACAGGACTTCTACTTTAAACTTCGGTTCCAATAGAACCTGCTTTTGCTTTACAGCTGGCAAAAGCCTTTTGAAAAAGTCTGGCCAAAGAGGAAGGATAAAAGTTAAGTTTCATTTTGAGGATGTGTCAAGTTCACAGTCATGTCCAGGGAGGTGAGGTGCCCTTAACTCCTTCAGTTGTCATGGCCTGTGACACAACTGAAGGGCTTTTCCCACTGGGAACTTTGGCATGTTGCTGGCAGCAGCTCCTACACCGAACTAATAATGTTTCCTGGAGACCCAGAGATGGTTTGTTCTCTATCAGGCAGAATTTTGTTACAGGAGATCAGTTAGTTCTGCAACTCTCATTGCTTTCTTTGTCAGCTTTTATGTGGGAAGCACATGGAAAAGTGCTTAGCACTTAGCCAGCTTCCACACAAGGCTGATGTCTTTTCAGCTGTGCCATCTCTGTAGGAAACTATGGCTGATGGAGTGTAGGAATGTTTTTTCCACAGCTGCACAACATTTCTAAGCTATTCTCTGTGTTTATCTGCAGTGACCTTACAAAAATACCACCCCCCCCTTATGGCTACAAAGCTTAATTACTGTAATTCTGATTTAGTTTGACTTCCATAGGGGTCTCTGTGCTCTACAGTAGTGTTTATCTGCACATTTATTCCTTGGAATAAACTGATGTTTATGGGATACCGTAGGGTGCTGTCTACCTACAGAGTGTCTGGTAGGCTGTTACTTGCACTGTTAATTTTTAAAACCCGTAACAGAGAGGCAATATTACATTGCAAGGCCACCTTTCTGCAGCACCTCCCTAAAAGCTCTTTTTGTTTTGATACTTTCCATATTTCTCAGGTTTCCACTGTCCTTTCTGTAGCCACCAGCTCCCTGTTGCTGCAGGGATGTTGAAAAAGTGATTTTCTTCTGGATGGTTCTGTCTGTTTTGAAATCACTGGAGGGAAAAATTTTGGGGCATCACCCCATAGTCCCAGCTGGACCTCCCTAAAGACCTGATTTTTATCTCCTCCTTTCTGGGTCTTTACTTTGCAGCCACTCTACTGCATTGTTTACCAATTTAAAAATAATCCTTGTCAGTCTCTGAAGTGCAACCAAAATATGCATTTTCGTGGCATCATAGCAAACCCTTAAATAACTGTGACATTGTATTGGTGATGAGAAAAGAAAGCATTTACATAAGGAGCAGCTTGCCAAACCTTAGCAATTTCTTCTACAGTCAAGGGGAAAATAAAGCCTCTCTATTCTCCTAGTATAGATTTAAGTGATTATTCTGTGCTGTTGTTCAGTATGAACACTTTCAGGAGGATTGAAGGAAAAGCATTCCTTGTAATCATCTCCTAATGGAAAAACATAGGTATGGGTTAGGCACTGTCAAGAGTGGTAATGTATCAGTAGGCTGTAAAGGTCAGCTAGGTAGAAAACACAAAGTTATGATGTAGCCTGTTTAATACCCATGGTTAGGGAAAAGCAGTCAAATTTAGGTTTTACGTTGCCATTGACATGAGCCTCACTAGGGAAAATTGAACATATTTTATCCACCAAGTACAAGTGTGGACCAGTTCCTGTTTTCCAGACTTCACAGTATTGAATTATAGTGCTATTTTTCAGTTGTAAACTTTTCTAATTTATGAACCAGAGAAGTTCAAACTACTCTGTAAAGGAAATAAATAAGATATTTCTCCAATTAAACAAAATTACTTCTTTAAGTCATTGTTTTAAGAGATCTTGTTATTCTGTGGGCAAGGATGGGTAGGGAAAGATGCTTCATCATAAATACTGAAAAAAGCTGCATTTTGGAGAAGGGGAAAAAGAACATTAATAAAATTTGTAGGTGGTACTGAGGTGACAGGTACTATAAGCGCTACAGGAATAGAGACATAAAAGAACAAAATAGTGCCTAGTGAGAAAAGTATATGCACTGGAAATGCAAAATGAGAATCAACGTGAAAAAAAAAACGCAGAGAGATCTCCCCTGGGGAAATTATTCCTGAGCACACAGGCTCAATGAACAAGAGAAAATTGGAAATGGTAGTGATTAAAGAGGCCCTGAGGTGAGGCTAGTCAAAGAATTAGACAGCAGCAACATTATGATATGGATATAGAAAGAGGGGATTTTAGGATACACTCTGTTCCAAATACAGTCATTCCCTGGCCAGGGAGCCTGGTGCAGGGCTGAGGTGTTGCAGCTGACTGATGGCAGCAGCAGGTTGATGTTGGCTTTCTCTGGTGCCTGGAAATCCTTACCCTGGCTTTCTGCAGCCCTGAGTTTCCTCACTCCTGCTGGGTGAGGAAAATAGACATTAATTGCTCATGATGTGAAACACAACAGCAACTTTCCTAATTATTATTTTCAATCAAATCATTGTGATTTTCCTATGAGAAGGGGAATAATTAGAAAAAGCAGAGGCCTGAACTACATCGCTTTTAAATGTATCCAGTTAGTACTTCAATCTGCGAGGAGAGCAATCATTTCTCTTTGTCTTCTGATGGAAAACTTCCTCCTTCCTCCCCACTTCACATTTTGTAGTAAAAAACTTCTGTTATAAAGTAGAAGTCATCTCAATAGTAAAGAATTGCAATCACCAGCATTCTCCTGTAAGACTGATCCAGTAGAAAGGGCTGAATTTGCAAATGCCAGATCCAGCCTTTCATACCAATAAACTCCCTGGTCCCTGGTGGAAAAAAAAAATCAGGTCACAAATTGAGTTAAAGAACCACTCAAATGTCATTCCAGCTCTTTATTTGTAACCTCTCTTGTAACTGGGAAGCATGTCCTGAGCCAAAGGCTGTTAAAATACATCATTTCAGGGGGGCACTTGGGCACGTGCTCATTGCACCGCTCTGGGGTGGTGCTTCGAGCGCTCATTCATGGACTGGTCACCTGTGGCTTCACTGGGAAGCACCTGCAGACATCAGCAACCTGCCCAAATAAAAACTGCCACCCCCAAACACGCAAAATGTATTTCTTCTCCTCAAAGAAGAGGTTTGCTTATTGGCAGTCTCAGATGAAGGAAGCAGTTTAAATTTCATCATCCAGGATTTGTGGTTTCTTAAGTTTACAAAGTGAAGTATAAATGAATATGTAAACACTTAAATTTTTTTGTTTGTTTTTTTGTGGGGGTTTTTTTTTTGGTTTTTGGTTTTTGGTTTTTTGTTTCTCTATCTGGGGCTGCCACAGAGATGTTAGTCCTCAGGAAGTTCAAGGTCAGTGCTCAGGCTTTGAAGGGCTGTGTGTCCTTATCTCCAACTTGTGCTCAGCTCTTATCCTGCAGTGAAAAAAGACCTGTCTGCATCTCCGTTTTTGGCTTTTTTTGTTTGTTTGTTTGTTTATTTTTATTACACTGGGGGAAAAAAATGAAATCAAACCAAATTTTGGTCCCAAGAACTTTGATCTAAATCTCTGCCAAAATAAATGGAATCACACTGGAAGAATATTTTTCCACTGCATTGTGCTGTTATGGATTTATGCTTCCCAGCCACTCGTGTCACTTAGCCCACCACATTTCTTGTGATGCCTGTCACTCACAGAAGAGAACAGCAGTTCCCTGTGTATCCTGACTGAGCAACATGACAATCAGTGGATTTTTAATGAGAGAATACAGTTCATGGAAGAGCTGAGCCACAGCTGATAAGTGAATGTAAAATACAGCCCTTGCTCTTTTAATCCCTCCTGCTTACTTTACATGAGAAGAGAGTCTTTGTAAGCACTGTACTGGAAGCTCATTATACAAGAGGAATAAAATTCAGCTCTTTGTTTTTATGTTAGTTTTGTTGGAGACATATCCAATGTAGGGATCTCAACTATAAAGAAGCCTTAACGTAAAAGAAAGAAACAATGAGATCAGTGACAAGCCTAATTGGCTTTTTCAGATGTTTAAAACATGAGGCCAGCACATTCATGTATGTGATATACATGAGTTGGGTTTCTGGTAAAGAATTAAGTGAAGAATCTTATAATGGTGTACTGAGTATGTGTGGATTTCCAGGGTCTGGTTTGGGCTAAGACTCTAACTCAGGGTAAATAGTCCCCAGGAGTTATTAATTCCAGCGGAACAAGGAGTGTGATGCATCTGCAGTAGCAGTGCTGAATTCTGCTCAAGAAATCTGGCAAAAGTCTCCTTAGGTGAAGAGGAAAAACCATTTGTTACCTGGGATTCTGGGAGCCTTTCAGAGAAAGGTACCCTTGCTCTGCAGAGCACAGGACATGCATTTGTTTCTGTGGGATGCAGGAGGTGAGGAGCCCTGTCCTGGTCCCCTCAGGGACAGTAACACACAGCCAGACCCTGCTCCTCTGGTGGTGTCAGTCAGCAGGGATGGTTCTGAGCCCCGTGTCTGTCCCACGTCCTGCAGGGTGTTCATCAGCAGCCACAGTAACTCCCTGGAGACATGGGAGAGGTGGATGACAGTGGAATGTCGTCCCTAATGGAATAATTCTTCTGGTACCTGCTTGGTCTCCCAGCAGCTTCCACTATATCTCCATGCCACCATGGAATCACACTTGCATCACAACATTTTCTCTCTTCTTGCTGTTATTTTGTGTCCTGAGCACATTTCTGGAGCTTTGTTGTTCCCTGATGGCTTTCTGTGTGCTGCTTACCTTGAGGAAGGTTTGTTTACAGTTGCAGAGTAGCCTCTGAATTTTAGCCACTACAGCCCTGACAAACATTAATTTCACTTTCCAGTGTTTCCTTTTAATTTTTCTTTCTTTTCTGTATCAGGTTACCTTAGTGTAACAGCATCTGAGCAGTGGGGATTTTGACATTTGCTCACTGACATGCAAAAACCCCAACGAACTTGGGTGGATTTTAGATTACAGCTTCCATAGGAAAAAATCGGAGATTCAACAAAGGTGGTTCAAATTGTAAGCAAAGTCAGTTATTCAAAAACATCCCATTATTTATTCTCAAATGCAGTTATTGTCACTGCAGTTTGGATGCAGGAGCATAACATTTGTGAAAATACAGCCATGTGCCATTTGAAAACATTTATTTTGAAGCAGACACATATTTTCAGTCTTTTCTTCATCAGGATAGCTTAATTAGATTCAGGTGTCCTTTTTAAGAAGTTCCTCGCTGCATAATTGGTTAACTCACCACACCTGTGAGTTTGTTTGATTAATGGGGAAAAAACCCTGGTTACCTAACCCAAGGCACCATCCTGGGTGCCTCCTGAGCAGTGCCCCAAGAGCTGAGTTGAAGCCAGCAGTACTGGGAAAGGTCAAAACCCCATTTCCAGAGCCCTGGTCTGAAGACTGTCAGAAATTCTGCTGTGATCTGCTTTTACTGCACATTAGTTTTAATAGGATATTATTGGTTTGTGAATACCCTTTTCCCAGATGCTGCTACAATGTAGTTTTTATTGCATAGCAGTTTTAATGTGATTTTACTGCTTTATAAATACACTTTCTCACCATTCTTGCCTTGCTGCCGTGGCTGTACCAATATGTTTGCACATTACTGTTACTGCTGTCTTAAAATCAAGGTTAAAGCAATCACAGTAGGGCTGTGCAGAATGAATGATAATTGAAAATGCACCTAGCAGGATGCTCTTGATACTCTATAAACAAACAAAGCAGAATCTTTATTCATTATTTATCACTCGTTCTTTGTGACATTTCTTTACAGGATGTATCTTTTTCCTTTCACAGAGCTGAGCCAAAACATATGTCAGGCCAGATGCATACATTTACCTCTCTCCTTCTCTCCCACACTGAATCACAATCACTTTGATTTTGCCCAAAGTGTGCTTTCCTTATGAATTTACTGCATTTGCAGAGAGTACCATAGAGAAGGTTTTAAATATTGGCACAAGATTTTTGTACCTGAGTGTTCTATCAGTGCCCTGGTATTCCAAGATGTATTAAAAAATTTAAATCAGTAAAATTTGCTGACCCAAAATTTTAGGCTTCTGGGTAGAAATAATCTAGATTGCCTGACTAAAAGTCATGCATCCCTCATGGTTGTGGTTTAGCATCCTCTTTACAACTGATAGGCTGGAGAGCACCTGTTTTCACAGGATGCAGGTGCAGTGTCCTGTCTTTTTCAGTTTTACCAATATTTATGAAGTAGTTCCAACTCTTCTGTATCTCTGTTAACAGCTGTAGGTATTTGCCTCTGGTCATCATGGATTTGAGTCTTTATGTCTTTAGCAAGGCATATGATCTTCCTGTATTCTAACCTGTAATTTCTGCTGGTGTCTATCTCATTTATTCCATCCCTAGATTTACAAGTAGGCTTTGTTTTTTTTATTGTTGCCTTTATTTCTTTACCAAACCAAAAGTTGCGTGGAGTTCTCTTCCTTCTTCTCAGGATGGCTTTGATTTTAAATAAGTTTAAACCATATTTTTCTGCATGAATTTTCTTCCCATTCAATCTCTCTCATATTTTCTTCTGGTTTGGAAAGTGAACTACATGTAGATAGATGTTTTGGTTGGAATGCTTTTCTCTTCTCCTAGGCTGGACCTGGCAGGGTCAAGATCCCTGTTCCTCAGGCAACAGCCCATGCCTAGTCCAGTGATTTATCGGACCTTCTGCATCACCCCCAAGGCACAGCTGACTTATTCCAGGTGGGCTGTGCTACCTTCTAGGTTTGAAAGGCCCTTGCTGAAGTCAGTGGAAAAATGCCAGCTTCCTTGAATGAACTCTGTGTTGAAAACTACTTTCTGGAACCCCAAACTGTTTTATTTGTACCTTCCTTAAAAGAAATCTTTTAAAAAAAGATCCTTCAGAACATAATTGTTTTCATACTCTTTTTTCTCTTGCTTTGATTGCTTTTGATTGGGATATAGCTTTGCAATTCTGTGAAGAGTAATGTCTCACTGTCCTTTGCTCTTTCTTACATGCTGGTATAAATCAGTGAGGTTCTGCTATGTACATATCTTCTGATCTGTGAAGAAACTAATTTAATTCCAAATTAACTGCTCTCAAAAGTATTTTTTTCCTTCTTCATTTCAACACATTGCAAAGCTACAAGTAACTGTAGACCAATTTAAATCAGAACAGTGGAAGGAGATAAATGTCAGTATATGTCAGAGCATCTTAATTTCTGACTTGTTTAGTGAGCGAGGAGGGCATTACTGAGATCCCTTCCATATTCATAAATTCTGTCTAGCTTCTCACTGCTTTTCACAAGGCCCTTGATCTTCACCTTACCTTCCTTAACCCAGAGTCCTCCAGCTTCTCTGATCCTCCTATTTCATCCTCTTCAGTTATTTTGTCCTTAATTTTGCCTGCACTGCCTGGGAACATGAGAACTACTTCAGACAGGTTTCTTTGCCTGCCCTTGGTGTGGCTCTATTTATCTCTTCCCTGATATTTGCATTCTTCAGCACAGTCGGTTTTGTTCTGTGTTTGTCAAGCAGTTAACAAAGTGAAGAGGTTCAATGTCAAGGGCTTACAGGCAATCATTTTGGCAATAAATATTAGGATAAAATGTTCAAACATTTCTACACCAAGATATTTTGTTAACTCCAACCTTGCTTTGAGTTTAAACACGAGCATTTCATCAACTTGTTACTTGCAGAACGTTTGCTGCCATGTTCAGTAGGGGTAAGACAAAACAATTAAGGCATCCACACACAATTTCATTTCAGTGGTCACATGTTCTGTTCTGTTTCCTGCTAAATGCCTGTGCCTTGCTCTTGCAGCCTGCAGGAGGTACATCCTACCTTAGAGGCAGCCCTGACCATTTGTATAAATCACCAGCCTTCCACATCTATCATCGTGAAGTTTGCAGATGTTAATCCTCTCTCTTTTTCCCTCTATACACTTTCAGAGCAATTTAGACACCATCCCCACTTCCCTTCTTAGAGGGAATGACTTTCCTTCTTAGAGGGAAGCCATCCCAAAATTCTGTCAAGCTGGAAAGGTAAAATTCTGTGCAATAAAGGAAATATCACCATGCACGTATTTACCATATGAATATAAGAAATTATTTAAATTCTATGCATGGCATGAAAGTACGTGGACATACAAAGATGGTATTTCCTAAAGCTTTCTATACTGACCTTAACTCTGAGTTGTCTATCTCAGAGTTAAACCTGTCCTCCGGTTCATGTCTTAGGTCAAGTGCACATCCCTCTTTCTATATTAAAAATAAAACCAATAGAAATAGCTATTTCTCCACCTAATTATCTCAAACTGTCTTAGAAAAAGCAGGAATTATTTCACAGCTGCATCCCCATGTGTAGTGTTTCCACAGATATTCCCCCAAAACCACAACATGAAATAAATTATTTTTAAGGAGACACATAGTTCATAAACGTGAGCAAAGACTCTCTTAAGTATTCATGAAAAAAACCACCATTGTAGTAATTTTCTTTTTGTAGTGGACTTTTCTTCTGGCTGCTCTTCTTGAGTATAAGTTAGGTATCAACCAGAAGAAAAGAGTGATCAAGTTAAATATTATTTACATATTTATTTTTATGTGTTCTAGAGGTCAAGAGACAGTAAAAATCCTCTTCATTTTTTACTCTTTCCTTAAATTTCTCAAAGATAGTAGGAAATAGGAATTTGGGCTGGTTTAGGTTTTGTGGGTGTGGGTAATTTTTACTGAGTGTGATTTAGTCTGATTGCTTCCGCACAGAGTGGATTGAAACTAAGGCAAAGCTTCATTAGCATCACTACATGTACTTGTGCTTAAATTTCATCATTTTTCCAGGTCTGACAATAGAAAAGACATGCTTTTTAGTCACAGGGAGAGAAAACTAATTAAGTTTTCGTTGAAAATGACAGCAAGTATCTCTGAGATTTATTTTTCCAGCTTTTGAATTATCTCTAATTCTGGTGTAGTCCAAAAGTTTCAGACCAAGAAGACTGAATCAGGTAGAGCAGAACATTGTTGTAAGAACATCTCCCGTGCCTCAGAGATTTGTTTGTATGTCTGATGGTAACATATTGTGTACTTATTCTGGTCCCAGCATCACAGCCCGCTTTTAGAGCAAAGCAGCTTGTTTTGCTCTCAGAGGTTGCCAAGGCTGGCTAGAGCTGTCAAGCTGGCACAGCAAAGGCCCCTCCAGTCGTACCCGAGAGCCGAGAGACTGCATGGCTGCTCACAAAGCACCAGGCTAAATTCAGGTATGAGTTAGGAACATCAGGGCCTGGGTTTCAATCATATCAGCCATCAGCAGGGTGAAAGGCTTTGCAGCCAAAGAGCTGCAAGTTGTGTATTCCTGCACTCTGAAGCATAAATAAACTGCAGGAAGCACTACAGGTAATTTGCCTCTAAAATGGCAACTACAGAAAAAGAAGAGAAAAGTTTGATGATTTTCTAGGGCACAGTCCTACAGTAACTATGGCAATATTGTCACTAAAATCACACGGGTTTTGCCTCATTGAACAAGGTCTACAGGAGCAAGATAATAATGTAAGGAAAGGTGAAGCATGTATGAGGAGAATCTAATTTGTCCTCAAGGAAGTCAAGCAAGTCAAACAATTATCTCACCAGTGACTTTTGAGAATGTACAGAAGTTGAGTTTAAGTCATTTGTGACACAACACCCACAGAGCAGCAGCAAGTGTAGAGTGAAATCCTTTGGTGTCCTGGAATGGCTGGGTGGCTGAGGCTGGAAGGGCCCTCTGGGGGTCATCTCATCCAGCCCTCTGCTCCAGCTGTGTCACCCACAGCAGCAGCCCAGCAACATTTCCAAATGTTTTTGTACAGCTACAGGGACGGAGACTCCACAGCCTTATCTGAGCAACCTGTGCCAGTGCTTGGTCACCCCCACAGGGAAAAATGGGGGAACCTCCTTTCAGTGTGTGCCCATTGCCTCTGCTCTCTTGGACTCTGTTTATGTGCAGGGGTGTCTCAGATGAGGTCATTTGTGTGTCAGAGAACTGGAGGAGGCAAAAAGGTGAATGTGTCCAACTGGTATGATAGACTACAAGAGAACCAACAATAGCAACAATCTTCATCCAGCATGTTTTTTATCAATCTTCTTACAGGTCACAAGGCTCATTATGGATTCCCCCACTTTAAGTTTATCCACCTCAATCCCAGCCTGTCCCAGCAGTACCACCCAGTTTCACAGAACAGACCCAGTGTCACTGGATCCCTGCTATTCTGGACTTTGCTTACTCTTGCTGGTTTATGTCCCCTTCCATCTGTGTCCAAGCTTCATATTTTTTAATCTTATTGCCTTCATTTAAAAGAGGAATAGAAAAATAGAAAACTAATATATTCTACTATTGGCAATTCCCAGAAAGGAAAACAGTTATTTCTCATAGAGGCAAATAAAATTCAGCAGGAACATGAACATAGGCTGTGCTTATTCTCAAAAGAAATCTCTTCCTGGATTTCAGCTACGTAAGGAGATACTGAAAATGAGCCTTTAAGACTTGAACTTCAGTCTTATGGACTGACACAAGTACAGGAGAGGTTTCATTATGTAGGAATATTTGGATAAGGCTTAGTAGATGTTTTTTGACCACTTGACAGACCAGGTTGTCTTTATTTGTGTGCCCTACTTTGTATAAAAACTAAAAAAAAAAAAAACCTAAAGAAAAACCTTAAAAAAAAAAGGATAAAAGTCCTGTGAATATGAGATAGAGGGAGCTCATTATTTGTCGGGAAGTGTGGGTGACTGCAAAGTGGAAACTTTGTGAAAACATGATACTGATGTTTTTATTCACTTTGATTAAGCAAGATGCCAGTAACTCTGATGAATGTTGGAGAAGTGGAGAAGTGGAGAAGAAATTATGAACATTTTTGAACAAAGACACTTTATCCCAGTAATGCTGCTGTCTTGTAATAGGATCAAAGAAAGGATCGTGTGGTTTTTGACAAACGAAGTGTAGAAGTCCTTCACCTCATTCATTAGAGACTAATTGATGAGCCATGGAGACAAAATAGTTGAGGAAGGATCCAAGGATGTTTTCCAGAAAATAGGACCGGTTTCTGAAGACCAGATTACATAACAGGAGGTTAGCAATGAACACATGCATGCAGGTTGCCATAGGGTTGGCTGTATGTGCAATTTGTTCTTAGCTCACCAAGGGTTTTTAAGGCTTTTGCCAGTAGTTTCAGTTTGGAAAGGACAAAATAGTATCAGATGCTGTGACTCCAAAAGCTCATCACTGCAAGCACAGAGGCCTTACTGATTTGTGTTCTTTTTCTTGTGCTTTACATTTTCCATCATGTCTACACCAGTGAGACTGTGCAGACCAGCACAGCTGGAAGAGGGAAGGGAATACAGCTGGGTTCCAGTACTGACACTGAGCACTAAATGATCACTGGACACCCACTGGAGATCCCACAAAAAGTTTGAGTATACACAGACCTCCAGCTGATAGAGCTCTTCTCCCCCTTGTGCACAATAAAGTACAAATGGCAGTTCAGAAAATGGATAATTACAAGTAGCACAAGAGGAGAGGTAACTCCTGAAATCCTACTGCTCCTGGTCAGCAGTGGAAGAAATGAGTTTAACTGAACAAGCACTATAATTTAAATACCTATTTTGTCCACAGCCATCAGAGCATGAGATGGCAGGAGGATTCCAATGTGATTTAGGTTCTCTCAGTTCTCCTATAAGGAGATACTGAGAGAAGGATACTGCCCAAGCTGCCAATTCAGGGCAGGAATAACAGAGTGTTCAACGTGGTGACAATTTCCCAGCTCCCCAGAAAGTCTCAGATTTTTCCTTTCTTGGCTTCATAAAATAGTTTTAAGCACAAAGCTCTTGGTAACAATCTGATTTCAAAACATAAACCTAAGGTACTCTGTTAATGACTGTGGATATAAAAATATTTCATATTCTATCCACCCTATGAAAATTAATATTGCATTATTGACTCTTGGCTTGATTTAACAATTTGAATTGCTGGTTGTTATGTAAAGTTGGATTTCTGTTCTTCTATTCTTTGACCTGGTAAAAGGCGAACTGTAAATGGCACCTCTAATTAAAAAAAAAAAAAAGAGAGAAAGAAAAAGGAAAAGCTTATGTGGATAACAACAACATGTACAAGCAAATACTGCAAAATTCAATTAAGGCTGAAAGAAAAAATGTTGCACTAGGGAATGTCTACTGCAGAACAGGGGGACATTTTCTGTGCAATAGTCCTTCAAAGCATGCAGGAGTTGGCATCACTCTCGTTAGACCATGTTGGGAGTGCAGCCTTACAATTATATGGGAAAGTATTGTTCTTTTTATTTGATGGCTGGGAAAAGGGATGTGATTCATTGTTTTTAAAGGAAAAACCTATACAACTGTGTGTCTTAAGGGCATCATTACCCTCACAGAGCTTTTTGCTTGTAGAGCTGATGTTGGAAGCTGGCTCACGTGCATCACCACCATCTGAGACCTGGTCCTGTAACGCCAAGAAATTCTCTATGGTCAATGGTAGCTTTCTGTGCAGAGGGGATTCATAATGAACCTTTCTTAATTGCTGTTCAGTGGCTTTTGTGAAGTGAGAGCTCTCAGTTGAGAGCCCAATGGATGCCTGCAGCAAGGAAAGCACCCACCAGCACCACAGGTGGTTTTGTCTGGTATCTTAGCTGGGATACAGGAACTGAGCAGGTACCTGATAGCTGTGACCCTGATCACAGGGTATTGCCTCTTGCAAGCAAAGCTGTACTGAATAAAATAAGAACATAGACTATAATTAAAAACCTTCACACCGAAATTAAACTGTTGAAAAGTATTTTAATATCCAGTCTAAGATGCAAGGACATTCTTCATTACTCTGCCAGTTCTAGAAGAGTTCTAGAAATGCTTTTGTAAAGACTGATGTATTAAAAACTGCAATGCAGCTTGTCTCACTTGAGTGCTGTCACTGGGTTACCTTTGGAAGAAGGAGCTTGAAAATTGATTTTATTCAGTGTTTACATGGGTAGAGAGTAAGATACTGTGGGAGGAGACAAATTAAATTTGAGTTTGATCAGTTCATACCAAAATCTGAAGAAAATGGAAGGAGAATGGGAAAAATCAGCTTATTTGTTGTTAATTTACTGCTTTGTTGGTTTGAGGAATGGCTAATGTACCCGTCCAGTGACTTAAGGACAAACTGTATTGGGTTTTTTCTGATAGCAGCTGAACACGTGTCAACAATTCATGGGTTTTGAAACAGATTTCTCCCTAGAAAAAAGCATCAATTCCGTACCGTAGCCATGCATAAAACTTCTCATAAGATGCAGACCCTCGGCTTTCTGTCCAGTATCAACAAAGTTAAATTCTTGCTCTGGGTATAAACGGACAGACTTGTCTGAGAAGTAGCTACGAAGGCAGAGAGTGTAGTGCATACAATGGGATGATAGAAGGAAGGAGGGAGAGGACTCAATCTTTTTGCTTAAATAACGTTATCAGCATGTGGCAGAAGTGGGAAATGACCTGTCCTAGAACACAAGAGCAGAGTAATTTCAAAACGGTAAGCTGGAACTGTACCTTGCAGCTATAGCACTCTGCTAGCAAGGGAACCTCCCTCAGTACTCCACCAGGGCCACTCTGCTTTGTGTGTGGCATCACCAAGTGGAAAATGGCAATAGCATGCTAAAACACATTTGCACAAGGCATGCGATTGAGCACCAGAATCTACAAAGATGGATTTTTCAGGAGAGTGTGTCCCTGTCCAGCACAGTAATTCTTCTTCATCTAATAAGATACAGAGCGCAGTCAAGCGTGCATAAATCATTCCTTGTTTGTTCTGTTTGTACTGGGCATGGATGGGATTAGAGTGCTTTGGACACTGTTTATGTGAAAGAGAAGAAACATTGCAGTGTTAAGATAAAGAGGGAGAATGCTGCTTTGCTACAGGCAAAACATGCACCTACATCAATCTGCAGTCTGCTTCAAACAGCAAATAGTGTTTGGAAGAGCAAAATACTAATTCTAGAAAAGAATTAGCTAACAATGTTCTGTATGAATTGAGGTGTTCTGATAGTGCCCCTCAGTGAAAAACACCAGCCTCAAAAGTGGACTGAGGGAGGAGCTCCTCAGCAGAAATCCCAGCTGTGTAGTTCTTTGCTGGCTGTGGTGCTCACTCACGGTGCACTTGGCTCTTCTCTCTGAACTCAGTGTGGCTCAGCTTTCCCAGAGCCTCCTGTGCCCAGGCCTCTGATTTCCTGTGTGTGTAGTCCAGTGGCACTTGAGACATCAAGACTTCAAACACTATCGAGATAGTTGCAAATCGTGTTGTAGGGTACAGTGAGTTGTTACAGAATCGCAGTCCTGTGGTGTGCCAGAGATATCGGCTGTGCTCCCCCTGCTGCACTGAAGGATGGCAGGAGCATCCCTTCCTGTTCACACATCCATATAATCACAGATGCCAGTGACCCTTCAGCAGGTAGTGGGCAGGGAGCTGCATCCCGATTTCATGTGAGTCCCCTGAGTTGTCCAGCTGCCTCTGTGCCCTGCCCTGTGAAGTTCGTGGTCCAGGAGCAGGCACGATGTGCAAGGGCTGTGGCACACAATGGGTAAATTAAACTGAGTGGTAAGGCTGACATGCCAAAGCAGCATTTTCTAGGCACAGCTCCTAGGAAACTTCACAGGGAATTACATACAAAATTTCTGGCATTATAAAGCATTATAATTCACTGCTATTATATGACCACCAGCTGCTAGCTTAAACCTACTACAGTTTCTGCTCTAGAACAACCAAGCTGAAAGGTAGAATTAATCTCCTTGTGATGGGAGTCACCTTTTTCATATATTTACACAATATCTAGTGCAGTGGGGCACTAATAACAACAGGAAGTTTTAGCTTTTAATTTTAATCTTCAGTCTGAGTTAGCATTTGCCTTTAAGGTGACTTAACATTTTGCATGTAATTACAGTCTCTGGATCTTTGAAAAGAACTGTTTCTCTTGAGTTTTCTGAGTGGAATAAAATACACTTATTAGCCTGTAACCTTTTTAAAATCCCTCTCCCATATGGTATTCATGTGGCATCACATATAACAATATAGGATAATACCCTGGATAATATGGGCTATCATGAATATTGATGAACAGGGTAATTAAGATCTCTGTGCGTGGTGCATGATTACATATGGGCAACCTATCTTGTGGTTAAATCAAAATAATGTATGAGAAATGCAAGAGTTCTACCAGCTTATCTGATATTTCAATCCACTTCATGTTTGGGGAGAACTGAAATATTAATAAGCAGAAAGATCTGGTATTCAAATTAATTCTAGCAGGAAAGAAAACAATTTCACCTTTTTTTTCTTTAGGTGTTGACTTGTGAGACAGACAACAAGCTGATATGTTTCCCTGGAGGCTAACATCTCATGTTCCAGAATACAGGCTTTCATTAAAAAATGATGACTTGTGAGGAGATGTTCATATTCATGTGAACAGAGTGCAGGTGCTCATCTTCTCTAGTGGCTACCGAAAGCCTGAAACGACCAGTGTGACACACAAACCACCACAGCTGAAACAGCTGATAGCAATTTCAACATCAGTGATGAGGATTTATTCATGTTCTTGTTGGGTTTGATCCGCCAGCACTATAAAGACTCTGGGGTCACTGGTTGATAGATGCTCCAAGCCACCAAGGCCAGTCCAGCACTGTGATGAGCAATGTCTGATTGTCACTCAAGCTCCATCTCAAAGTTAAACACTCTTTTTGTCCTCACTACTCCCAGAACGGGTCTGCTTCACTCTGGTGATTTAAGAGCTTCTTCTAATTTCCATCTTAACTTTCTGCACCAGTTTTACCCAATCATTATTATGCCAAATATCTCTTTTTCTTAAATACTTGTGAGCTACCACTGCATATTGATGTCTGCCCCTCAAGTGGTGCAGCTATATCACCTCTCAACCTTCACCTCAACTATCGTGGGACAGGCTGTGTATTCACCTGATCATGAGAACAGCTCTTCTCTCCACCTCTTCCACTTGGAATCACTTTCCCCGAACTTTAACCAGCCTTCCAAGCGAGGGTGTACCTCAGCCATATGAAACAGCATCAACACTTCCATATATCCACCTCTTCTTTTCCTCTCTGAGCACTGCTTGCAGTATTTTCCAGACACATCACTTTGGCAGCGGACAGACGCTCCCTGATTTTGACTGGTCCCTGTGTCCATTGTCACCTCTGTGACTCCCAGCTGATGAGCTCTCAGTCTGGAGCAGTCATGTCATTGATCCTGCAGCATGACCTTGCATGCTGAGTAACTTCCCACTCCTGTGCAAACTCCTCTGGTTATTGCTCTGTTTGTTGCCACAGGGAAGCGGGGCTGTGCTTTGGTGCTGTTATGTTCAGGAGCACAGAAGGCAGGAGGGATTTTTTTTATACAGAAGAAAGGGAAGGGTGTGAGGAAGTTGAAGGCAGTGCTAAAGCATGCTGCTTTTCTCAAAAAAAAAAAAATATCAGCTAAATTACCTGTTTTCTGCAGAGTTACTTCTGCTAAGGGAAAGATGAAACTATGATGATTTTTCCAGCTGACTGTGAATGACATTCTGCTTTGGGAAGTGTTTGGATTATTGCTCAACTGAAGTGCTGGGTATAGCAGTTAAATGTTTTTGTTCCCTCTTCGAAAATTACAAGACTATTTTAGAACTTTCCCTTTGTTATTGGTGTGGAAAATGATTTTAGGGTAATAATACAAATTAATCTTAGCCCTATTTTATTATATTGTCTAAAATCAATTTTTAACAGAAGTTTTAATTACACATTGCTTTCTTTAAAAGGGCAAAGATGCTTCAGATTGTTGATTGTGCTTATAGAGACTTGGCTTCTTTTTAATTTTCTTCCATCCCCATTATCCGTTTCCTGCAGCCAATGTCAATATTGCTAAGGAGCTTTCACTCAAATTGACATACATTCAAAACAACTCACTAAAATTAATGCATTCTGATTCAGTGCTGCTATTTTTTTGGTATATTTATTAACTTGGAACCTCTGAACCTAATATAATGGGAAGGAAGACCTTTTTCTCTCTTTTCATAAGCAAATTTCTTGGTAAATTGCAACAGAAAATGCTCAGTCCTCCTCATTAATGGATCTGTCTTAGATCTCACATGGCATGACTTGAGTGGTAAAGGGTGGGTTTGCAGCTTACAGCAGACACACCTAATGAATTCCTGAGCTGCTCGAATTCCAGAGCTACCCATTTGATCATTGTACAAAGATGACAATTGTCTCGATACCCTGATTAACATGGAACAAAACATATTTATAACAGTCGTTTATTCTAAGCCTGGAGATAAAACTGCCTTTCTGCTGCCAAGCAGTCAGCACCCACGGCATGTAATTAGCAACTTCCTTCCACTGGTTTGAAAAATATTACTGCAATGTATGCAGATAGTGGGATTTTTTAGGCTAAGGTATTGAAAATTAAATAGAAAATTCTGAAAAGAAACAATAAATGGGTTTTCCATCTGAAAGCTAGTGCCTTTATAGGGAAAATTTGTAAATGTGGCTGGCTTCCTGTATTGTTTGCTACAAAACAGTCATTATACACGTCACAAGAGAAGGGTATTGTAATAACAATAACGCAAAAATGTAGTTCAGTTATAAACTTGAACAGTGTTGGGGTTTTTTTTTTCTTCTCTGAGATAGCCTCTTAGCTGATTACATTTTTGACCACAAGCATTTCTTAAATCTTAGGCCACATTTTTCTCCTTATTATATAGATGAAACATGTAAAGAAAACCTTTCCCAGTTTAACAAGTTTCTGATTAATCCAAAGAGCATTATAAATCTACAGTAAGTTTGTCTTTTGACTAGTAGCATTTGTAATAGCTTTTAAAAAGTAACCACATAATGACTAATAACAGGCAATTGCTTTGATGTTCCTTGTTTTCAAATACCTACCTCAATTTAATGGCTTCCTGCAAGAAAATGCCAACAAAAATAATACAAAAAAAGAAGAGTGTTTGGTTAAAAGATGTCTCTAAACTTGGAAATGACAGGACTGGATAAAGTGTTTCTTTATTAATGGAAAAATGTTGCCATTACAAGTAACGCTCCAAACAACGACCTTTCTGATGTGCAGTATAATCAATCTGTCCATTGTATGAGCAATTTGTGCTGGGAGTTGTAGTAATGATCACTATACCAAGAATAAGCAGCTTTGGCACAGGTTTCAGCAGGACCAAGAATTCATTGGCAGATGTAGAACCATGCACTGGCTAGAACTGTTTCTTGCAGCAATTGCCTGAAAGCGGTAAGACCCTGAGACAAGGTGGGATTCAGTTCATTTGAGGAAGAGAGACTGTGGGCAAAGCAGAAGGACATAGTCCAGCTGAAGGTTTGAGTTGGAAGAAAAACATTAATGGGAAAGGGAGCATTCATGTGTAGAGGCCAGCAGTAAGAAGGGCAGAAAGCTGAGTCCTTAGCTCATGATGGAGACTAGCAGTTGTCTAGACATATCTCTGTTTTGCCTGCAGTTCAGTAGGTTTTCCTCTTCCCTAATTTTTTGTCTGGATTTACTACTCATTTTCCTATTTTTTTTTTTTGTGAAGTACTGTGTGCCAGGCAGAAATCTTGGCCAGAAGCGCAGTCAGCGGTGTCTTAAGATGTATTGCTCAAAGAATGGCTAAGACATCACTCCCAGTTCACACTGCACTGACAGCTCAAGAGCAAAAAACCCGAAAAGTAGCACCAAGAAAGATGAAAGCTGTAAATATTCCTGCCAGAAGCACTCGGTGCTGCAGCTGCTGACATGCAGTGCTGCAGCCCTCAGCTGTGAGGTGTCTAGCACATCTCTGTGAGCAACCAAGTGCTTCCCAGGACAAGCGCTCTGCGACGCGTTTCTGGCCAGGCTGGCCAGCGAGAACCTAAAAACAGCTGCTCAGAGAGAAGGTAGGAGGGAAACCATGAGTTTGAACGCACAGCTGAGAATTCCAGTCACTTGTGGCTGACTCCCACCCCATGGAAGCTAGCCTGTTGTGGGAAAAATCCATCGTAATAAGAGTCCCCAAAACAAGACTGCATCAGGATATTCACCCAGTGGAAAAGCTTAATCTGGGAGAAAATCCCTTTCTGTAGAATACTGAGAGGGCAACAGGATTTCAGATGGACTCTCTATTCCAGAGATTAATAACCTCACACATAGTAAGCCCTTGTGACAAGTTCTGTTTTATACTCTAAGTCTAGCTCATGGACCTTGCACTGTTTTGTAGCTTAGAAGACAGTAAAATTTGGGGTATTTATTGTCATGAGAGTAAAAGGGAGAAAAGAGGAGAAAGTAAGTAACAGTATTCCCGAAATCAGAGCTGTGAATTCTCCTCATGTTTGGAAAAGCAACATGCTTTTCCATGTTTTCCAAATTTTAGCTTTTCTCCTTTAAGTTTTTGCCTTGAGTTAGTCACAGAAAGGAAGGTTTGGACAGACAAGCGCCAGTGATGGAGTTAATCCGACGTATTGAACTGTCAGCCATTAGGTGAGCTAACAATCACTGGGCAATTGCGAGGTAAATTAGCTACATCAAGAGGGCGCTTGTAAAATTTATTAATTTTATTTCCCATTTGTGAAAGCTAATGCAGTTCAGACAGGGAATCCTAACTCCCTCACCTGCAGTAATGGAGCAGCTCCATCTCCAGAGCAAGGGATGCAGGGTATCAGTGAAAAATATAGTGGGACTAACTGTGTTTAACATAGGGTTAGAAAATTCAATAAAGAAAAGCAGCGAGGCTGCAAACACATTAACTGGCATTCTCTCAAGATTTTAACCTTACATTGTCTCGATAAAATGTAATTGACCTCACGGAATTTCCGCTCTTGTGCGCTACCTTTAGACCGGCTCAGAAATCGACCATACCTAAACCTGCACCGACAGCGAGGGATTCGGCGAGAGGGGGTGAGTTAAACTTCCCCTCAACGCCTCTGCAGCAGGGGCTTCCTGAATTGCTTTCGGAGGAGCGGGGAAATAAAATTAGGGACTAAGAATCGCTCAGCGGAGGGAGCGGCGGTGCCCGTGTGGCAGGGGGGCGCCGCGGGTGCCGTGAGGGGCGGACCCCGCGGCTCTCTGAGGGCGG
>VXAX01000099.1:69148-123566 GCA_013399835.1 Leptocoma aspasia | reverse complement strand
GGCTGCCGGGCGGTGCTGCACCCCCGGCGGCAGCCCCTCCGCAGCTCCGCGCCCGCCGGGTGCCGGCGCTCTCCCGGAGGAGCCCCCGCGCGGGAGGGCACGGACGGCAGCGGCATCTGAGGCGCCCCGCGGGGACATGTCGGCGCCTGGAGGTAACGAGCGGGGCAGGCGGTGCCCGCGGGCCCGGCGCGGCGGAGCCGCACAACTCCGCGCTCGCCGGCCCCGTGCCCCCGGCAAAGTTGTGCCCGAGCCGCCCGCAGGCTCCCGCTCCGCTGCGGGCACCGCCCGGGCCGGGAGCGCGGCGGGACGGGGCGGCTGCCCGGCACTGAGGCTCCCGCTGCGGAGGCAGCGTCTCCGGGCTTGTTCTGTGGTGTTTCTTGGGGTTTGGGTTTGTTTTTCTTGTTTGCCGGCGCAATCGGCATCTGCCTGGCCCTGTCCCCGCAGCAGCCCTTCAGTGGCTGCGCTTTTTCCTTGCGCTCGCCTCGCGGAGTTGTTCTGCGCGACGCTGTTGCCCTCTAGTGTTTGCGGGAATTGGTTGTGGCTCTGTTGGGGGACAAAATTAGTCAGCCTAGTGCGGTAATTATTCATAACTTCAGGTGGCTAGAGCTGCTTGGATTCCCCGAATCCTGTCAGAAATTGATGTGTGATGCTGCTCGGTTCAGCTGTCATGTGCAACCCTCGGGAAATGGCGGAAAACTTATATTATTCAATTCACTGCCTGTAATGCTGGATAATTGCTTCAGGTTTTGGTGTGGTGGGGTTTTCTCTTCCTAATAAAATGGTAAGTGAAATAAATAGGATTTCTCTCACTGTCAGCAGCATCCCCAGTCAGGTGTCTCAGAAGGAAGGGTGCTGAACTCTGCCTTATTAACTCTTTACATTTGGCAGCTGTGGGAGAAAAGAGAGGGAAGTAATGGTATGAGCATGGACCAGACAATGTGCTGGACATTTATCTCAGAGACCTCGAGCAAATAATTTACTCTTTAGATAGTGGTGTTGCTGAAATTGCTGAAAAATAACAGGGTTTATCTCAGAAAAAGTGTGTGATGTCAAGAGCTTAGAGATCTTTCTGTAGAAAGTATTGTATGAAGGTAAAGAGTAATTTGAAGACTAAACCAAACTTCTGTGTTCTGTTGAAGTCTTTAAAACCTTCTTTCAAAGTATTTTTAAACATAGAAAATTTGATCTTTATAAATATTTTTTCTTGTCAAACTGTAATGCATGAATCCCTATCCTGTAAGGGTCTCTTAAACTGCTCTAGTTAGGCAATGCAGCATGGAGCTGAGGATGCAGTAGGCTATAGTAAGGATACAGGTATAGTAGAAACTGGGAACTGCTTACCTCAAGGACTTGAAAAAGAATTTCTATCCACCAGAATTGCTGTGCTGCCTAAACCATTCCCTTTTTTTCTAACAGCTATGAGAGAATGTAAGCCCTTCAATAATCACACATTCCATGTGTGGAATGTGTGGTTTGTTACGTGATACTAAAGGGTCCCAAAGACTTCCCTTGACAGCTCATATCACCATTTTTACAAGTTGAAAATGTCTCTTTAATATGCAGTTGTAAGGTCTCATTCTCAGCCTGGATTTACTCATTTGAGCTGTTGCTGCTTAAATATTTTAGTCAGTAAAATAATGCTGTAAGTAGGGGTACTCAGTGTTTGGAGGCTACTTTGACATTTTCATAACTGATGTAAAAATGTGAGCCCTGCTGTTCACCCCAGGTTTGGTTGTGTTCAGTTGTACTTTGCTGCTTCCTACCATGCCATTTGTATATCCAAAGATTTCCATTTTAGTAACACTAAAATTACTTCAGAATACTTCCTTTGAAGTCGTATTTCATAGTGACTGGCCAGAGCAGACTTTTATGTTCAAAGCACGTAAGCAGCATTCTAATCAGTGGAGATTTAAATGTCTATAGTAATATGCTAAACAATATGCCTCCTTTTTTTCTTTTTTTTCTGCTCTTCATATAAAACTCATCCTTCATGTAATACATGACCAGCATGTCACCAGCACTGTGGTAGTGTCTAGGTGGTAAAGAACAGAATGAGAATATAGTGATGGGGATTATTAGAAGAAAGTTATTAAAATATGTCTCTAGACAAATGTGATATACCTGAATAATATTGATGACTACTCAATCCAGAACAAGCTCCGTTTTAGTACCTGATGAAAAGGATTTTTGTTACCCTTTAAGAGTATGTTTTTTACCTGTAAGTATGACCCAACTATTGTTTCTAATCAGGGGTCGCAGTAAACAGTTGCCCTAGCACAGGCCTGAGGTAAGACTTTCTTACTGGGCTTTGATAAATTTAATTTGAGAACAACTTCTCACTTATTTATGGATATTTTAGTTGAGTCCATTGCTTTAATCTTGATATTGAGACAGTAGAAAAAAAGTTTCTTGTAGTTTTAAAAATTGTGTTGATATTCATGATTCAACTTCAATAGACATTTTTTCAAATTCTGTGCAGTTTTATGTGCCTGTGCAGGTACCTAGTTTCTTACTTGAGCATTTGTTTTTACTGGATTGAGAACCCCTGTGAAGAATTCACAGGCTGCATTCCCAGCCTGTGTTGTTTCCTGGAAGGGTTTCCATTAGGGTTATCAGGGTGAAATGATTTACAGAAGCCAAGAATTTGGTCATTTATGCTTATCAATGAAACAACAAACTAAAGAAAGCTGCAAGTGGTAGGAACTCAGTTACGGTGTGCTTCAGGTCTTTGGGGTTCCTCACAGTATTTGTTCTGTCATCAGTGCTGCTTTGTTAGTGAATTTAAAAAACCTGAAACAGAACAAATGATAAACCCCCCCAAACCAATCCAAATGGAAGATCTCTATTCAAATGCATCTATTTCATGCTGGTTGCCTGCAGATAATTGTGACTGCCCAGCAGTGTGTTCAGAATGGTAAATCTTCTGCTTAATAAGATGATATTTCTTTCCTGCACCAGCAAGATTTTCACATGAGCTAGTTCTGGGCTGCGGAAACCACTTCTGCAGTAGATGACAAGAACATTGAGCTTTGCTGTCTGTGTTCATAACAAAATGCAAAACTTGCTTCCGTGACTCAGCTTTCTTTCAGCAAGATCTTCTCCATAGTGAGTCTGTAAGTTAAAAACCAAATTCTGAATATTCAAAGATGCTAATTTTCACCTTAAGGGAGCATTTTGGTACCTCCTACTTTGAGCAGCAGAGGTGAAAGGTTGTGGTCTGAATTTTAACACGGTGGAATGAAAATGCAAAATAGGAGATCAAATGCAGGTTCTTCTAAAGCAATAAAGCTCTAGATGAAAAACAAAAAGGCAAATTTTATTGGCTTCAATCCATGGAAAAATACCATATAAATTATTTTATAGGTAGAATTTATTTCAACATCAGCTGTACAGAACTTTGGACTCATATAATACCTGACACCTGTTTTCAAGTGCTTTGAGGTACAGGTGGGACCATATTCCTCTGTCACTACATGACTGTAGAAATCAAAAAGAGCTGAGACTGCTTATGTTATCTATGGGTCTTCTTCATGTTTTTTCACCAAAACAATACTAACAAGCTTGAGCTCTTGTGAAGACTTTCTAGACTCTTTCTGTTTTTTTCCTTTGAGCCTTTTTCTTATGCTTGGATATTTTTTTATTGATGTTGAAGCTATCATGACTTCTCCTTTCTTTGGTAAAATATTGTATTCTTTGGTCATGAAAGTGAGACTCCTCAGGTAGTGTGCTCTTCTGAAATGCCGCTTCTCACAGCTTACTCACTGTAGGTACATTGAGGATTACACTTTTTTTCTGGTTTTACTGTAGAAAATGATAGCAAGCAAGGACCATCTTCCCTGAAGCCACGTCTGGAGATGTGATAAAGGTCACTGGCACTGTCACCATGTAGGTCCCACAGTGTGTGAGTGCATCCCGAGGATGTCGCTGTCGAGGGGGTGCATTGTGAGTTGTTTTAGCATGCTGCTGTAATACAGCACCAGAGTATCCAGCAAGTACTAATCCTTAGGGGAAAATGCTGCTGTCCCTCGAGGAAAGCAGCTGTGCCTTGTCAAGGCTTTGAGACTGTTGATACTGTAAAATGCATGTTCTCTTTGAATTTTTTGTTTTCTTCTTTCTGAGTTCTTTTGAACTCCTGCCATGCAAACCAGTCCTTAGTCGGGTGAAAATTACATAAGCCTCAAGCTGATACAAGAGAGCGTGCATTTAAAACTTGTGCCTTGCTCTGTTCCACTTCCTGACTCTCTTCAGCAGGGAGTGTGCCGAGTCTGGCTGTGTCCTGCTGCCTCGGAGAATTCCTCATTCCTCTCAGTCGAACCTCACATCTGTCTTGGCAGTTCCAGCCACTCCTCCTTACAGCTGAGCTCTCCAGCCCCAGGGGGTACTTGCAATTAGGAGCTGAGAATACAATGACAGGGCTTTTCTTGAAGAAAACGCAGGTTTCTGGGCTGGCTCCAGATTTTCCTCTCTATGGAACGGCATTAGGAACCGTGTCCTTGCTGCAAATGTTTCTTGGGTTGCAACCCTTGTGTAATACCCAGTTCAAACAGCTCTGTCTCGTCAGCCCTTCCTTGCTATGAGCTTAGGTCAGTGTCAATTCTCTTTTTTTCCGAATCTAGACCAGCCAGATCTGTGGTTATCAAAGAGAAGTAGGTGTATGTACAGCTTTTCTACAAAATGCAGTCAGTGTTAATTTCAGGCACTAAAATTATGTGTTTCTTGGCATTCAGGCAGCTGAATTGGAAATGCAAAATGTAGAGAACCCTTCGTGTGTGTAATGAAAAATCGTCTGTCTGGAAACCTCTCTCTGGTGTTAACTCAGTCAGGATGGAACTTCTTTTTGTCACCTGACTTGTTACCATGTTAAATATCTCTGTTATGCCATCCAGCCTGATACTCTTGAGGCTAGTGTTGCAAGGATTGGACATTTCAATTCTTAAGAATGTCTTGTTCTTCTAAAGGTACTTCCATATTGTTGTTTGGTCTTTAGGCATTCTTCAGGTTTTTTTCAGACAGAAACCGGGAAGCTGGGGTTATGTTATTTTAGTCTAACACTGATTAGTGAGCCTGGGTGGAAGGCAGGTCTCCTGCCTAAAAGCTTTGAGCAGGACTTTGTGCAGCTGCAGATAAGTTTCAAGGCTGGGTTTAAGTCTTCCAAAAGAGAAGGGGTTGATAAACAGGGATCTGTGAGTAGAAGGTGAGGAGAGTGAAATCTATCCAGAGTAGAATCTATCCAGGCAGGAGGAATCTTGCTGTGAATCTTAACTATGAATGAGACAGCTCATGTACACTTGCTCTTCATGTTGAATTTTGCAGTTTTGATGAATAGAATGCCTTGGAGTTTCTTTTTCCCCTCATTTGATTTGTCTCATTTATTTTCACTTTGTGCTCATTGTGGCACTGGGAAGATGTGTCTTCAGGATTTAGTTAAATTTGTGGACATTACATAGGTACTGTTAAGTACATAATATTTTTTAGCTTTTTTGAAAATCTGGAGTGAAAGACCAATTTGTTTACAATGTAGGCTAAAAAAACCCAACCAGTAATGGAAGGATTAAGCTCTCAGTTGGGAAATGACTGTGTTAATGCCACACCTTATCCTAATCCCATTTCCAAGTGGACTTGGGTGCAAGCTACACTGAAGTTACATTGGCATGTTCTAGATCTTCACACACTTAACATTTTTCAAAATCTGCTTTGACCCTTTGTTTATGATTTATGATCATTATTTTATGCTTGTCGCACCATCCAGTTGTTTTACTAGGGAGTTTTGACAGCAGTTGTACTGCTGGCTTGAAAAATTACTCCTTCCTTAAGTACAAGATAGAGCATAAGTATATCCTTAGGTGATCTGCCTGTTAGGTTTAACTTTTGATTTATTACTTTCTCTTTGCAAATTTAAGAGCTTGATTATTCTATGATTTTTTAATGCAAAGAAATGCGAAGTGCTTCTTACAGTTTGCAAAACTCCACAGTCCAGAAAAATGCTTTGTTTTCCTCTAATGTTGCAGGAAGGAAGTTTGCTTTAAAAACATTCCTGTAATAGATATAATATCGAACATATCAGTATATGTTTGTACAACAGTTAAGATGTGCATGTTCTTGGCTCTGTGAAAAACTAATAGAAGACAGAATTTGTTTAATCATGTTCCCTCAGCTTTTTAGGGATACGAGGAAGAAGGTTATAAATTTTCTTCAATATTTTGGTGTTTAGCAGTTGTCTACTTGGAGTTAACTTTTATCTTTAGGTAAAAAGAATTTCCAAAACACAGTAAATTCTTTGCTTTTGTGTCTTGCTTTTCACTGCCTACTTTATTTGATCCTCTGGGTTGAGGAACCTGTGAGGTTTAGAGGCCTTCAAATGCACATGGCAAGTAGTGGGAGCAGGAAAAAGTATATTATTGCAAAATTTTGAGCTGCTGGTCTCCAAACCTCTGGCCGGCAGTGATTTCTTTGCTCCCCATTAGTTTAAGCAGATGATAACTTCACAAGGCGATGCCTCAATTAAATCTCTGATTTCCTTTTCTTCTAGACTATACCTTTGGTAAAGCTCTGTGGAAGATAGATGTGTGTGCTGCAATGGTGACATAAATATTTCAGAGGACTGGAACAAGTTGTTGAGAATCTGTGTTTGTTTTTCATGCTGCTGTTGAGAGCTGTCTAAGGCAAGTAAACACCATGACTTTTATCCTGAAACTTCACAGACATTTTCAAAGAACAGTAATTTTGCTGGCCACTTTTTGTATGGTGAGCATAGTTATTTCTGCCTACTACTTGTATAATGGCTACAAACAGGAAAATGAACTTCCTGAAACCTCTTCAGAAGTGGAATGTGGTGATCCTCAACTGTTGCCATACAAGCCGATGGAGATGAAGACCACGAAGCCTATTGATCCCCTGAGGACAGACCTTGTAGTGCTGGTGTTTGTGGAAAGCCAGTACTCCACGTTAGGCCAGGATATAATAACCATTCTGGAATCGAGCAGGTTTCAGTTTCACATTGAGATTGCATCTGGGAAAGGTGACCTCCCGGTGCTTATAGACAAAAGCAAAGGCAAGTACGCTCTCATAGTATATGAAAATATTCTAAAATACGTGAATATGGACTCTTGGAACAGAGGCCTTCTAGATAAGTACTGTATAGAATATGGTGTAGGTGTGATCGGCTTTCACAAAGGCAACGAGAACAGCTTGCAGAGCTTTCAGTTGAAGGGCTTTCCTTTGCATGTCCACAGCAATCTGGGTATTAAGGACTGTTGCATTAACCCTCATTCCCCACTGCTCCATGTGACCAAACCTTCTAAGCTTGAGAAAGGGCCCTTGCTTGGAAATGACTGGGCCGTTTTCCAGATTAATCACACAGCTTATCAACCAGTGATATTTGCAAAAGTAAAGACACCAGAAAACCTTTCTCCACCTGCTGCTATAAGTGCTCTCTATGCCACAGTAATTCATGACCTGGGGCTCCACGATGGGATTCAACGAGTCCTTTTCGGCAACAACTTGAATTTTTGGCTGCACAAGCTGATTTTCATAGATGCCATCTCTTTCCTCTCTGGAAAGAAGCTCACACTCTCCTTGGATAGGTACATTCTGGTTGACATAGATGATATCTTCGTTGGCAAGGATGGAACAAGGATGAACACCAACGACGTACAGGTAAAGTATGTGCACAAAGTAATGGTCATTACAGCAAAGTGGTTTTTTTATCTGAAAGTGAATAGTTGTTCATAGAGTTGTTCATTGGAGCTTCAGGGCTCCACCCTGGAGCTGTTCATATTTAATGCACGTGTTGAGAGTCTTACAAGCAGGAGGTAAATGTAGTGAGCAACAGTAAATGCCAGCATAAACATAAAGAGTGAACTGGATTATTGCCTGTTTGAGACAGGTTTGGATGTCAGGAGTTGCTTGCAGCATTTCACCTCTTTCATCTCTGTTTTATGGCACTTGATTGCAAGGACGGTTTGTGTTACTGTTGGTCTTAAAAGCTCATTCTGTCACTAAATGACTTGACAATTTCCATTTTAATGTTTAGAGTTGGGCATTCCTGAAGGTCCTTTTCCACTCGTGCTGTTCAAGTGAGGTGATAGTTGATGGTCAGTAACACTAATATCTTAACATTATTTCTTCCTGTAAGTATTTCTTCCCTGCTTTTTGTGAGGAGTGCTGTCCCAAAGCAGGTAGTAGGAGGTAATCTTTCTCAACTTGGTCTAGAAGCTAAAAATCTATAACATACTGATTGTTGCCCTGTTTGTGCTAAAAATATGGGAGAATGTTTTCTTAGAACTTTGTTGGTGGAATGAGGAGCTGCAAGAAGGAAAGACAAGGACAGCACCTCATACAGTGGGTTATTTGTGTTTCATTTTGAACCAAGTTTTTGGGTTTTTTCAGTGTTAATATACAAGCTACAGCAGCTCTGCATACAGTGCTTCCTTACACAAAAGGTTTGACCCTGGAGTTAAACTTTTAGTTTGCTTTAAAATTGCAGCATACACTTTTTCCAAAACATTCTCTGTACATGCTATTATAAATGGGATTTACCTCCTTGTTAAGTAGGTGTTTTCCTTAGGCAAACAAATCACACAGGAGAGAGCAGAAATGAAGGTGAAGCTTCCTAAATGGTTTTCCTGTTGAGAACACGATGGCAGTGTGTGAGTTAGGTGAGTGAGCATGCTTGGAGGGTCTCCTAAATGCAAACTCAGATGGCAGGAAAAAACTCAGATCTGACCAACATCGCTGGCAGAGCCTGTGTTGTTCTACAGAAGGAACACTTTCTGGTAACAAAGTGGGTGAAATAAAGCCTGAATAAATCCATCACTGTGTTGTGCAATAGCAATTGGAGACAGCACGTTTTGTATTGTTTCTCTTTGCAAGTGACACCTTAGGATTGTCATTTTAAAGTAAGTTAGGATGTTTAATTGCCAGAGTTATATACCAGAAACAGGAGACTATTGAGACAAATTTGATTACAGCAGATACAGAAGGATAAACCATATTGTTTGGGGAAAATAATTTGCAGTATGTCAGAAAGTAATCTTCCCAAAATAAAACTGTCATATTAAATAGAAGTAATATCAAAGTGGAAATAACTTTTAAGTAGGATAATTTCATTTATACAGAACTGTGTTCTGAAACAATGGAATCTGAAAAAAGTGTTCCCTTCTGGTTCTTCATCTACTTATAGTTAAAACGTTGTATTAAACATGTTGTTAGGGCTGTCAGATGCAATGCATCTTCATTACTATTAATATCAAAGGAGTTATCCTCTGTGGCACAATGACATGTGGAAGGAGTGAAACAAAATCAATTTGATGTAGTTGGAAATACATTATTGTAAAGTGTATTTGCAGATAAATGACATCTCATTAAACAGGAGTTTTACTGAGTTCTGCTACAGTAACTGTGACGGAGAATTGGGTGCTGCAAGTGTGAAAAGAGGTTCTAAATGTAGACTTTGTATAATTTCAGTACTCAAGATTAGCTCATTTCCACTAAGCTTACATTTGAACTACTGGCAATATAGAATTGAGGAGGATGCTCTTTTGTGATTTAATTTTGTTTGACATGTCTCCTTGTTAATATTTTCTGGATATACACACAGCTGCTAGGGCTGTGAGCTGGAGGAGAGTAAGGTGAATGTTTCTACCAGTAGTCTATTAATGCAAATCAGTCTGAAACTTAAGGAATCTCCCAAGAGCCAGAAGACCTCTAGGGTTGGTTCTGACTGCTCTGTGGATAGGACAGAGTTCAGAAACTGGAAGGTTAATGCAAAACCAGCAGCAAGAATCAGGTGGTCATCTGCTCTAAACCCCCTGCTCAAGCTCCATGGCCAGGTGCTTTTGACTGTCTCTATGGAAAGAGAGCCTGACTGCACGTAAGATGGTGGTTTCAAAGGAATTTCTTCTTCATATATCTAAATTAGATTTGCAAAGTGGCCGGAATAGTTAATATTTGGGGGCTTAACCCATTAAAGCTTAACTTCCCTCTCCTTTAAACCGTGTGAATTGGAGTTAAGCACTTAGAAAAATTGCTATTATCAGGTTTAGTGGTAATTTTTTATCAGTGTTATTATATATTGACCTCAGTGTTATATATATATATATATAGACCTCAGAAGAGGTCAGTATATAGCCTCAAATCAAAAGCAGGCCCTCCAAGATGAGTGTCTGCTATACCTCTAAAGAGGAGGCAGAGTGGTGGTACTTCAGCTCGAGTACCTATAGTGTCAGGAACAGAAGTGTAAAGAGCCCTTCTGAAAATCTTTTACAAACATAGTTTATCAGTCTAAATCTTGTTGTAAATGCTTTGTTTTGTTAAACAGCAGATTAAGTTTATTCTAGCTTCATCACAGCTTCTTCAATTAAAACAAAAAAAAAAAAAAAAAAAAGGACCCCAACAACTTGAAACAGTGGTTGAGAGTTTTAGAAAATGTACCTGTTAGAGATTTGCCCATCTCTGTGTTACATCTGGGCTGATAGAACACAGTTCTTCGATGTAAGGTGCTGAGTAGCTGTCACTGTGCATCAGCAATAAACATCCATCCATATATTTATGTACTTTATCTTCCTCTGGTATCATAGAAATAATGGAAGAGAATGTTTCCATGGTCTAATTGCTTCCCACTTGGAGAATAAGCTTGGTAATAATCAACTCAACATTCATTTTTCAGTAAGTTTTTGTCTCTCCTATTGTCTGTCAGGCAGGAGAGACCATTAGCCTGTGACAATGTTATATTTTATTTTCCTTGTTTCTTTTAGAAAGACTTAAGAGCCTGTGCAATGCAAATAATTCATTTAAGCGGACATAGAGAGAATAATCTATCTAGATATCCACAGAATAAGTTTATCTTAATAGGCCATGATTGTCCTGGCTGACAGTCTGCTAATTCAATATCTTTTTTTGTTACAGTTAGTCTTTGTGAAATTTTTATTACTGTAAAGCATTGAGATTTTTCAAGGGAGAAGCAGATGATAAAAGAGGGGAAATTAAATGTGTTTTTTTTTCCTGATGACAGTTTGTTCCGTGCTGGTGGTCTAGGCTGTCTACTTTTCCCTTCATTTCCCCAATATATGCACTTTCTGGAGCTCCTTGAGAGTTAATCACATTTTTCAAATGGAAAGTTAGAACACTGCCAAATTACTTTTTCCTAATAATTAGCTGTGTGAGCTCCTCTTGACTGTCTGGTCCTTTGTGTGCTTTTCAAAAGAGACTGAATTGAAGTCAGGATGGGGATCTCTTCAGATAAGCCTGACCTTTTTCTTTACCTGAAGTTATTCTTTATAATTGCCAAGGAAAAGTCTTCCTGTTAACCATATCCATTCTTGAAGGGGGATGATAGATCCTTACGGATCATTCTGCTTTGGGGAGGGCTCGGGCAGTGCATGTCCATGTGCATTGCAGTGGGCAATACAGGATTCAGGCTGCAGTCTTCCAGCATTAATCACTGGAGAGCTGGACAAAAGAGCTGTGCCAAACCTTGTTCTGGTGATGGAGAGGAGTCAGCCAAGAGGAATCAATTCATAGCCCTTCAGTCTCCATACACAGTCTCTCATCTTGCCTGGATGTTGAGGTTTGTAAAGCAGACACCTCTAATGGAGCTATTCCTCTAACTTCCCACACTAGACATAAACACAAAAAACCAGCTCGTCTTCTGGCAGGCACTGGTTAAGTGAATTACACTTTAAAAGTATGTGACTGTTGTTCATAAATTGTTTCCAGAGTGACTAAGATCAAATATAAACATTTCTATTTGGTCAGATCAATTTGGTCAGATCCTCTTCCATTTTCCATAGTTGGTGCAGTTACTTCTTTGTTACTTTCTTAGTAACATTGGTGGCCTAACCTTTTGTTTAATATAGTTCTGTTTAATAACAGATTTCCCCACTAAGAGCTAATTGTATATTCCCTGTATTAAATTCATCCACATTAGTCAACACTGCTTAAATTATTGCAGTTATCAAAACCCATTAAATATCTTTTCACAGTGTGCAGCATACATGTAAAGAAACGTGAACTTCCCAAGGCAAAGCAGACCACTTGGCTATAAATTTTAAAAATCCAGTCATGTGGCTGTTCAGTTTTTCTTGCATAGGACTGACCTAAGTATTTGCCTCAGAAGAGAATTTTCCATATATATTGTGTTAAGGCAGAAGGGCTAAAAGGTGCAGCTGTGCTGAACTGTCAAGACAAAGGATGGTTCCTGTCACAGGAGGAAGTCTGATTCTCTAAGTTAATTGCTTCTTTATCTGTAGGATCACATAGAAGGTTATCAGAAAAGAAATTACAGATGTGTTATCAAATGTGTCAGCTGCAGAACCACTGAGCTATAAATCTTTCCTTCAGGGAGGTTCAAAAAAGCTTTTTAATCATGTCTTTAAATTACATAAGAAATTAATGATTATGAACTTTTGTTCTGCTAAATCATTTTGCATTCCCAGTTTGTTAGCTGTAATACCTGTATACCATTGTGGAATGTGTCTGCTGTGTGTGTACATACATTCTTTCTTAATTTGACCTGAAGCTCCTAAGGTATTCATACTGACTTGCTGGAAGTAGCAGGTAAAAAGTGCATTCAGTTCTTCAGAAGTGTCAAGGAGAAGGCACGTTGCTGGCTGGGATGTCTCTGTAGCTGTCTGATGCCCTAGCAAGGCTGGTTTACTTGAGCATATTGTGTCAGCTGTAGTAGTGTGGAACATTGCACATTGTGAGACAGAGAATTAGAATTAGATTTCAGAACTAAAATACAACTTCGAAAGAAGTTATAAAAATTGTCTTACGTATTTTATGGGCTGCTACCAGCACATAGTACACTCTACCAGTCAGTGACCATAACGTCTAACTTCTAAAAGCAGTTTGGTTTATGTGCCAGCCTATGGGAATTTTAATCCAGTAAGATGGATACAACTGCTGCTCAATAGAGCCCAGCTCTTTTTGTTAAAATCGTACTATGTTTGAAGTTGAAAGCAGGATAAAAATCCTCTCCCAGAGCAAGGGGACTGCAGAGGGGCCACAGGATGCGGGCAAGCTGGTTCTGCTTTGGGTATGACACTTCTGGGGCTGCCAGAGCAATGCTGGGAATCCCTTGGGGGCCTCTTCCTCCTGTTCTGCACCTCTGTGAGCTGCACACAACCAAGTCCATGGAATAAGCTTGCTGCTGAGTTTAATTTAGCAGTTTATCCGTGGTGGATGACGACAAAAACCATGCACGTGGTTTTGGTATTGCAGCCTTCATTCCTATAATTTCAGTGGTTTGCATTATTTCTGCTTTTGCTGAAATGCTTGTTTGTTTTGTCAGGTATTTTGTATTTGGTTTTCTTTGAAAAATGAATTTTTGGATTTTTTTCCCTCTGTTTAGTTTTGCAGTACTGGAATAACTGAATCTGATGAGGTTTTTTATTTGGTTTGGTTTTTAATTTTAATGCTCTGACGCTACATGGAAACCTAAAGATGTTTCATGCAGACCTAAGTCTTGAGACAGTGATATGTCAAGGATTACACCTTCTCCTAGTGTTAGAAATTCAGTGGCAGGTAGCTAAGAGAAGAAAAATGCATTTCAGTTGCAGTTTCTTATTGTCAGAGGGACTGCAGAAACTGTTTCTTGGCGTCGTAAATCCCATGAGGTCTTTGACAGTAATGAGGCTGATTTGCTTCAAGCTCTTGTACCCCAGCACCTGATCTGACCATTGGTTATACACTCCTTGGTTGTCTTCAGAATAGAACCAAAGTAAGGAAATCCTGGCTTCTGTGGATCTGCTGGTGCTTTCCTAAGTAAGGTGATGTGCACTGTGGGTTCAGTCATTTGCGTCTTTCCAGAAAATCAGAGTAATTCGTTTTGCATTTCTAAATTACCCAGATCTCTCTGAGGTGGTGAATACTTTGCTATCCTTAGGCTTAATGTGATAATGGTGTCTTCCTGTTCTCAATGGAGTTTTCTGACTCAAGAGCTCTTTTAAATAAAACTTAAAGAATGACACTCACCTGAGAGCAAGTGGTCTAACTCTGAATACTTGGACATGCTGTTTCTGGTTTTTCCCTTGATTTAATATATGATGCAGAGGTATCTTTACTCAGGAGCATAAGGCTTCCCATCCAAAGAAATCCATAGGAAATGCTTATGTCCACCCAGTGTGCCAATAGCTTGCACTGAGATAGTTTTTGGTTCACAGCCATGTGGTTAGCAAGCTTTATCTTCCTCTGTCTATTTAAAAGTAGACACTTAGGAGTGTAGGTGAGTATTTTCATGGGTATCATAAAAAATGCATGTGATTCTGCACACTTTGAGTGTTGTCAACATAACCTAAACTCTGCAGCGTTTGGGTCAATCCATCTGGCCATGGAAACAAAAGCTGCTGTCCTGTCAGTCCCTCTCTTTCCTTGGATTGCGAGCTCTCTTGGTCAGGGGCTCTTTTTGTTCAGCAAGCACCTCAATAACACAAACAATAATAATGCAATACATCTTCCCACAGAGCTGCACAGATTCATCAGCAGCATATGAGTGACTGCTGCAGGATTTAGTCTGGGCTTTTTCAGTGACAAGTTAGTCATCCACCCCCTGCTGCTAACAGAGCTGAATAAAACTTTCACAGCCAACAAATAAAACCAAACTGCAGACAGATCTGGAAATCAAAGCCATTAGCTGTAAAACATGATACCAGAAGTGAGCCTTCCTCCGTGCTGCTCTTCAGTCACATCAAGGAGGCAGAGTCTGGCGAGAAGAGACAAACCAGAGTGGAGGTGGGGCTCCTAATTCATTTGTTTCTTTTACACTACAGCAGCACGGGAAGTGGCCTTGCTTCTCCTGTTCAGTCTGGAAGGTCAGTGCAATGACATGACTGATTCTTGGTGACCATGCTTACAAAGCCAAGTAAAGGAAAAGCAGTTGGTTGCCAGTTTATGTGTAGCCCCTCGTGGAATAACAATTCCCTATCTATTTCCAATTCCAGTTTATTTTCTGTGCATAGACCATAAAAACCTTATGACCAATTTCTAGAAGTAGTTACTCTTTAGGAGTTTCCTTCTTTTACTTTGCAGTCCTGGAGATGAGTTAGTGTTGCTTCTTAAAATGTAGTTTCATATCTGAGATAAGTAATAAATTAAATTTAAAACCACTTTATACTGCAGAAATTATACTGCAATCCATTTGAAAATAGAAACAGTGGAGAGGACAAATAAAAAGGCCTGTGACTGTGCAGAGGAATGCTCCCCACATTCATTCCAACCCAGGTCAGTAAATCCACACAACAAAGGTTCTCCAGAGGAGACAGGTTTGGTTTGGGAGCACTGGTTGCATTTTTGTGGAACTAATAAGCCACAGTTCTTCCTCAAGCTCCCATTTACTTGCCTTTTAGTGTTAGCAATCATGGGAATAAGCCAAGTGTCTCTTCTCCATTTTAAAGTGGACTTGGACTAAGGATACCTCAGAGTTGTCTTGGATAGAATGCTAATGGCACTCAAAAGGAGGCTGAAAATCAATTTTGCATTTGTATAAAAAATGTTCTTTTAAGCTGCAAGATGTTCTTCTTATCCCTTGTCCTTTTCCACTGCCATTGTTAAAGGTAATAGAAATGTTGAAATTCCTGAGAATCTCCTAAAACACGATGAATACTAAAATGTATCTAAGTTTGTAATGTAAACTGGATTTAAATTCAAACGGACTATGAAAAATATTTTATATCAGTGAAGTACTTCCTCTTACTGACTGAGGAGGTTTCTGGTTTGTGCTCAGTCTGCACAACTTGATTAGAAATATTTGGAGAGTGCATAGAGACACCAGAATAGTCATGAGACATCTGAACAAAAAAATGAAAAAAAATAAAGGCTAAAGAATGCAGTAAGTAACGATGACCAAAGCATAAAGCAATAGGCTGAAGATGTTTGCAGGGTATAAACAGTGAGGATGGATAAAAATATTTAATGTAAGGCAAAGAGGTATTTAAGTGTAGGCTGAATAGCCAATAAAAGTAGCAGAATAGAGGCTAACATCCAAAGGAAGTAGAAGGATTATGTAAGTGTTTAAAATATAGATTTGGCAAAAGAGTATGAAATATGCTATTGGAAGGAATATAATATTGGCAGGGGATTTGTATTGAGGTATGTTCTCAGTCTTGCACAGTAAATCAAATGCAGAGCTCAGGTGGATTCCTGTGTGTTGGTTTGAGGCTGCAAGTGTTGACTTTGCCAGCTGGGATGTTTATCTAGGCACACCTAGCTTTTGTAATCTTGTCCTTTAGGAATGCAAGCGCTCATGAAAACAGGTAAGGTGTGCATTAACACTTCTAACAAAATCCCACCCCCCCCTTGTTCACTGAAGTATTGTGATTTTCTGCAGTTACATCCTTTAGACTTGGTACTATGTGGGAACAAATGAAACTGTCAAAGTTCTTATTAACTTGAAATAAGTTTTTATGTTATTTCTGTGTTGGCTACGTATAATCGTGAAAGTATGGCTTGAGAAAAGAGGTGTGTTTGTTATTTTGTGGAAACTTTGTCTTGGGGTTTTTTCTGTAATTTCTTTGATACCAACGCTGATGTAGCTGGGGAATTTCATTCAACAACTATAGAACTACTCATAAAGAGAAGGAGAAAACCATAAATTGTGACCCTTGGCTGATGAGCAAGCTGAACGTAGAATTCCCAGCTGTATCTTACCTGGAGCTTTCAGACAGAGTGAGAAAATGAAAATTTTTTTGGTTAAAGATTGTTTTTTTTTCTCTCAGTAAAGCTGAAACATAGGAAAAGAGCTTTTGTTTTTTCTTAGCTCACCTGAGACATAGGGACAGAGTTAGATAGCTATTTTTATTCAGAAAGAGCATTAGAAGCAGAACAATCTTTTTGGCTCTATTAGGAAAAGAAGAACATCTAAAAAGCATTTGTGAATGAACTGTGACATGGATGCATTGCCCAGCGCATGGAATAATATTTATTTAATATGCCAGTGATGTGGTAATTTTGTTGTGCTTTGCTAAGCAGGGAGTGACCAGTTTATTTTGGTTTTTTTCTAGATTACAGGGTTTGAGTCTTCATTCATTTGCACTCTCTTTGTTCTCTAGTATGTAAAACTCAGCATTAATACAAATACTGTGCTTTAGTCTTACCTGAGGGGAGAAGTATCAGCTGAGAGGCGAACAAACCCCAAGGTGTTTCTCTTTGCTTGGTGTCAGCATTTTAGATGTAGCTTGTAGTCTCCAATACTTCTTCCAAGGTACCTAAATAGCAGCTTGTTATACCTTGGTCTGTGGAGTTGAGTTTTTCTGTAATCATGTAACAGATTTATATTGTAAGTGTGGCCATTGCTACTCTGTGGGAAAACAGTGTCAAAATTTAAATGCTTTGAGTTCTGTGTGCATTTGAAAAATAGATAAATTTCACTCACTCTTGAGCTCTGCTCATTTAGATAATGATATAGATCAGACTTTGAAATCTTGTTTACTTAATACTGTGCTGAGCAGGAAGCACAAGCCTGTAGGCCTTTTGGGGATGAGTGGGTCTTGGTTTATCTAGGCTCAGGTTGTGAGGTCCAGCGAATATGGGCACTGAAGATGAAAGTAAGGCTGAGGTTTTTCCAGAAGGCCATGTTCACACTCTCCTGGATTTGATATATGTAACACTGACGCTACATTTTTACTTTCATTACCTAAAGAAACGGATTTTTATTTTTTGTTTTCCCAGTCTGCCTCTGTCAGTCGAGGAATTAAATTGAAAGAGGGTAGATTTATATTGGACATCAGGAAGGAAGGAAGGAGAGATTTTTACAGTGAGGGTGGTGAGGCACTGGCACAGGCTGTCCAGAGAAGCTGTGGTGTCCCCACCCCATAAGGTGTCCAAGGCCAGGTTGGACGGGGCTTGGAGCAACCTGGTCTAGTGGGAGGTGTCCCTGCCCTTGGCAGGGGTTGGGGTGAGGTTACTGTTCCTTTCTTATCTGGGTGGGACGTGTGGGGCAGAGCGGGAAGGGAGGGACAGAGGTGCTTTGGAGACCTGACATGGAGAGCAGGTCCTAGGCAGCAGCATGAAAGGGGCTGCAGGCTGTTGCACCTGGGGTATAGGAGTTTTGGAATCAAATGTGTGCTAAACTAGGTTTTACGGAACGCCACCTTCTGTACGCGAGCCACGGTGTGCAGGTGGGCCTGGAACTGCACCTCTAAGGCATCTGATGGCCTTGGGCAGAGTAACGTGGCCATGGGCAAACTCTGAGACCAGAGCTGGCGCGGGGCCCCAGCTGCACATCAGCTGAGCCCCCGAGCTTTCTGCTGCTCAGAGATCAGGCCCTGACCCTCTTGCAGAGCTGAGCCTCGCAGCTGTTTCCAGCCGACAGGGCCCAGTCAGGGATTGGGATGCGCTGCAGCCGGAGCTCGTGGGCAGCCCTCCTTGTCCTGCAGCCAGATCTGCCTGCTGCCTGCAGCTGCAGCTGGCCTGGGAGGAAGCATTAAATAGGGAGCAAATGTGCTGTTGATAATGAATGTGGAGCCGGGAGCTCGGATCACAACCTCTGTCCTTTCTGAGCTGGGTGACCATAAAATACACGTCCACCTAGACGGAACAGCCGTGCCACTGTTTTATCTGTGACAGAGCACTGTGCACCCTTGCAGACAGGATGTGAAGCTGTACAAGTGTGGGTTGGCTAATGAGGGGTGCAGAGGTGTAATGCCTAACATGTCGTGGGAGCCAGACAAGTGTCAACACAAATCAATGAACAACCCTTAGAATTCATCTGCTGCTGGTGGGCTGCAATGCAGACAAGCCAGACTAAGCAGGCAGAGCAGAGTGGCCCAGAGGTGACCTGGAACAGCATCTGAGCGATGGCCTGTCGTGCTCAGGGCTGAGGTAGCTGTGGGGCTGTGGGTGACTGCAGCTTGGCTACCAGAGTGCTTCCACTGGGGCTAGCAAACCTCACGTTCACTCTGTACTGACCATCACCAGATCGCAAGAACTTAAAAATACCAAGAGATTCTAAATGCGTTTTAGAGCCCCTTTGGTTTTCTCTGAATTCTGTTATACCCTGAGAACTCACCTCTTAATACTTGATGTTACATGAGCAGGTCGAGTGTCAGACGAAAATGCAGCCAGCAAGGTTTCTATTGAAAACTATCTGACCAAAATCCAGGGGGAAATAGGTAGCAGTAGGGTGTTTTATTAGTTCTGTTTCAACTGACCTGGGATTTTTTTGACCTTTAATTAAAAGAAATGCAGGATTTTATTTCTGCTATCTGCAAAATAACGAGATCGTTTAGCTGTTTAGTAGCAGTAGCCTTTTTCATCTAAGTACAGTTTAATTAAGAGGTAATAAAGCCGAAGTTCAGACAGAACCCTGAAAACAGCATGCTAATTACTTGCTTTATTAAATACTATTGGCATCAAGTATTTATAACCTTCAAGCTACCTTGCCGTAATTAGCTCAGCTCTCATTAGCTGGTACCTCAGCCTCCAAGAAGTGAGAAGCTGGTGAAGGAAGTTAGAAATGTTTCTTAAATCTCTTGGCTGTACAAATGATTTACCTAGATGAAAGAGCCTAATTACTTGAAAATACGTAATTGCACTATCATCAAGATCATTATTGTATGGGATAAAAAACAGCTCTAAAGGAAGACCCAGTGACATTTAAAATAGTGTGTCCTGATGAAAAAACTTTTGATTGAAATCATTTGAGCAATATTTTCCAAAGTGGCTCTTTATATTTTAAGGATCCGTCACTTGGATACCTAACTATGGGCCCTAAGATGAAGTTGTGGCTCCTGAATTTTTTTCTTCTATTGGACACTAAAAAACTTATGGGGCACGTAGTTGGGCTCCAGCTTGATACTTCATTGACACTTAGAGGGAAAATTGGGTTACCTATTCTCTGCCAGCAAAACACTTTGCAGAAAAAGCTGAAGGCTTTCTTTGTTTTTTCTTTTGCCCTCCCTGTAGTGTCAGCTCTGCTAAGAGAGTGCACAAGAACAAGTTAAGCTTTCTTGTCCTTTTGTCTGAAGGATAGATAAAATGTTTTTTTCGAGTACGTCCCTATACCCAAAGCAATTATTCTTTCTCCTGCATAGATTAAATGTTTATGGTAATGGGTGTCAAATTGCTAATCTTGGAAATCCAGAAAGAGAAGTCATTGCATTTTAATGATGTTCCAAAATACAGAATTTATCATGAAGGAATCATTTTTCCTCAGAAGCAAACCAGTCCAATAAAATACTGATTCCCAGACACTTGGGCTGGACCTTCTCTGAGGCTGCCTTCTGCTGCTGCTTCCCAACAGCCCAGGTGCTGCAGGAGGCAGGGGCTGAGGGAGGCAGGTGGTGTGCAAGTACCTGAGCAGCAGCTTCTGCTGCAGCACTCCCAGAGCAGGAACAGGCAAAGGCATGTCCCAAAAAGTGCAGAGTAAAAGGACATCACATCAGTTACAGCTTATTACACTTCTCTACACCAAGAACTCCACTCAGAAAATGGGTTTAGTTCTGGCTCTTACCTCTCTTGCAGGGGTTACAGAAGAAATACAATATGGGAAAATTAAAGCTACTTCTGAATAAGAATTCCCATAGAGGGGCTTGCTCTGCTTAACTCGGGTTCTTTCACATTACACTTTCTATTAATCTGTCCTTCTTTTCAGAACGTCCTTGCCTGTATTGAAGAGCCAACACAACATTAGAAATTTTACTCAAAAGCAAAATAATTCCTAATTTAATGGCTCCTTTGATAGTATTTTCAGACAGTAAAAGAGTTAAGCAAGCAAGTGTTGAGAGATGAGATCTGTTTCCCAAGAAAAGGAGGAGGAGAAAGGCTTTCTGAAAAATGATGAAGCTGCCCTTGTATTTGTTGCTGACATGAAAGCATGTACTGATGTGAAGTGTAAGATGTTAATGCTGCAACACTGTGAGGCTCTGTCTGTCTGCTTGCCAATTTAGTTGAAATGTACGTGATTACAAGGAGAATTACCAGCATATTGAGCTATTTCTCTTTTCAAGTGCCTGCGTTCTTTAGCAGCTTTTCAGCAGGAAAATAGTCACAAATATGTTGGTGTGACTGCACAAAGAAGGCGCCGTTCCTCTTTGGTGAACCACAGTTCAACAAGGCAATCTTGATTTATTCCTTTGATCAGTCGAGGCATTTGAGTCTGAATATATGTTTTGATGCTGAAGAAATTACAACCGTTTGCTGAAGACAGACTGACACTTGTAGCTTTTCTGTGGCAGACTCTGAAGTGAAATCACATTGAGCTCTTTGAGGGCAGGAGGGAGGATGGCTTCCTGGCTATGGAAGTGGGAAGCAGGTTTGAAGACAGGAGTTTTATCCTTGGCTTTTCAGCTGATTTACTTGAACAAAAGCTTTTGACAGCCCATGTCTTCTGTCCATGCCTCTGTCCTGTTTGAGAGATGAGCAAATCTGTTGTTTTGCTGTCAGGATAACTTGTATCTATCCCTTGAATTGTAACAGGGCCTTTTTCTGAGATTTTTATTTTTACTATTAGTGAAGAAAGGGGTCTTTAGTCATATATTGAACACTTACACTTGATTTCTGGCACTCAGAATTTCCTAAACCTAGTCTGTGAGCTTAGGAAAAGTTCAAAAGAAAGTACTCCATTGGAGCTGTGTACGTGAAAGGGATTATGCAGCCAGCAATTTATTTTCTTTATAGTACCGGAGAAATATAACATGTACTAAATAATTATTTATAAACATATGAAGCCTTGACTAGGCGGTTTTAAAATACAATCTTCAGTACTGGTGTATTTATGTAACATCTCATACAGATACCTAGAGGTGCTGTTCATAAACAGTTATAAAATATCCAGAAAATACCAGTAGTTTACCTTCAGCTTATAAAACAGCATGTAAAAATGAAATTTCAGGCTTTTAGTCCCCCTACTTTTCTTTCTTTCTGTCTTTCTGATGGAAACTCACAGTAATATGCCCTGCCATCTGCTACTATATATTTTTCATGAGTTTTAACATTTTGTTTTTAGACCTGAAAGATGAGTAAAATGTCAAGTTGCCCAGAAAATAATCATAGGCACGACAACTCAAATGTTAGCTCGGCTTGTCTGTACCCAGAGTAGTTCACAGCAGGTCTGTGGCCTCCCTCTTTGCAGGCAGAGTAGGTACATCCTTGGAATTACCTGATACATTCCCAACACACGGCGAGAAGGTGGGAACCACGCTGGCAAAATTAATTCCCAGGGAAAAAGCGAGCTCCGTATTGCATTGTTACAGAAATGTCTTGGGCCTCCTGCCACCTTTCTCCCTCCTCCCTTTTAAAAGCCTGTTTGCCATTCTAGTTTTCTGTCCTGCTGGATGAAGACCAGACTGGAGGTGACAAGCTGGGAAGGTGTTAGAAAGGTACAGCATAAAACCTTCAGCTCAAAAAATGCTCCCAGCTCTTAATGTGCAGGGAAAGAGCGAGGAGCCCTTTGTGCGACCTCGCTGCCCGGCTGCACTCAGGGTCCCCTCCCCTCAGCAATGCGTGCCCTCAGCACAGGAAGGGAACAGCCAGAATATTTGCCTCCTACCTTTTCAACCATGCACAGATAAAGTTATCTCACTGAATAGGTTCCCAGCAGCTCAGGGTTGGTTTTCATATAAATCCTGTGCAGATTTGCTGCCTTTCATTAGAATAAGAAGCCTCCTCAGAGATCTTTGCACTCTCAGCCTGTGCAAAAGCCTTCGTTACAGCATTGCAAGATTTTTCACTCCAATATTCCGCTTCATAAGTCGGGAGCTTCTTTTCAATTATCTCCATTCTGTGCTTCATTTTGCTCATTCCTTTAGAATGTCTCTTGTTCACAGGACAGTTTTCAGGCTTTGCAGTGATGATCTTTACCAGGTGCGCCCTGGGAAAGACCTGAAGAGCTTGTGTGCTCTAATAAGGTGGATATTTCTTCCATCTGTAAAATGAGTCGTATTTTACGGAATTGTAAGTTGAGTGTACTATTCTTAATACCTAAACTGGACTGGACTTTCTAGTATTTTGTTGTCATTGGCATATAATTGTAGGCAAATTACTTATATAGTGAAAATGTCCAGGGAAAGTAGTTAAAACTACTGGCTCCTATTTTTCAAGGCACTGAGTTGGCTTTGCATTTCAAGAGTAGGGTGCCGGCTAGACCTTTCAACCTTTGAAAATCTCCAGTCATTTTAATCTTTTTTGAGCAGTTAAATACATGCCCCATTCATAACACAGTCATGCTTCTCTGACAATAGTAATGTTTTCAACCACTTTATTAAAATCATTGTGCTATACTGTATGTCGACTTTGAGAACTTTTTGATGACCTTGCTCATCTGTTTTGTTCTTGCTTTGCAAAGTTCGGAAAGCTGGACTTCTGTGTTCCACCTGAAAGACTGAACGAGAGAACAGCAGGGTGTAAGAGTCTGGGAGAGAACTCCTGAATGTAATATGTACATCTTAGGAGTAACAAATCAAGAAGAGCATATTGAAACCAAAGAGTGAAGGTGTACCTGATGAATAATGCTTCCCCCTTCTTCCTACACGCTGTTTTCTTGTTTGTACTACTTTAGTGCAAGTACACAGACGCTGACAGTCCGTATGCTCACTCTGTGAGAAATAAGTCAGAATCTGGGGGGATCTGCAGTCCAGTTCTTTGATGTGGAGCAGGGTTGATTTAGCCTCTTGCTGTCTCTCTAGATTTTTCTTTTTGCATTGCCCATGATTTTGAAACATGACTGAAATGCTGTAGATGCACTTGAGCTGATGTAGAGAAATGTAACTCTGACAGTTGCTCTTCACTCTTGTGAATGGAGCAGTGCTGGGGGGCACAAGAGATCTGAAATTCATCCCTGGCTGTGGCCCAGGTTTACTGAGTGACCAGTGGAAGATCTTTTCTCTGTGCGTGCCTTTGTTTTCCTATCTCATGATTCAGGGAGTAACACAGCATGTAATAGCTGGTCATCTTCATGAGGAAAATTATAGGGTTTTCATGCAGTCTTTAATCTTTATGTGCTAATAAAAATATCTGTGCTGCTCTGTTTTAAATAGCAAAACCAATTGAAAAGGCACATAACTGTAAAAATGTTTATATTGTTATATTAAATTTGTGTGCCAGGTTGTGTTTTCTGCAGGTACATTTATATGCTGGTTTGTTTCTTTTTCAGGCCCTGCTTGATACTCAGAATCTTTTGAGAGCGCAGATTACAAATTTTACTTTCAACCTGGGATTTTCAGGAAAATTTTATCACACAGGTAAGAATGAAACACTAAAATTACTTTGATTTTGATGGTGTTCTGTATAGTGTAAGAACAGGTAGAAATGATAGAGGAGTCTTCAGGGTTTTAGTATGCTGTGTTCTTGCATTAATTGTTAGTGTGGAACAGATTAAATGCCTCCCCCCCCCCCCTTTATGAAAATTTAGTTCTTTTCAGTCTGCTTTTGAGTGGTAAATTCCACCAATCAAATAAAATTTTGTATTGATTTCACTGCGTGATCTGTTGAGCTAACACAGTTCATCCTTGTGATTGTTTCATCCCTACTGTAGAAATATAGCAATATATATTATCCCTTAAAATAATTTTGTTTTAAAACCACCATAGAAATAGGAGAGATAAAAGAGAGAGTATTACATAGGATGTGGGCCAGCAAAGTGGTCCTGACTGTCCCATTTTGTCACCAGTGCCTCAGCAGGAAGCATTTTAACTGGTCACAGTTTATTATGTTAATATCATTCTAACAGTTTCCACCGTTTGTAAATATGTAATAAAGTAGAAACTTTACTTCAGAAATGTTAGGGGTTTTTGTTTTTTGGTTTTTTTAAATTCCCTCTGCAGGGACTGAGGAGGAGGATGAGGGCGATGACCTGCTGCTGAGATCTGTGGATGAGTTCTGGTGGTTTCCCCACATGTGGAGTCACATGCAGCCACACCTCTTCCACAATGAGTCCTCACTGGTGGAGCAGATGATCCTCAACAAAAAATTTGCCTTAGTGAGTTGTATTTTTGCATTTTTTATTTAATTTATGTACTTAGAAACCATTATTCTGTTTAGATTAGGAAAAAATAATCAAGTTTCTGAAAGAATAATGAAAGGTATCAAATGACTTCATGAAACTACTGGATGTTAGGGTTAGGTAAGTGTGCCACATTTTCAAAGATGCAATTCTGCAGTGATACCCAATAACATCTTATATATTCCCTTTACATCAACCTTATGTAAACTTGTTTTGAAAAGCATTGTCTTTACTAATTATTTGTTCACAGCAAAGCTTTGAATCAAAATATTTCAGTGAGAATATAAGAAAAAATCAAAACAGATTTTAGGTCTGAGGATATTGGAGAAGCAGATCACAGTTAATTTCATACAATAAACCAATTCAAAATTGCCATACATAAAGCATGTTATTTGTCTGAAGAGGGGGTCTGATGTTAAGACCTAATTGTATCAAAATATCTCAGCAGACATAACTTGTTTGCTCAACTACATCTGCTCTTCCAACAGCCTAATTTTACTTCTTCCTTTTCAAAATCCACTGGTTCCTCGTTAGCTGGCGGATGCTGGCTTTGTTGCTGGAAGGAGCAGGGGGATTTGAAATACCAGAACTACAAAGAGTGCACTTAATGGTCATGAGTCGGTGAGTGCAGAACAGGATAGGCCTGACTATCAGCCAGTTAAAGTTTGTGTTTGAAAACTTGGCTTTTAAGTGAGACACGTGCTTTCTTTCAAACAAAGATTTCACCAAGTTTGCTGTAAATTGTAGTTGTACTGAGTACAGGACAGCTCTGCTTTGTTTCCTTTGGAGAAAGCACTGCAGTAGGTGTTAGATTCCTGAAAATTTAAACACCTTGTGTCCAGAATTGCCCTTTTAATATGATTCTGTGTACTGGTGCGAGCTCCACTGGAAATAAAATGGGTCCTTGTAGTTCTGGTGTGACCTAAGGCATCCTCTGGGATCAGTGTGCAGGATGTAATTGTTAAAGAGAGTTATAAGGATAATGCATTTTCAACCCTGGTTTATGTAACTTCAGCAATTGCCATTTGCTTCATTACTTTCAAAGCTCTTAATGCTTACAGATACTTTCTATTAATTTTTTTTCATGTTTACACACACAGACATGAAGCTACTTGTTATATTTCATTTGCTCAAAGCATTTAAATTAATAACAGAGAGAAGTAGCCACTTTTTTGAAACAGTTGGAAATTGCCGATGCCTCGTGCGTTATGCACTCAGTGTGGGAGCTGCTCAACTGGTGAATCACAGTCAGTAAGGGATAATGGAGACACTAATTCATTGAAGATGATAGGCCCCTTATTAGAGTGAAATGTTTAGATTACATACTTACTACTCCCTGTTGTGAAACTTGAGGGGAGAAGCCTTAAAAATCAGACTTCTGTTTGTAGATAAATGAAGGAGATGGAGTGGGATGTTAGAGAATGCAATTTCTTACATGATCTGTGAATATTTTCCTTTCTGATGTTTATGCATACTTAAGGGCAGTAGGAAAGATAAAAGGAAGAAGAATTGGATTATCCGTGATGGAATTAAATCGTGTAAAGCGACATAACTGATGGAGTATCCACTCTTTGTCTTCTTGTGCAGTACAGCCAGGAGGGCAGATGCTACTCATTCCTGTTTGGCAGGTTACACATGGTGCCCTTTATGTGTGCCATAAATTCCTAGTGGGAAACAAGAATTTGACCATTCTTTAAACATAGAGAACCCAGAGTTCTCCACTGTGATTGAACCAGGCGTGTCTGTTACACATAATAAATGGTTTAACTAACATCCACACCTGTTTTTCTAGAAATTCTAATGTTCCTTAGTATCTAGTTTATTCGAAGGAAGTTGTCTAGGTATCAGCCAATGCTTTGCACACACAGTATGATTAGGAAATATGGTGAAGATGACCATATCAATTCCAGCCATATTAAAAACTCTAAGAATTCGAAGGCAGTGCAAGGGCAGTCTTCCTAAATCATGGCAAAATGGTATCTTATGGACTGTACATTCCGCTGGTCAGACTATCAAGAAATATCTGCCGTGTACTGTTCCTTTGAAAAGTAGCCTGAAGGAATATGCATTGGATGTGAAGAGAATGTAATGGCACCAAGGTATGTACACACAATAAATGCCAGGAGTCTTCAAAAATAGGAAATGTGCTACAGGAGGGTTTATTCTACAGCATCTGCCTGTTGGCTGTTATAAGTGGTTTTCTTTCTTCCATTTTTAACACGACAGTAAAATAGTTAAGCTGGTTTTTGAAAATGGATTTGTGTTTTGAATGGACTAGAGGGGAAATGCAGTGACTCTGAAATTCAGCTCCTCATCCAAGTAATTGTGAAGGGACATGTAGTAGAAATTGTGATTTTGTAGTTGTAGCTGCCAAATGCTACACGTTGTGTTGAGTATGTGCCAGTGATCTTCTCTCTGAAATCGGAGTTTGTGAACAAATTCCTTGCAAGAACTTGAAAGAGTGCAGCTTTCTGTTTCATGTGGATTGAAGAAACCAATATAAAATACATTTATATCCTTCTTCCCTGCCTACTCACAAAAATATTTTCTAAAAAGGCTTTTGTCTTAAAATCCTGTGTTTTATCTTCACTGTACCACCCTCCATCCATACCATCCTTCCAGATCATCATATTTTGATAGTACTGTTACTTACATTCCAGACCTGTTCTTGGTCTTTCACTAGCAAAGCATTTGAGAAATGCCAAAACATCAAGTTTCTTAAATTTTTGAGTGCAGCCATTGTTCTTAAACAATGACCTAAAACACTGCTCATGTTTTAGGAACATGGTATTCCAACTGACTTGGGCTATGCAGTGGCTCCACACCACTCTGGAGTCTATCCAGTACACGTTCAACTTTATGATGCCTGGAAAAAGGTCTGGAACATCAGAGTAACCAGCACAGAAGAATACCCACATCTGAAACCTGCAAGGTATAGACGAGGCTTCATCCACAAAAACATCATGGTGAGTTGTGTTGCCGATGTTCATTTTGTACTCTGCCATTTCATGAACAATTTCCCTTTAAGTGGAAAAGCAGGGTATCCTGAAAGTTCACATTTCAAGAAGCACACATTGCTACGCATAAGCAGCAAGGTATATTTGACAGCGTCTTGTTAATTAAAAGCAGTCTGTTTCTGGTGATGTTTCTGCTTGATGAAGGTGGCATCCAGGCACCCTGCTGACAGTGGTTAACAGGCCATTAACTGTTCTAGTCCTGTGGTTAATGCTGGTTCAGAGAGCTCAAGGAAAAAGTCCATTTTGTGTCATTTGACACAATATGCTGGGTAAGATTTCTATCAGGTTTTCAATTTGCATGGTACCATTAAAAGAGTATTGCCAGGTCACCACCTCAGAATCTGGATCTGGGTGGGTGCATATTTTTGTCTTCCCTGTGAACCGTGCATGGCTGCCCTTGTTTGGCTTCCTGCCATGCACAGATGCAGGCTGGGCTTTGCAGCCTCCTTTAACCCAGAGCCTCAGGAGCTGCGGGGAAGGAAGGCACCCCCCACACCAGCTCCAGGCTACCAAAGTGCTCTCAAATCCCACTGTTTTCCTGAATTACATGGCTCCCAGCACTGCCACTGAGGCCACGTTTGCCAAGGGAAGGGCTTGTACACAACTGCCATGGAAAGCGTTGTGCTGTTGCCATCTGGGCACTGGGCTGGAGGCTGTTTTGGGCTCACATCTTGTCAGTATTATCTCAGAAGTGTTTCAAAACAGCTTTCCAAAATACTTGGTGGCATGTCCCCAAGTGACTTTCTTTTGGAGTGTGTGGGAGAGCAGCGAATGGGGCCCTGTGTTGTACCTCTGGCTGCAGCAGGCACTTTTGGGAGGTCGAGAGCCTTGGCACAGCACTGCCACTTAGAACAGAATTCTGGTATTGTTCTTGGGTTGCCATGGAGACCACTTTCCTAACCTAAGTAGTAGTATTTTAAAGTTTTGATCTATTTTTGGATGAAGCAAATGAAAATGATCTCCAGAAATCTAGGGACAAAACTGACACCAATATAGGGTTGAGCTACAGTTTGTTCCCCTCAAAGCAATCACTGTGTGTGAAATAATGGGTTTGTGGATTATTATAGTGGATGTGCTCAGGGAGTACAAAGCATTTGGGGAAGACAGATTGACTCAGAATCTCCAAAAATCCCTTCCATAAATATTTGTAAAAGCACGTCATTTGAAGACACATAATGAGATTTAACACAAGGACGCTGCAGCCAAAAATCTATTTCCAAAACCAGTCGTATAAAACCACCCGTTCAGGGAGTCTCAATCTTTCAGTTCTCCAGGGCAAATGCATCAATATTTTACATCTGCAGGCTAATAGTAATGAACACACTCAGTAAGAACATCGTTGTGTAAGATTTGTCAGAGCATCTCCCATCCAGCCCAGCTTAATTCCCTGCCTCTGTGAAAAATTGTTCTTGTACTTCCTCAGTGAGATCCAAAGGTTTTTTAAAAACTTAAGGTAGTTTATAGCAGATGTACAAATTCCATACGTTTTCTGACAACACACAATTTACAATCCATGATCACAGTATTCTCTACATCACAAAAAAAAAAGTTGAGAAATGAAACTGCAAGAAATAAGGAGTATCTACAAAACAAGGCATTTGTATGCTTTAAATGTTAATCTATCATAGCAATCCCAGTTAAGCATTATAAATGAACATCCATACTCAGCTGCTGATTTTCCATAAGGAATAGAGTTAATTACTCTACAGTAAATTATTTTCTGAATTCAGGAGAAAATATTTTGAGTTTCTGGTGAAAAACGTAACTGCATTTAGTAGTTCTTCATATTCAAAAGATTTGTTCTTGGAATGTTTTTTAAAATAATTTTGCTTGTACTACATATTTCAGCCAATCTTAAAAAAAATAGCACAGTTGGATGAGATGTAAATCTTTCTTACAAGGTGAGCATTATTGGCAAAATTCCCCATGTGTCAGAGCAGAATTATTGGTGGTGATGCCTAAGCCGAAGAAAACCCAATTTGCCTTTCCAATTACAGTTTAAATTTACAACAAAGCCATCATTCAGATAAAAGTGGAACTGATTGATACGATATAGACTGATAATATTTTAGATTATCTTTCACGTTATTTTAAAACTTTAGATTTCAAATACTTGGATTTAGGATGAAGTGTTATGGACAGAATGCGTTTGAGGAGGCTCCAGAATTGTAATTTGGTGATAGAGATCTCTCTCCAATTTCAAACAAAATGTGATGAATTTTTGGATGTTACAATTTTAGTGATAATAATTCATCTAGATCAGTATTGATTTCCAGCAAAGCTGAGAGGCCAAATAGACCCAGTAATTATCTGTTATATGTTACTTCTCTGACTTTTATCATCTCATTAAAAGTATAAGCTCTTGAATTTTTTATGGTTTTTTCATAAATTTCAGGTGCTTCCTAGGCAAACTTGTGGCTTATTCACCCACACCATTTTCTATAAAGAGTATCCTGGAGGTCCAAAGGAATTAGACAAAAGTATTCAAGGAGGAGAGTTGTTCTTCACAGTGGTTCTCAATCCAGTAAGTACAGCAGAATTTTGAAATATTTTTTAAAAAATAATTGAAGAAAAAGTTACTGAATGTTCTAGGGCTGATCAGCTGGGTCTCCCAAACAATAATGGTTACTGACAGTGAGTTCTTTTGGTTTTTCAGTTATTTAAGTTAAAATCTAATATTGTATATGTTCTCTTAGTTGTACACAACAGTCTCCACCTTTTTTTGACAACTGTTTTGTTAGTAATTCAGCAGCGCCAGCCTGTCTTTTTCTTTACTTTTTGCATGAAATAAGACCTCTGAGATTTATTTCTCAAAGAATTCGAATGTAAAAAACTGCTGTGAGTATCTCAGGTAAAGTTCATTTCTCTGCTGTGCCAGAGTTGTGATGCAAAGCGTTGGGAGCACTACTGAGGTGAGAAGGCTGTAAGCAAGGAATGCTTGGGCTCCAATCAGTTTTGAGAAATTTCAGTTGCTCTCTCATAGCAGCTTCAAAGAAGAGATCCAAGTAAAAGAACCACACAGTTGAAAAAAAAAGTTCTGAGTAAATGAAGCACATCTGCTTAACCTTTCATTTGTCTTTAATGGAAGATAAAGGAGAAGTGAGGTGCTGAAACTGCAGAACACTGACAGAAGAGAGCAGTGTAGTACTTCAAAATGGCGTGGGATTAGCTCAGCTGCCTCAAAACTGACCTTTTACACAAGCTTTTAGATGAGGTTTCCATTGGGGTCCAAATCAAACGTATAAATAAAATTCTGCTCTTTTATAGAAATGTAGTCACTGGGAACACCAAAGGGAGCAAAACATATTTCCGCTCAAATCTTTTGGAATAACAGCCTAAATATTTTGTGCCCTTTTTTAATCTTCTGCACTGTAATGCAGTCCAAAGGAAAACAGTTTCTGGAAGCTACTTCAGCAATTTATATGCAGGTGTATTTTTCAAGCCTCAGGTTCTTTCAGGCTATAGTTTTGGCTGTTTGAGAGCAGTTACTGTGTTTCGTTCCCCTTTTTCATGTTCACACAGCAGAATTGGGAAATAAAAACTTTATTTCCTTAGCACACGTGTGGTTTCCCTTCTAGAGGGTGGCAGTGGTTTCAGTCCTGGCTTTGATGATGTGTATCATTCCAGGCACAGCATAGGATCAGTCACAGAATGGTTTAGGGTGGAAGGCACCCTCAAGACCATCTGCTTCCAACCCCAGGTTAATAGAGCTGAGACCTGGAAAATTCCTTGGCACCATAGCAGTCCTTTGGCAGTATGTGGGTTTTGACTAGAATTTACTAGGTGAGCAAATTAGAGGAAGGCACAGAACAATATTTTGAGTCAGGACAAAATATATTCCACATTGAAAAACAGCCACAGCCAAAAACTATTTTACAGCCTAGGGAAACAGCAAAATTTAATATGAGTGCTTGAGGCATAAGCCTTTTAAATTAAAAGAATGAAGCGAATAGAGGGGAAGACAAGCAGTGAAGCATCCATGATTTTTGATATCATTATGGAGGTTTGATCATGTCTGCTTGACATCCTGGAATGTGACTGCAGTAACGTCTTTTTATACATTACAGTTAGGTCTTTGATTCATGCATTGCTGTGTAGACTGTGTGATCGCCTACTTCCGAAAATTATTATATCCTAAATACAATACAGGCTAAAAGAACAGGAGTTAAATGCAATGTTTTCTAAATGTAACTGTAAGTGAATAGTAGGCCAAAATCTGCCCAAGACTCCTTCTAAGGAGTGCCTTTGAAAAAACAATGCATCTGGTCTCTAAATATCTGCCTATAAACAGTTCCTAAAGTTCTAAGCATTAGCCTGGCGCATAGTTTAAAGACTGAGGTTTGTATCTTTGTGGGGTTTAGGTCTTGCATGTATTTATGACATACTTTGCAAGTCAGAGTAGGGCAAAAATTTAGACATTAAAATGAAGACTAAGTAGCTTTAGGAGTCTCTCTAATTATGGAGTAGCATTTTGGATTTCATAAGCTTTCTTGTGTTTTCATTTAAATTGCTGGGATTTCTTTATGTGAAACACCCAGTTGTTGAGAGGATGCAAAAATTCCATTATGAGGCATTTTCAAAATGTTATTTTTCACTGATACAAAATTAAGAAGAGAAAACACTACCCATGAATCATTACAATGTCAGCTAAACAATGTTCTCAATAATGAGTACACAAATAGTTAGTTTCCAAACCTGGAAAATGTGAGTGTGGATTAAATGTCAGTCTTAACAGATTTCTTCATTATATTTAATTTGGAAGTGAATATCATTTTTGAAGGGTAAGTTACCAGGCTGAGACTTCAGGCTCTGAGTACCCTACTCTGAAATAAGTGCCCCTAAGAATGAAGCCCAAAATTTCTCAGTGATTTGGCTGTGCAGTGGTGCGAGAGAGGCTCTGCCTCCTTACAGTGTGCTTGATCAACCACCACGTGCAGGATAAACCACAAGAAGCCACAGAATCATGTGTGCAGCTGTGAGTTTTGGTCATGAGAACCAGCAGGATGGCCCTGTTCCCAGAGCACTGCACAAGCAGACGTTCTGCAGGTATGGAAAGCTTCAGGAAATCCTGCTCTGCAGATGCTGTTTGTGGAACTGGGAGCCACCAGTTGGCTTGTTGGAGTAACAAATCTCAGGGCTGGCAGGTTGTGTTCCTGTGGTTTGCATTGGTGCCCCTGCACTGGTGGCTGGGACGTGGTCCTGACCACTGCTCCTGTAAGGCATCCCAAATTCTGAAGTGCCACCAAGCTGAAAAAGAGCCCAAGCACTAAGAGAGCACTATTACCCACTCCTCAAGTAATATTTTGTATCTCTGTCTCCAAGTTAAAGATCTTACTGGCTGCAGCAGCCCTTGGGCAAGATCGTGCTATATCAGGATCTTGCACAAAATGTTTCACAGGGAAAAGAAAAAGCAAGCTTCAGCAGCCTGTATTATTGCTATACTGGCATTATTTCTCCCACATTAGCAGCTGAATAATTGATTTACAGGGAGGTTGAGGGACTTGCACTGATTTAGCCAGGGAATTCTGGGGCAAAGCTGCAAGGAAAACGTGCATTGTAGAAGTAGTAGTGTAGTGATGAGTATCTTATCCAGTCAGACACATCTCTGGTTTATTGTCTCACACTGTTACTGGTTTACATACCACTGCACTGTCTTTAAAACATTTTAACAGGTAATTTTCCTGGTAAACTTGTTAGAACCTTCAGTGATTTCAGGTTCAACTCTCTCTGCAATATCCAGTGAAATTCTTGGATTAGTAAAACGAATTTCCGTTCAGTGTTTCTTAGAATGAAATTGTACCAGTTTCCTGAATCTGTCCTTTGTAGGAAGTGAGCCATTAGGTTTTGAGCTATGTATAATGAAGAGGTCAGTATAGACACCTCCATCAACTGTATCATTGCTTCTCAGATCCTTTGAACTGTAGCAGATACAGATCTGGAGCTTTTCTATCCTGTGAGATGAATGTTTAGGGGTAACCAACAGTTCATGAAATTTTTCCATACCTTTTCTGCCCCTAAGAAAAACAAACAGAATGCAGTAATTGCATTACGTGCACTTATATGCACTTCCTTACAAAGCACTGTGTGTCTGCAGATGGAAAGAAAAGGGAAAATGCCCTGTGGAGAGGAATTTGGTGAAAGCCGTCAAATGGTTGACAGCCCAACAATGAAACTAATGTGTAGCCAGCTGTGTGCTCTTGACATGGTTACAGCAGTGCTGATGAAGAGGAAAGGCTGTTAATGCTTTAGGCACTTTGACTGATCTTAAAATAATTGTAATCTTTGTGTGTGTTCAGTTCTAAGTATTATTTTCTTCTAATTTTTACCTCTCCCCAGTTGCAGTGAGTAGAGCTGTTATTAAGCTAATTGACTTGCAGCAAGGGAGAAATTATCTCCTTTAGCACTGAAAATGAGAGGATTTGTATGAGCATCAGCAGAACTTGCTGTATCTTAATGTGACCCTGAACTGGCACTACAGAAAAAAATCAAAATCAAAGACATTCAGACTCAGATCTTCCCTTTCTGTCCATCTTGCTTGGCACAACCTCATCTTTAACTGTGCTGAGTGTGAGAAGCAGGAAGGATGGTTCAGTTTGACAGGCTTGCCCCGTTTCCTGGGTGAGAAAGGCATCAGTTTCATCTCTTCCCTGTCCTCTCGTGCCCATAACTCCAGCAATAGTTGCCATCAGCTGGGGCAGGGGAGGAAATCAGTTCGGGCAAGCATTTTGCCTGACTGCAGAACACAAGTATTCTTTGCCTTCCTATCTGTTCTTCAAAACCCACCCATAAAAGCCAGACAGAGTCTGGTATTTTGTGGGTGGAATGGGGAAAAAAAACAAAACAAAATTCCTAAGTGAACAGGCAGTGTGGAGAGGCTGTGGAACAGACAGGAATAGCTGTCTCTTTAGAGCTGATTCCTTGTAACAGTGGGCAGGAAATGCATTGAAACTGTTGCAATCAGAAATCTTTACTCTTCTGTGATCTTTAAAATTCTTGAATGGAAAGCTTTGTGCCAGTGGTTTAGAATGAAGCAAGTCTTTTGAACAGTACTGCCACTACTGAGTCACAAGGGGAATGAGCAGCAGCAGAAGATAAACTTGAGGTTCCTGACAGTCAGATCAACAATTCAGAACTACATCAAATACATGATTTTGTTTGAGCTCATAACTCTTCCCTGCCTCCATCATATTTATGGTGGAGACACCACTATGTAAATGGAATTCCACTTGTTGGCAGTCTGTGAGTGGACAGATCCATGGCAGCTGTGAAAGCAGCAGGGTAACCTCAGGGCCAAAAAGGGGAGTTACAAGCTGGAATCTCCGTGGTGGAATTGAACACAGCTTTTCTGCAAGCAGGTCTGAAAGGATTGTCTTTCATCTATTAAAAATACATATTCAATATAGACTCTGCTCTGATCTGTTATTCCATCACTGTGGTAGTCTAATGGAGCAAAACCTGCTGTTACTGAGTCTCTGAATACCTGAAACAAAACTGTTCGGAGTAACTTGGAAACAATAGCAGAACTGCAAACAGAGTGTGCACAATGCCAAATTAATTGGAATATAGGTGTTCTGAGAGTTGGGTGTACTCTCATGGCCTGTAAACATGTGCTCAGTAGCTAAAGCACCAGCAATATTCCAAATTGGTAATGCATCTGCTGCAAGTGCCTAGCCAAGACCACAGAATTAATTGTTAGTCATAATTTAACTTCATTTTGAAGGGTTGTACATAACTTCATTGAGTTGGGAGGCCTCTATGCTACCTTGTAATGTTGTTGCACAGATGAGAGGATGGCATAGTGCCAGTGACTAAAGTACCTTGACTGGTTTATTAGTAGGAATTTATTAAAATTGGAATTGCCTGCAATAGATCTATATATGGTAAAAAAATAAGTGACTAGTATGTAATAAGTGTTTATTACCTATTTTTTCTTACACCAGCTCTTCTAGTTCTAGACTTGAAATGCCAAAATAATTAAACTCTTCAAGATCATGAGTGTCCTCCAAGCCTCTGACTTCCCTCCACTTTTCTTGCTGCTGCCGTTGATGTCTGAAAAAAGAGTTTTCTCTCTGCTCTGGGGTCCGATCCTGGCAGCTTAAGAGAGACCTCTTGACTCCAGGATGAGAAGCCAGGAGCCCTAGGAAGGGCTAGTCACTCTTGGGAATGGTTATATCATTCCTTGGGAGGCAGGCACCTCTGTTTTGTCAGGAAACAGCAGCTGTTACCAAGACTCCAGAAGCTTGGTTTGATTAGTGTCCTTGTGGTGTGATTTCAATAGGTGCAGCATCCTAATAATCTTGATTTTGTAGTGATCAGTATTTTTTAAAATACCCAGCCAGTTAACATCCATCACTAGAAGTTGGGTACCTTGTTGCATTGCTTGATTCTGTGTAAGTTGCTTGTCAAGCATCTCTCTGTTCTTGATACAGAAATTAGATCGTGCTGATTCATCTTTTCCTGAGACAAGAATTAATAGCAGCAGCTCCTTCTCGGTCTCAGCTCCAGTTTGTTGACCTAGAAGCTATTGCCTCTAACTGGGATATGTTGTAGTAAGAAAATACACAGCACAGAATGAGCAGTCAAAAAGATAAAAGCTCTTTCTCCTGAGTGCTTGTTCTCATTTCCCTACATTTCTGCAGTACCAGTCAGAATCCCAAATAAAATCAGGACTGGGGAAGGAGAGCAGATGTAACTTAGACCTCTGCCTAAGTTTCACTCTGGGGAAGGAGAAAATCCTGAGGAGAAGCTGGAAGGAGCAGGCAGAGCACAGGCGAGCACCTTCGCAGCTCTGCTCTGAAAATGTGTGAGAGCAGGAAAGGAGCTGCTGCCCAGAGGCCAGATTTAGTCCCAAAGCATAATTTTAAAAATTGTCTGCATTCCATTTCAGTTCCCTCATGAAGGATATTAAATCCCATGGAGAGCGTGCACTGAAGTGCAACCAAGATGATGGTTTGTTTATGAGGAATAGCTAAAAAAGGGTGATCCTTCTGCACTAAAATAAAGAAAACGCTGAGATGCCTGAAAGAAATTATTTGAGAAGAATGCTGGAAATAATAAAATCAAATAAGCTCTTTTTATCTAAAAGGGAGGTTAAAATGCTTGTTAGAGTAAACATAAATCCATTCACAGCTGCTTCCCTATTGAAAGAGGAATAAAGAAATATATGAAGCTCTGTTTGTATTTTACAGCATTTCCCAGAGGTGGAAGATTATTGAAAAAATAGTGTTATTTACTAGGTCTAGCCTTGGGACATGGCCACAAAGGATTCCTTTTAGAGCTCTTTGACTGGTGATTCCAAGACAGTAAATCTTTAGAAGCATAGCATGCTATTAGTTGCAGCGAAAGAATAATGATTCTTGTTAATTAGAACTTGTTTGAATGACTCAGGACGTGTGGTATGATAGAGCAAATTAAAGCATCATAAACCCAGTATGGAAGGGAAGAAATAATCATTATGTTTTGTCCTGGTGTGAAATGACACCAACTGCAGATGGAAGGGGATTGATGTGTGTTCCCATCCTTCTGCACAGGGAAGTGGGGAGTGATCCACATCCCTCTCAGCTGATCTGTGATATTTCTGATGCCATCTAGAAGAGTCTTTTTCTACAATGTAAAGTCATGTATTAGGTCATGTATCTGGTTGGCTAAGTATGGATTTCTTTACAAGACTCAGCCATTTAAGTTTTCAACCAGCATTTGATCATCTTTGTGTTGTAAATAATTAACCATAAAGTATTTGACTTAAAAAATATAACTAAAATGGGAGCTTAGGTCTCTGGTAATTTTTCCCCTTCACTGACACAGTTTTATATGCTGGAAATTATTTATGATGATATGTCCAGTCAATTTCTCAGCCTGTGCTGACATTCTTAAAATTACAGTGATATTCTCTTCAGGGAAAGAATTATTCTATTTTCCCTGAACTAGCAATCTTTTCAACTTCTCTTGCTTTTTCTTTCATGGCAGTGCAGTAGCTGTTGGCAGGTGAGGAGTTGCCAGGAGGTGAAATGACATTAAAAATGTCAGAGGTCAGCCCACGTGTAGGAAAGAAAGGGGCTGTCAGGAAAGCAAGTTAACCTTTTTTATGGAAACCTGCTGATTGTGACTTTAGTGAGAACAACGTAGTCCTGTGACTGCTCTGTTCCTGCTTTGAGAACTGAAATAAAAAAGGAAACTTGAAAAGGTTACACATTTGGTGCCTAAAGGGAAGGGGTTTTCAATCTCAGTCCTACCCACAAAGAAAGATCATCTCCTAGTGATTTAGCAGTGTGTAACTTCTGATTTTACTGTAAATACCAGCTTTTCATTATTTTCTTTTTCTTTCTTTAAGCTGAGGACTGGAATTCCTTTACAAAAGATTAACTTCAGTTCCTGAACTAATTTCAGAATTCTGACCATGATAAGCTTTTCTCTTTTTAAAAGTGGCTTACATCAGGTCTTACTTTAAATAGAAATTGCTCATTCATGGCATTAGCAGATTTGTTTATAAAAAGAGTAATGTTTCTAATTTTTAATGGAAATGAGTCTGGAGAGTTTATCTTGGGGGAGTTCTACTTTAAAAAGAACTTGAAGAAAGAAATCACTGGTGGAGAGGCTAGGGTTTGCAGATTCCAGTGTAAGAGCAGACTGTTGCATCAGTGAGAAATTACCTTGGAAAGGGATCACTGTAGAAAACTGTTCTGTCTGCAGCCCTTCCTCAGGCCCTGAGAGCCCGTCCTTGCAGTCTGTGGATTCCTGTTCTGCTCACCAGCTTGGTTTAGGTGTATCCAAAAATGCTCTTCCTGTGAGAAACCTTCGTGGAAGCATTGCTTCCATTGGGAGTGCAGAAGTGCAGTTGGAGGGTGTATCTGGGTATCACCTTCATAGCGAGGTACTGGGAGAGTAAAACACCAGCAGCCTTAAAACTTTTGGTGCTTTTTGTTTGGGAGTATTCCATGCACAGCTATTTGAAAGTACACACGTTTCAGGGGTTTTTTTGTCTGTTTTGTGTGTCAGGCCAGTGTCGCAGAATACCTTGTAGGAGAGATGAACTACTTACCCTGTAAAACTTAGATCTGCAGCCACGAGATTAAAATCACAAAAATAGAACTCAGCTGCTTCCCTAGGCTATGGCTTCTTTACTCTTCCATGAAAACAGAAATTATGTTTTTAGCATTGCATTTGTATTCCTCTTTAAAGTGAAGCAGTGGGCATTGTTTTTGCTGTATCCTGTGAAGTAAATGCACACGAAGGTGCTGTCAGTGCTGCCCAGCCCCAGGGTAGCATTGCACATCCTGCAGCTCACAGAGCTCACGGGAGCCGTTCCAGCGTTTTCCTCATGGATCGCGCTGCGTTGGCTCCAGCAGAAGGATGTGATTCAGTCAGGGGCCAGGGTAGTAAGGGCTGTGCGGCTGTGATCCGAGGCAAGTGAGATTTGCCTTACCTGGGGCTGCACTGCCATCTAGTGATGCAAGGACTCGAGGCGTGCTCTGTGTTTTGTGTCCCCCAGATCAGCATCTTCATGACACACCTGTCCAACTACGGGAACGACCGCCTGGGCCTGTACACCTTTGCCAACCTGGCCAGCTTCGTTCACACCTGGACAAACCTGAAACTGCAAACCCTTCCCCCGCTCCGGCTGGCTCACAAGTATTTTGAGCTATTCCCTGAGCAGAAGGACCCTCTCTGGCAGGTGAAGGCAGAGCAAGAGATCAAAAAAGAAATTGTCTCGGTGTTTTTTGTTTTTTTTTTAATTCTTTGTTTCAGTTTCTTGTAGAGAAAAGCAGTCTATTTTTAAGTTGGTTCCATAAAGTAGCCAAGTGAAGCTTCAGGATGTGATTGTGTTGCTTGTAAAAGGCTCTGAAATGAATATCCATTAAGATGTGTAATTAAAATTATCTTTAATTTGTTTTATTTGTGACTTTACTTGCCTTTAAAAATGTGGGGAAAGGCAGGCAAGCGCATGTTGTGTTATTTCTCTTCTCCTTTTAGAACTAACAGGAATAAAGTGTGTGACAGGCAGATTATGTACATCTTCTAGCAGTTAAAGAAATGAGTTTTTCTCCAAGTGTGTAAGGAGAAGAGGGCATCCAAAAAGACAAAAGAGAAAAGGTATCCATTAAGACCACGGATATCCTAATTAGCCAAGTGGAAGTAGATGAGATAGATCAGAAGTTATTCACAGTGGGCTGGGAGCTGCCCAAGGAAGAATTTTGCCAAAAAGCTACCCGAGTCCTGACAGAGATAGTATTAACCCAAATAAAACCTTATTAAGGTGGCTTGGTAGAAATACTCTAAGGAGCAAACTTTACTTAATCAAACATGAAAATGTTTTTAAGCTTGCTTACTAAAATGTTTCCCAGCCTTGGATATTGAATTGCCAACTTAGGGTCTGAGATTGCAAATTTGCACTTAAATATGCATCTTAAATTCATGCTGGTTTTGAATAAAACATTGAATTAGAGGGGAAAATGTCAAGGATTTTGCATAATGCTAAGAGAGAATAATTTTAAAAATGGAAATTAGCCTGTAGCCAAATTACTTGAAAAATTATAATTACTTAGAAAAGACATTTTTAAGTTACAGTGACTAAGACATGCTGTATGTGGTGTATTGTATCCATAATTGATTGATTTTGAATACAGGTATATATTCTTAAGCCTCAAAGGAGTACGTAGAGAATTCTCTTCATCTCAGTGCAGTATTGCCAAACAACAGTGTCAAAAATTGTTTGTGAGTAGCATTTCCAGAACAAATTTAAACTGGTTCAATTGTGGAGCAGCAAAGATTAAAGATTAATATTAGGTACTGATTTGAATTGGAAGATCAGAATATGTATTTGTGAATAGAAAGCCTTAAATCATTATCAACTTACCCTTTTAGTTTTAAAATGCAGCATATATAGTGTGGTATCTGTTACAGGAATGGGGCAACTATATAGGTGTAGGATATATTTCTTCAACATCCTTCTCCTTAAAAAAAATTCCAGACACTTAGGAGAATCAGGTTCTGACCTGGTTACATTGGAAATACCATTCTGAATCACTGGAATAGTTCTGGAATGCATTGGTTTTCAGTCGTAAGGAAAAATAATCATTTCTGGTAAGAATATTTGTACATGGGTGAAAAATAGGTCATTTATGTATAAGGGTAATTTAAGAACCTTTCAAAATGTGATTGCCAATTAAGTTCTGAATTTTCATCTCTGTTTTAGAACCCCTGTGATGACAAACGGCACAGAGATATCTGGTCTAAGGAAAAAACCTGTGATCGGTTACCAAAATTCTTGGTTGTAGGACCCCAGAAAACTGGTGAGATTTTCTTTTATTCCAACAAGATAGGCTGTGTGTAAGTTCAGATAAGTAAAACAATTAATCACTGTTGACTCAGGCTGCTGTGTAGAGACCTTGATCATCCAACAGCATTTTTTATTTTCAGATACCGTGCAAATATAGCTTAATAATGTAAGTTACAACAGCAGTCAGTACACATTGAAAATGCAGGGTTCAGGTGTGTGTCAGTTTTTTTGGGGCTTTATGTCAAAATGAGTCAACTTTGATAAAAAGGTGAACAAGACAGACAAGCTCTCGTCAAAGTGGAAAAAGGAAAGGACAGGACAGAGGCAGCTTTCAAATGGATTGGATTCTGAATTGCAAGTTCTTCTCTTGCTTGTGTCTTGTTTATAGAATCTTGTTATTTCTTGGCATTTTTTTCAAGTCAGGAAGTTCCTAATGGACAGTTTTAATTACAAAGAATTAGAAAGATTGCAGTAGTTTATAAATTTACTCAATAGTTACTTTTCTTCTCTGTAATCAGAAAATTGCATGTAAACTTCCTTTAATCTTTACCAACCCCCAAAATCTACTGAATGCAGGATTTTAAAATTATTTTTGTGACAGTCTCATATACATAAATCATTATTTTTTAAAACACAGCTATTTTAAGTTGGAAAAACAGATTTCAACACTGGCACTCCAGTTGTCTGTATTAACTAATTACTGTTCATTAAATGTCCTAATTCTAAAAGCTCAGAAAGCACAGGATCTTAGGTGACATAAATCAACATCCCCTCAGTAAATTGAAAAGGAATAAAGCTTATTTAGCCCCATCTGCAACCATGATCCCCCCCAAAAATATGTGTGTGTGTTTTTATTTTAAATCTTGGACTTTTATCCTATTTGCAGGTACTACAGCCTTGTATTTGTTCCTGATAATGCATCCTTCCATCATTAGTAACTCCCCCAGCCCAAAAACCTTTGAGGAGGTACAGTTCTTTAATAGAAATAACTACCACAGGGGGATTGATTGGTAAGATGGGTTATTAGTATAAATATAAAAGTTTATATATTGTGAACAATAGAAAAATGACATTACTGTTGGTAATGGTAACTGTGCATATATGAAGTGAGATAAGAAATAACCTTCAGTGTCCTTCTGAAATGAGAAATAAATGCAAGTGAATAATGATCTTACTGCAGAATATCTTAAATGCATTAACTTTTGTGAGGCTTTCTTGTAAATATCCAGATATGAATATGTGCAGAGCAGTAACAAAATAATGTATTTCTCATTACACACGCCTTTGAAAATGAAACAGTAATGGTTGTTAGTTGGATATATGGACACAAAAGTTATGTTCCTGCTGGAAATCTTATTTCTTAAGAGAAAAACAAATATACTATCAGGAAGAGGTATTTCTTCCTTTAAATAGGATATAGCAGTAACAATAATGTAAATAATAAAAAATGGGGGCAGGGAAAGCCTCTCAAAATGTTCCTTAAAGATCAGGTAATTAGGAGGACGTGTCTGTGTGGGTCAGTGAGTGGTGCTGAGACAGAGCCTGTGTCCCTGCTGCCACATTCACTGTGGCTCCCTGGGAGTCACCAGGCACAGCTGCACCTGAAGGTCACTCCTGATTCCTCTGTTTTCCCAAAGTGCTGCATTGTAAAGCACTGCAGCATGGAAGCTGGTGACATGCTGTAGTGGCTGGGGAGCACCAGTGAAGGATTATTGATTTCTTGTTTTGTTTCTTTATTTTACCCCCAGTTTAAGGGAGAATACTTGTATTGCCTTTGACTTTGTATTCATCCATAAAATTAACAGGGTGAGCACTGTTCTGTGGTCTCAGTGCAGACACATCAGATCCAATTTGTTTGTCTGCCAGTTGTTTTCCCAGAGCTGTAACTGCTGCACATCCTCACTGGGAAGGGTGGCGAGGCAGCCACCTGTGCCAGTGGAGAGGCGCTGGGTGAATGACTGGTGCTGGGAAATGGCTGCTGAGGCGTTTGCAGTCAGTGAGGAGGGCATGCAGGCCAGGCAGAGCAGCTCCATGCTGATGGAGCAGCCAGACTACAGCGAGTGAGCCCATTCTTCCACAGAATCCATGGAAAACTACTGAGCTGCTTCTCTCTTTCCTCCTGCCTTACCCACTTCCCTAAGGTGCAGGTACAATTTGGCTGCCACACGCGTCGGATTGCCTTCATCTTAGCGTGGCACTGGTGCATGGATTTCACAGTGGTCAGCCTGTCTAAACCAGGCACATCCCTTTGACAGGTTCTCACCTCTGTGCCCCACCAGCTCTGCTAGATTCCCACAGTTAAGTCTCAGATCCTCAGAGCTCCCTGTTGGTGTAGTTGCCTAATTCTTAGATTTGCATTCTGTCTGCCAGACAGAGCTCTCAGACCACCCAGTCTGATAGTGTATTTCAATGTGGCTTGTAATGAGCTTGCCACTTTGCAATTAGATACACGGGCTCTCCTCATTAGTCCATTAACGGGCTGGGATTCCTGCAAGAATCGCAAATAACAATGAGTTAAATTTTGTTTACAGTTGCGGATATAGGGCTTTATCCCTGAGCTGACTCTTAGTCTTTGTCCAAGCTTGGATTTAGAGCAGGGCCAACTACAGAAGCAGAAGAGGGTTCTTCTGGTCCTTAGAACCTCGCTCTTGCAGTTTTGAAGGCAGTGTAGATGTAAATTGTAGGCTTCCAACAGACATGGCAGAATAGCAAGATGAGAACTGATCTTGCTGTTGTTGAAATGGAGAAGTCTAAGCAGACCAGTCCTGCATTTCTTTAAGTAAAGTAAATTACTTTACTTATAAAGTAAAGCTTTGTTACAGGTTTCTTGGACAAGTTTCTCTAAAGCCTTCTCAGCTTCATCATTCTCATCAAATCAGCCCTAATACTTCTGGGAAATAAAAGTCCATTGGCTTCAGTGGTTACAATTTCAAAGCCAACGAGAGCACATCATTTGTACTGGAAGTAGTTCATTTGTATGAATAGAACAAAGTCTAAGTGCTGGAGGAAATCTCGGTCCTTAAGCATGGTCTTCAGAAGAGGCTGTTTAAATAACATTTATTTTCTCAATACAGGTTAACTGAAAAGTCAAGAGGGCCAAAATTTCCTATTTATTGTTTTCTCCAGCAATAACAAGAAGTGGTCTGAGGGCCAGGGATTGAGAAGTTCTTCTATGACAAAGCAATTGCAGGAATTTAACTACAACTTCATAACGGATGAGGAAAGCTCACAAAAAACCCTAAAACAACTACAACCCAATTTTCCCCAAAGATGTGACTCACAGAAAAATAAGTGAATTCTGTCACTGCTCAGAAACCTTTTACCTGATGAAGCTGTGGGGGATTGTTTCAGGGCATCTTCCCCATATAAACAGCCTCTTCTCAGTGAAAGCAATTCTGATTTATACTAAGTAGCTTTTTCTTACAGTATTGCACTTCAATTGGTGAAGCAAAAGGCCAGATTTGGAAAACTCAATTTCTACTTTAGACTTTAGCAGTTTGTTCTGACTGAAAAGTGAGAACTTGTGAATTTTAAAATACATAAATACTGTAACATTTTTATCCAGTCAAAAAAAAATAGCTGCAATGTCTAGTTACGTGTAGTGAGAAGCAAGCTAGTACCAAGTAAAATGTGATCAAAAATACAATGTAAACTTTGGTTTGTTTTCTTTTTTTTTGCACTTAGGCTTTTATTTTAATTGAGAACTCTAGAATAAAGTATGCTTAACAGATTTATCAGCCATTGTGTGATTTTAAGTAGTTCTGAGGATGTTGTTACTTTCCCAGGTACATGGATTTCTTTCCCACTCCTTCCAACGTCACCACTGACTTCCTCTTTGAGAAAAGTGCCAACTATTTCCATTCTGAGGAAGCTCCCAAGAGAGCTGCTTCCCTCATCCCCAAGGCCAAGATCATCACCATCCTCATCGACCCGTCCGACCGCGCCTACTCCTGGTACCAGGTGTGCACTTGGGAGAGCATGGGCAGGCACCAGGCCAGGTTTTCACCCTGAATCCTCTCTGTGTATCCTCTCAGGATATATCCATATAGTCAGTGACCGTCTGTGGTCACCCATGGGCTGACATATCTGGCATCTTTTAAAGGTTAAAATACCACTAACTACTTTTTCAAGTTATCTATAATGCAAGCGTGTAAAAATTATTACTTCATTAATTAATGTAATTACCACATACAGAAATAAGTATGTAGACACAGTTATCTAGTTCGTGCTCAAAGTACAGGATGGGTTAAGAACTTTTTGTCAGTAAGAGCAAGCAGTTTTGTGGTCTGTAAAGTTCCAGCAGTGTCACTTCTTTTGCAGCATCAGCGATCCCACGAAGACCCCGCAGCTCTGAAATTCAGCTTCTATCAGGTGATCACAGCTGGCCCTCGAGCCCCCTCTGAGCTCAGAGCTCTCCAGAAGAGATGCCTGGCGCCTGGATGGTATGCTACCCACATTGAAAGATGGCTCACTTACTTCCCACCTTACCAGGTAAGTAAGGCTCTTGACATCCTCATCCTATAGAGTTTATATATATATATATATGTGTGTGTGTATGTATATATACTGTCATAAAAGTTTACCTTTGTAAAAGTCTTGCCTACTGACTGCTGATCTCGGGGATATCCTACAAATGATTAGGCTCCTGCTGGCCCCGTGTAAGGTCAAGCCTCAAAAGATGGACATCCTAAACCCTGAACACCATGTGATAACAGCAGACCAGGGAGACAATATCACATGATCCGTATCTCCTTGGGAGATTTATTTCTGGAATGGAATTTTGTGACATTGGCAGCGTGTCTGGCACTGCTCCCCACCCAACAGTTAGAGGGAGGTTGGCTGCAATCCCAGCCTTCTGTTTATCCAGGACTCTTGTAGCTGAGACAAGTTGGCTGGAGTCTGCACCTTCTGTTTTCCCAGAGTGTGCCAAGGAAGCTCCAATGCATCTAGCTGTTCTCCACATACTCTCTTCTCAGCCAACCTTGTATCTCTTTTCATGAGATGCACAATGCTGTAATACCCTGACTCTCAAATGAAATTCTCCTCATTATGTTTTCATTAGCTTTTTTCCACAAGTAACCCGTGAATATTGAATAATATGCATTGTCATGCAGATTTTTGCCAGATTTTACATCCCACAGTGATAGTGAAGAATCAGTCCTGATGGCCTTATGTTTTATCTGGAAAAGTAGTAGCCATTAATACCATTTTTTTCTTGGCTGGGCCAATCTTTCTCAATTTCCTGACAGAATTTCTTACCTTTCTAGATATTTCAGTGCTATTTCTCTGTTGTCACAACATCTTCCAATGCAATATAATTTCAGATTTAATTAAGTTGCTATTTACCCTGCTCCCAAGTCATTAATGATGATGACAATTAAGACTGGGCCCATTATTGTTTCCTGGGGCAGTACTCTCCATACGATGGAGTTTTACAGAGGTGGAAGGTCCAGTTGCAAGCCTGAAATAATTAATTTCAAATTAAACCTCCATTTATTTTCACTGTTGTAGTTGCTAATTATTGATGGACAGCAGCTAAGAACTGACCCATCTACCGTAATGGATGAAGTACAGAAGTTTCTGGGAGTCTCTCCTCATTACAATTACTCTGAAGCCCTAACGTGAGTTAATCAGTTCATCACTTTCACATGTTCCCACATTCCTAACACACCAGCTAGTCTTTAAGTCAGCTCCCTGCAGAATGAAGCCCTTCATAGTTCTTTGAGCTGTTGGTAGGGTGAATTGCTCAGAACACAATTCGGCGTGAAAATTTCTGTGGGTCATTCACTGAGCGACTTGGCTGATACAGGAATAGTGTTCTGACAGACAAAGTGGTGCTTTGTGAGAATTCCATATGAATTTTGAATGGATCAAAATGAATTTTATTTCCATAAGTGGAACATGGAATGCTGATATGCAGAAACAGAAAGCAAATAGAATTAACTTCTCTTTATTTTTGGCATTAGCTGAAAAACAGATTCAGTTAAATCAGTCAGGAATGTAACATCCACTCCTTTGGATTCCGACTCCTAGATTTGGTTACACACCAATTTTACACTGCACAATGTTGGTTTCAGGTTCGATTCACATAAAGGATTCTGGTGTCAGCTCTTGGAAGAAGGAAAAACCAAGTGTCTTGGAAAGAGCAAAGGCAGAAAATACCCCCCTATGGATTCTGAGGTAAACCATGATGTTCACTGGCATTGTACAGGGATTCAGTTGGCACACACAGGACATGACGCAAGCAAAATCATGAGAAGGGAGAGAAGACAAAATTAAGTGGGTGTTACTTATTTGGCTACCTTTTCCTACAAAGGAAATGTTTAAGATGGCTGTGGGCCGCATGGATGCTCAAGTCATTAAAAAACAACAGCAACAAAACCCCGCACAAATTCTAAAACTTGGTGTCCCTCAGAAAGCTAAATGTGCTGGTCCTGAAGTCCTGTCCCCTTTACCTTATAGGCTTAAGCAGCAGAAGTTCCACAGTGCAGGTTTCTTCACAGTCATGATCAGATAGGTGTATTTGTGTGCTCCCTTCTCTTTGAGACTAGTTAGACTGTGACAGGTAATGCAGGCACTCGTATAATCCAGTTTTAAGAGAGGTTAGGATCTGCTTCTATGAATTTTAAAAATATCTTCCCCAGACAAATGCTCAAATGGGGAAATTTCAGTTGGATCAAATGCTGCAGCCTGTACCCAAGGGCAATTCAGTCTCCTATTCCAGCTGTAACTTTCATGTTGATTCTGTCTTGCATTGCCATTTAATTTAGCCTGCCTAAAATGCAAATAAAAACTTACTGTTTGAACAGCAGTAAGAATTAATGTACCAGGGACTTTTTCCTCATAGTACTTAAATTGTAAATAACTTCACATCAATAGAGTCATACGGATACAAAACCATTGGGTGAGAAGGATTTTGGTCAGAGATAAGACTGTGTTCGTGCAAACTCTTGTCTTTTTCAACTCTAAATACTTCTGAAAATGGGGGTTGCTAACTGGTACAAGTCTACATACAAAGATATTTTAGAAGCTGTTATTTCAATCACACTGCAATAAAAGTATCTCCATCATACCCATCATCATATTTAGTGTGATTCTAAATGTACAAGACTAAGAGTAGAATCAAATTTTGCTTTGACTTTGATGTTCATTTTGGAGAGCCTTTGTTTTCCTTGAAATCACCTTTCAGAGTTCAGCTCTTTGCATGCAGTAGATAGCATAAAACAATATAAATTACGTAAAGGAAGTAAAGTTTTCACACAGGTCAAACCAACTTTGAAACCCCAAATTCACAGCAACTGCAGATACAGCATTTTATTAAATAAAAACCTCTCCTTTTGTATCCATCAGTGCAGGGCCTTTCTGTCCAGCTACTACAGAGATCACAATGTGGAACTGTCAAAGCTCCTCCACAAACTGGGACAACCCCTGCCATCGTGGCTGAGACAGGAGCTACAGAAAGTGAGATAGCATTGGAAAAGAGCTTTTTGAAATCTCCTTCCACACTTCTGTTGTCACATCTGAACTTTCCAGCAGCTACCAGAAGGTCTTGTAAGATATACCTCTTCAAAAAAGTGTAAAGGGTAGAAATTATTTCCATATGCTGGCATGTGGATTGTAAAAATACATGTGTTCCTTAGAGCTCTGGTGGGCCAAATCTTTCTCATAAACATTTCTGGGCCTGTGGACTTGTGGACTACTGTGCACATATGTGGAAGTTATTTACAACTGGTATAAGCATCAGAGATACATGACCTGTCCAATTTCATGGTAAATATTCACATTTTTATATATCAGTTTAAAGTATTGTGTCTCATGTAGGTTTTGTAGCCCTTTGTTGAACCACTGGCAGTTTTTCTTAGAATTTGATTATTGTGTTGCATAGGATAAGGTAACTTAATGTAGCACAAAATGCCCAGAGTACTTCTGCCTTTGGAATCAGCTTGCTAATGCCCAAAGTGTGTGCAAACACAGGGGAGCAGTACAGTTATCATGTATCATTTAGCTGTGCATGGCTATAAATGCACCCAGCAACATCTGCAATCCACAGGTGTAGAAAGAAACCCACAAACAAGCCAAAACAGAGCCTGTGATTATATCCAGTAACAACACACCCTTACAGTGTGGGAAGGGCCTTTGTCTGTAGTTAATATGTCTGATTTTGTACTGACTGAGATGTGAATTATCTGAGCAGAAATTTGATTGGATGTGTGAAGCTCAGAAGTTGCAGTACTAGACTTAAACAATTGCGACCCAAACTGAAGCAGTGCAAGGAAGAGGCTTTCGCTCCTGGGTCTGTGAGCAGCCAGATCTAACATTGCACTCTGGGCTTACATTGCTCTGAGTCAGGAGTGACTTGACTGAAATGAATGAAAAACTCCTAAAAAGCAGAAACAGATCCTTACTTTTATTGCCTTAATTTGCACCACTATTTTCCCCTTAATTTATTTGCCTTTAACCTATGCTTTTTCCCCCTCAACCTCATCAAAATTGTAGCATCTTTCTGCAACCTTCAGATGACGTCAGCTGCAAAAATTACCAGATTTCCAGGTGAAAATACCAGTTCTGTTTCCAGATACATTAAACATGTTTGGTATTAAATATTAGGAATAAGCTTTAGAGGAGACAAAAATAAATACGGTGTGTAGTCATGGTAGAAAATTACACTCAAATTGTGGGAATATACAAATATCCATCCTTGCAGGCAGATATTTGTGATGGTTTTCAACAATACATCTCTCAATGCATCAGTTTAGAGGCAAGATAAAGTCTAATCAATAGTGCTTAGAAGTTGAGGAAAATCATTGGAAACTTCAGCTAAGTGTGGCCTTAATGCTCCTCACTGTACTTTGGCTCTGAGTGTTTCTAAAGGTATAAAGGGTTAGTGAAAACAAACAAGAACTGCAGTACTAAATGCAAGGCTTTATACAGGAGCTCCGTAATGTTTTCATCATTTGTTTCAGGGTGAATACTTAAAAACATGCATCAGATGGTGGAAAAACTTCCTATGTCGCAGTGCTGTTTAATGACATTTATGTGATCATGCAATTGAGCTTTCAAGGTGATGGAATGGAAACCATTCCATGACAATGGAAATGTTATTCCCTAAATAGAAAACAGATGTTGAGATCCTTACTGTACCTCTAACTGGTAATCTTTATTATTTATTGATTTTGTCTCTGTAATATGTGGTTTTGATAGACCTGTAAAGAAAAAAAATCTAGACAAATTTGCTGTATATAACAATATTCTTTACGCAGCACATTTTTGCTAAGGGAATATGCATGATTAAGGATGAGGACCTACTAGAGTAGACATTTTTTAAGATGAACATTTCTATTATTTATTAGAATGAGAATTTAATTTCACTTTAAATATTCAGTCATACGGATTTGTCTCAAAAGCTGACTTGTCTTAAAGTACTTCTTATTTGATAAAAGAAACACTCTGAACATCTGTAAAAGCAAATACTCTACGCTACGGACAGCTCGTGCATCCTGCAAGCATCCGTATGGATTTGTTACAGCTAAATTGAGTAACTGGAGAAAATACCTGGGGTTTTCATCCTGTCATGATTGATTTTACTCTTGATACAACCTGGTGTAACACCACTCAAAGGTTTAAAAATGCAGGGATTGCACAAAGCTCCCGTTGTGCATTGCTGCCTCAGTTGCTCCATGTTCTTCAGTGAAACAGTGTTAAAAAACAGAGGAAAATGGGAAACACCTTGGGCACTGTCAAGTGCCTGATGTTTCCAGGGTGAGAACACAAATTGAGTGCCTCCTACATGCAGGAGGAATGGCCTTCAGCCACATTCCTAGTTCATTCTTTGTTTTAAAGAATTCCCTCTCTGTCTTCTTGCCCTGGGAAAGCAAGGTCCTGACAGATGGAGAAAGAGTGGGCAGTCAAGGACAGAGTGGTGTCCTTGGTCACATTTTTTTTACAGCTGGGGAATTTTACAGCCCATCTGTGGTCACCATGAGGCCCTGGAACAACAAACCCTCCACGTGCACAGCCTTGGCCTTGGGTGGATTATTGGTTGTTTGCAAAAGAGTGGTATGAAGCCATGGGGGGTTTATTCCAGAACTATTCCATTGAAATGTGTTCTTACATTTAACAGGGGCCTTTAAAAAGCACTTCAGACATGCAGCCAGCGTGGTGGAGGAGGAGGAGACCGAGCACAGCATGCAGAAAGCAGCTAGGTGTGTGTCAGGGGATGCACATGAGTACAGCTGAGTAACCAAGACATTCCACACGAGGTACCTGACAGAGTGTCACCTCTTCTATTCACAGCTTACCTGCAGTCAGTGCTGGATTTCCACAAGTACACTGCCACTGTTTGTCACACAAAGGTATAGGGGACAGAGAGAAGGTGACAATAGACTCCACGATTCAGAAGGTCTAAAAGGCATTTATTAACAGAAATCCACACTTCTTGTAGAGAGGATCATGGAGCTAAGACCTGATTGGTGTTCGGCAGCGCTTCTCACATCATTGGTCAATTGGAACAACACCTACTTGTAAATATCTTTCACAAACACCAGGTGCAGAGAGAGATTGAGATAATAATTGTTTTAATTCTTTCTCTAGCTTTCCCAGGATGAGCCTGGGAGAATATCTGTTTCCCTCTGTTACCAGAGACTGAGAATATCCGCAAGTATTAATACTCTTAAAAAACCAGGTTTGTTACAGCAAATCTGTTTGCTAGTCCAAGTCAGATGTTTCATTGTAGCAGGTAACACAGCCGTGGTTTCTGTTCCCCTGGCAGGTAACTGCACAAGTGATTTCTTTAGCAACTGCTTGGTTTTGTGAGTTTCATCTTCATTTTCATAATGTGATTCTGAAATTTGCTTTCTGCGGACATCAGTGCCACTAAAAAACAATGTGTGGTTCTGAGCAGATATTGACCATTTGGGGGTGTAAACACAGGGCCTGATCTGAAATCACCTAATTATTTGAGCTAACATTCCTGAGAATACTGTGACATTTTCCCAGTTCTACTTGTGCAGAAAGAATGAGTTTGAATGATTTGCAGACTATCTTGTACAGAATATCCTTTTTCATTGCTTAAAAATGTGAAACTTCCTCAGGAAGAAATTAAATAGATACTTCAATGTTTATAGATGTAATACTCTTGTCATTCACATTGAATGAAAATTGCTGGAAACATTTTTCTCAGAGTTTTTTTTTAATAAAAAATAGATATTATTCTGATAGTGGCATGGTATTTGAAGTGCAACAATAAACTCTGATAAGAAAATGTAGTGCTGTGTGGAAGTGACTTTCATGTTCACTGAAGCTGTCCTTTTCCAGGTTGGTTAGCAGCCACTGCAGCCTGACGCTGAGCTACAACACAATCCAGCAGCACAGGAGCAGCTTGAAATGTTTTCAGAAATGAAAAATACTGCTTACTCTTGCTGTGAGTGAATATTGCTGCTTTGTGCAGCTGCTTGTTTTTAGCTTTATGAAGCTGCTTTTGCTTCCTGCTTATTTTTATTTCTCCTGCCAGCACTTACTAATGCACTGGAGAAACATCTTCAGAGTTTGCTATTTTTAAGATAACAAGAAAAATTTATTCAAATCATTTGCCTTGGGGATTCAATAGTTGTGCCAATGCATCAGCCTACACAGACATGAGAGAAGCTTTATTTGGAGAAACTTCTAAAGATGGTATGAATGTCCAAAGGAAAATTCACTGTTATCAACAAATTCAGAGCAGAATACAAAATCGTACTTATCTAGCTGGGCAAAAGCTGCTTAGGAGTGTGGGAGATAGAAAACCTACATTAACAAAATACTGCATTCATTACAGAGAAATGATGCAACTTAAAATTAACAAGTCTAAGCTTCCAGTCCACAAATTCTTAGAGCTCAAAGGCAAAAGACACTTTATTTTTTTTTTTTCTCTCTGGGCACCATGAATGGGGAAAGCACCACAATCAGCAAAGGGCAAATCTCAAGAGCAGGAAAGTGATCAACAGCTGAAACCAAGGGCCAGGACAATCTGAGTGGAGGAGGAATTCAGACAAAGTAAGGGTGATCATCTGAAAAACATAGATTGAGCTTGAGTCTTCCCTGGGCTGAGGATGACTGGTAATAATAGTTCAATGGGCTGCTGTAGTGTGAAAGCCACAGTAATTAGGGGAGATTTAGACTTGACATTGGGAAGCATTTCTTTATGAGAAGGTGCTCAGACACCAGAACAGGCACCCTGGAGAGGTGGCTGATGCTCCAGGCCTGTCAGTGTTTAAAAATCATTTGGAAAATGCCTTTAACAATAGGCTTTAACTTCTGGTCGGCCCTGAGGTGGTTGCGCATTTGGACTGATGATCCTTGTAGGTGCCTCCCGACTGGAATATTGTGTTCTGTTCTATCGTGTTCTAACTCCAGATTGAGGTGTGGACATTTGGCCAGCGTGCGGTTGCTTACATGGACTGGAAAAGCAAAATAACCTCTGTTCGCCTAGAGGGATGACTTCATTTTTCTAGCACNGCGCGCGGCGGGCGCGGGAAGCGGGCGGGAAGGGTGAGGGGAGGGTGAAGAGGCCGTGGCGGCGGCGGTGCTCGCCGGTCGGGCGCCTTCTCCTCCACGGCGGCAGAGCAACGGAGTGNGATGCTCCAGGCCTGTCAGTGTTTAAAAATCATTTGGAAAATGCCTTTAACAATAGGCTTTAACTTCTGGTCGGCCCTGAGGTGGTTGCGCATTTGGACTGATGATCCTTGTAGGTGCCTCCCGACTGGAATATTGTGTTCTGTTCTATCGTGTTCTAACTCCAGATTGAGGTGTGGACATTTGGCCAGCGTGCGGTTGCTTACATGGACTGGAAAAGCAAAATAACCTCTGTTCGCCTAGAGGGATGACTTCATTTTTCTAGCACATCTCTCACGACCTCTGATTTTTATTTTAGTCCCTGGTTTTCAAGTAACGAGCAGTATTATTCTAGCATTTAAGGCCCATCTTACGACCGGACCAAGCATACGCACACGTGTATCTACACAGACAAAGCAGCATCGCTGGCTCAATCAGCTGAAGGTCTCTGCTTTGTTTCAAAGAACGCCTTAAGCCGTCTCCCCCCGGGGGTGCCACTCGGTGTCCGCGGGCGGGAGCGGGGATCAGAACGGGGCAGGGACGGATCCCGTTTCCCGGCCGATGGATCCTCTCCCTGTGGCCGAGCTCAGCGCGCGCCCGGCC
>VXAX01000099.1:32929-68946 GCA_013399835.1 Leptocoma aspasia | reverse complement strand
GGGGGGTGGGGGAGCAGAGATCCATGACTCCATGGGAGCTGCCGCCTGTGGCTGACTCCCTTCCTAGGCATGGAAAAGCAGGGCCTTGCTAATTGGCAAAACTTTTACCCTCTTGTGGGTATGAGTCGTTGACTGTGGCAAGTAACAAACCGATTCTGCCGTGGGATTAGCCGTCTCCCCGTTTTTTGGGTGTTTTTTTGTTGACTGATTTTTTAGGTTTCTCCCCTTTTTTTCCCTCAAGTAAGCTATTGCAGCTCAGTTTTTAAACTTCATTCTTAATTCCACAGGAGAGCAGAAGCTGAAAGCATGGAGACGTAGTTGTTGAAGAGCCTCTTCCCAAAATGTATGTGTCTGGCTGTGCCTACTAAGCTCTTCAGAGGTGAGATTTGGGGCAAGAATAATACCGATTTGATAATTTATGTTTAGCGATTACTGTGACTTGTCCTTTAAAATCAAGGTATGCTTCGTTTTTATGTGTTTTCGGAACAGAAAAGTATAATTAAGTGCATTGGGAGGAATTGGGTTTGGATGTAGAGACATTAGAAAACAAAATCCAGTACTCCTAGCATAAAAAACACACTGCCAGTACTTTGCGTGCCAAACTAGAGGCATCTAAATGCACAGATTTCTCAGGGGTGTCCTGGGCAAGGGGAGTGTCTTTTTCAATAAGCATGTGAGTACCAAGAGGATTTACAGCTCCTGGGAGAGCATCCTACTGTTTGGTGATGATTGCTTACTTGTGTGTGTTTCCAGTAGCAGTATTAAACTGCCTCAAACTTGTTTTTACAGGGGAAAAACCCTCTTGAAAGAAGATGGGGCTAACTTCCACATGTGAATTCCAGGAGTAGCTGTGACTAAATCTGTTCGTTTTCAGTTGGGGTATGGTGGATGTGTTTAATTGTCTGGAATTGATGCCTTTTGGGAGCAGTAATATTTCTGTTTGTCAAGTAGAGCTTGCAAAAGCTAATTTTAGGCTAGATCTTAACCTCAGTTTTTAAACAAAGGTGAAATTTGGAGCTTTAATGAGAGCTTCTGCAGTCCATCTGATGTTGATGAAGAGGTGCTGGAACCCAGTTCACTCTGTTTAAAATTAACCTTGACTGCTTCTATACAGACAGATAGAGTTAGGATCTCATTATGTGCTGCCCTCTCTTTGGGCTGTCACTAAGCCTCGAGCTACTACTGCAGTGGTTTGGGTAGTTGAGTGGCTGTGCTGTGCTACTGCACCTTCAGGGATGGCTCCTGTGCTCTCTGAGTGTGTCAGAAAGGTGGTTCCAGTGAGTGTGCCTGTGCTGCAGAAGCTGCAAGGTAAGTTTTTGAAGTCTGGAAAATGGAGGTGGAAACTACAGCTGTAATTTTGGTGTCTGTGTGAATGTAAAGCATTCAAATGTATGAATAAGATACAATAAAGAGAAGTGACTGGCTGCAAGTGTGGTTTTTTTCTTGAAAAACTGCTGGTAACTAAGAGTCAACCTGCACGTTTGTCAGGATTACTTACACGTGCCAAATCTGCCTGTTCTGGGGGCACAGCTTCGGGGCAGAATCTGTGGTTTCAGGTGGCTGATGCATTGTCTGGGAACCACTCCAGAAGGCTTCTATCAGAGGTAAGTGCTGCAGGGCAGAAACCAGAACTTTAAAGGTTGATTGTTGCAGTTGCTGAGGGATCTATGCTCAGGAAAATTAGAGATCCAGTAGATGGTGAATCATCGCATACTTGGACAAGATATTTTACTTAAAAGTAAATGTAGCGTCTTAGTGAATACCAGCTGTGCTGGCACAATTTCTTACGGAATATCTTTCAGATAGTAATCTTTTTTTGCAAATAGCTGGAAACTGAGAAGTTAGAGGGAAAGGGAGGGTTTGAAAGAACTGGGAAACAAAAATCTGTGAAGCCAGAACTGAGATGATCAGCATGTGGTGTAATTGCTGCTGAGGGTTTAACAGCTGAGGTCAGGATTCCTGCTGGAAGTGAATGGATCAGAACTGTGGGCTCTCATTACAGCGTGGACTGGATCTGAGGAAATGACTTGTGGTGGTTTTGTTTGGTGGGGAGATTAGGGAGCTGTCACAGGAAACTTAGAGGGTTTTTTTAAGCATGTGCTTTCTCTGCCCAAGCGGAAGTACAGCTGAATGTGCGTTCTTGTGTGGCGCTGTAACAAGTGATAGCTCACCTGTTTAACCGGTGGTGTGCGGTTCCTGTTAACAGCCCTATCATGTGGCTTACTGCTCGCTGTTGCAAGGTGACTGCCAAGCCTGGTAGCCAACAATCACGAGTGTGCACTGGGAGTTCCCTTTCCTCCAAAAACATTGGGCCTCTGTAGTAACCTCAGCACTTGTAGAAATACCACGTCTGTTTTGCAAGGGCAGTTATTATCTTAAATGGGCAAATGCAAGGCAGACTGGCCCTTTTATTTTGGGAAGTTGCTTGGGATTGAGGTTAGATACACATTAAGGAGGCTCTGTGTGTCAGTTGCAGTGATGTTTCTGTTTTGTACATTCTCTGGCAAATAAAAACTGGGGAAGTTCAGGAGGGCTGCATCTAACTAAACCTTCATGGTGCTGGGAACCTGGAGACATGACATTCCTTTCGGATGGTCATCTCATCTGGTAAGAAGTGCCAAGTGTTTTCATGGTTTGTGTCCCCGTTAACACAGTACGAAGAGATTTTAAAGTGTAGGATGGAACTTTAAACAACCTAACTGGTTTGAGTTAAAGCAGTGGGAATGAGACAAACTTTTCTGTCTGAGAAAATAGCCCTAAGTTTATATGGTTTATGGAAGATGCTTTCAAGAGCCCCCTTTCTCAGGAAAAGCTCAGGTGAGGTTTACCCAGCTGATGTTCTGCAGCAGCTGCTTGTACATCTGCAGTATTAATTAAGGTACAGAAATTGTAGTCAGTGTGGCAGTTTTTATTGTATATGTGTACAACGTCAGGCTCACTGAACAAAAATGAGAATGGCGTAAGATGGAGGCAATTTCATTTTATGTTAGAAACTGAAAAGGGGTGCTCAGCATGAAACAGTAGTGCAACATTTTAAAATCTAACAAAGCATTCTATTAAAAGAGCAAAAATAACAAAGTACTGTACTAAATCTAAACGTTTGCTACACTTAATATGCAGGCTTAGTTCCCCCTCCCCCTCAAAGTATCCTGTTTCTGTGGTGCAGCTATTAAAGGATGATTATTTCCCCTGTATACAACACATATATTGTATTACGTAGCCTACTTCACAACTCGCAATGGGCCTTGTACAGCAGAGCTCAGCTGTTACATGCAGATACATTTTGACAGACTGACTTACTTTGTAATTAAGGTCTATATAGAAGTAAAAATGTAATGGTTTCAAAGTTGACTAGCACAGTGTTTCGCATTGGTCTAAGAGTAGGTGGTCACAGTACGGTGATTTACAATGTTTTGAAATATTTCACACTATTTCAAATAGTGTGGAATTACAGAGAACTAAAATACATTAAAGCACCTCATGTACTAGTTTAGCACCAGTTACAATAACTAGTCCTGACCCTTGAAAACTTATATTTGAGGTCAGAGATATTAAGGGACAAATGTTCAATGATACAGGCTTCTGCAATATCATTGCCACTTCGTATGCAAATGAGTCTTGGATATTTGTTGTAACACCAGAGAGACACACAACCATACAAAAATGAATAATTGCCCACTTACAGCATGAATGCAAGCACCCCACTTTTACACAAAACACCACACAACGCAGTCATAGCCAGTTTCGGGAATAGGAAACGGGAATAGTCACTGGTAGTCACAGTTTGCACAATCACTATGCGGTGACACTTGTCTGCCACACTTGTCACGTTTCATCGCCCACAGCTTCCAGTTGTGTTTTTCTGAGCATGGTTGTTACTGTGATATGTAGAGCACACTTGGACTCGGCATGGCCTTTGACAGGGATGGCAGTGCTGAGCTGTGCGGCTCCCTCCCCACCGAGTCAGTTCCCAGGTGATTTCCAGACTGATGCCTTTGAGTGTTACACTGAGGTGGTGATTACCTCCTGTGCTCTAGGTTTGGTGTGGTGGCCCTTTCTCAAAGGACAGTATGTTGGTTATCAGTGCATTTTTATAATAAGCTGTTAGGGATTTCATAGCGTGGGGAACAGTATTTGGGAAAGGAATTAAATGAAATGTGTCAGTGCTTTAGAAGTCACTGAAAACTAAGCTTTCCTGTGAGATCAGTCTGAACAAGTGTTGCAACTAAGCAGGAGAGAGTTGTCTAAATATTACTTTATCGAAAACATAATTTAAGACTCTATAGACCTTTTCAGATGATTTTTGACTCAACAACTCCATTGTATGTATAACTTTGTCTGGTAGCATTGAGCGAGGCTCTTGGCACTGCTTAAGCAAAGCCCAGCAATGAAGGGATAGGGATGTTTGTTAGTCTGACACTGTACTGACAGCTAGTGGTAAATGGAAAAAGTGAATCCTCTCCAAAATGCTGTAGATACTCAAAATTGTGAATTTCAGAAATAGGACAAATGCTACTTATGTAAAGTAAATAAGTGGTTGCTCTTGCAGCTGTGCAGGATGTTTGTGGGGAAACTGTCAGTGTACTGCCTGTGTTACTTGGGAATGTACTTCAGGCACACTAACCTGTGAGGACATTTAGCCAGTTATCCAGGGATGTGATTATTGACCATTATTCTCCTTCCTGCATTTAATACATACTCAGAATTATTTATCAAGAATCAGGTTACTAATGGTCTCATAAGCTACTGAAACATGGGTCAGATTTAGGGGACTGAGTGTAAAATCATAGGAATAATAGACTAAATAAACTAGGCTGAAGATTAACTGATATCTGTAATTAATTGTAGAGAAGCCTGGAGCATAAATAGCTTGGAGCTACAGTCTTGTGGGCGAAGTCTCCAGCTGTCCTGCTCCAGTATTACTCTAGCTGGCTATCACTTTTCCCCTTAGATACACGGTAACTTGTTCATGCAATATTTAAACTTCTGGAACAGGGAGGACAGTAATCCCTAACTGGAAGGCTTGTGTGTATACAACTTGGATTTAATGAAAACAAAAACACGTGAATCAGGAAAATGTCTGTTTCCACCCACTGTGGGCCCCAGCTGGGCACTGCATGTGCTGTTCAAGTTGTCCTGCCTCAAAGTTTGGTTTTCATTATGGACGTTCATAGTTTGGTCACACTTTTAATCCAGGGTACGAAAGATGATACTTTTGTGTAGACACCTGGGGAATCTTTGACCCCACAGCCGTAGCCCCAGGAGGTCACACCGTACACAACCCAGCTTTCCCCTGGGCGCTCACACATCAGTGGTCCACCGCTGTCTCCTTGACAGCTGTCAACACGTTTCTGTTCCTGCACATTTCCAGCACAGAGCATTCTTCCTGTGAATCTCCTTTTGTAGCGCTCTTCACACACCCTCTTGGGAAGTAAGGGGATGGCAGCCTGTTGTAATGTTCTTGAATAAGCCCGTCCTAAATAGGAGATCCAAATTATTGTCTCATTACAATGGTTGGTCTTGGAAACATAGATGTGATTTAATCCAAGTTTTGCTCTCAGGTCTTCACACTGCTTTGTCATTACATAAAATTACTGGAAGCAAGACTACTGAAAAAAATCTCTGCATTAAATATAATACTAAAATATGGTAGATGCTGTAAATGTAAAACGTACATGCTTTTTTTAAAAAGTAGCTTTTCTTTGTGTGTTCTCTGGATCTTTCCAAGGCTGGAGTTTGGTTTATTCTGAGCACTTTGTGTGTTCTTCTACAGAAGAACATAAGCTTTACTACCTCTGTGTGGAAGCAATTTTTGGGAGTCTTGAGCAGCTGAGAGTAAAGCAGTAGAAATACTTTATTTCTGTCACCAGATCACATCTAGTGTAGCTCAGCCTGAACAGGTGCTGCATCTTCTGGTGGCTTCCAAGTAGAGCATTCAAATGGACCTTTCTAGTTTTTTTCCATAGCTTGCACCTCTTTCAGTTGGAAGCATGGGAAATGAAAGCCAGTGTGGTTTTGCTTTTTTAAAGTAAAATCTTATAACTTGTGAAGTAATCATGATTCATATAGTAAGTGTGAAATGTCAGCTGAGGTGCTGCAATGATGTTATTTCTTACCATAAATTGAAGCCAATTACTGCAGTGGTTAATGTTTCCCGAAATAGATGTCCTAAGTTAACAGTATTGCAGGACTTTTAGTGGATTATGTCAAAAGGCTAGACAGAGCTAGGCAATGAATTAACAATTGTTTTTAGCAAAAACCCCATGCTACACATCTCTCTCGTTTACTGTAGTACAGTGACCCTGACATCTGTGCACACAGATTAGTGCATGTAAAGAGGAGGGGCAGATACTTGGCCTTGCCTTGTCTCCTTGCCAGTTCGAGTGAGTCACTGGAACAAAGGCTCAAGTGTGGTTGCTGTCTTGCACTGTATTCAGCACCACAAAAACATAAAACATGGTTATTAATTTGTGAAACATTTAAAGGACAAAGACCTTTGAAAGGAAGAATCTTGTACTGACCAAAAAAAGCAAGAAGCCTGGAGTGCAGATTGCGTTGAGGCTCTTGTAAATTCTGGCAAGATGTTCTGTTATTTAAATCAAAGGAGCTGGTTGAAAGTGTCAGTAACAGGGAACACTAAAATGTTATTTGAAATTCTATGTGCACTTTTTCCATCCATTTTTCTATTGAAGTATTGTGATTTAAATAACCTTTCTAAAATTAAAATATTCATGTCCTTACCTTTGAAACCTTAAATGTGTTAGAGCTGTTAGTTATGTACTGAGGCAGGGGGGTGATAAGCTGCTGTGCAGGGTGTGCCTGGCAGCAACAAAAAAGCTTTTTATTCCTGCTTGTCACTCTTCATGAGGCCACTTTACTGACAAGGGTGTGTGGTTTAGAGTGACGTGGATAATCACTGCTTGGATACAAATAGAAATTATAATCAGTAAACAAAATATTGTCATTCCTGGTTCAGGATCAGGAGAGAAAATATTCCCCTATGTTTAAAAAGAGTAAAATACTTTCATTTTGAGCATTTCCTTATTTTAATTACTTGAGGTTTTTTCTAAAGCAGCCTAAGGTAGCCATCGGTGCATGGAAAGTATTTTACCTGTGTCACCCCATCCAGTGATGAAACAGTTGGGAGTAGTTTTCTGTGGTCGCTCCCTCCTCAGGGGCAAGCAGGCAGGTAGGACGTGGGTGCTGAACCTCGCGCACTGCTCCTCGGGCCCCTGCAGCCTCACCAAGGCAATGTCATAGTCGCTGCTGTCAGGCCTGTACTCCTTGTGCACCACAATCTCCTGCACTCCGATTTCCTCCTCGTACTCCTCCAGCACCAGCGTGTGGTAGTCTCCAACCCGCACTACGTAGTTGCGGGTGTTGTTGCCGTACCTGAGATGGAGGTGAAAACAAACAGGGCTGGCTCAGGCAAAGGCACGTCCTGAGCATGCTAACAGAGTTGATCACTTTCTTTATTGGTCACATCAATACCGGAAGATTTTTTTAAAGAGCAAAAATACTTCCTCAAATGCTTACACTGACATTTGAGTGTGTCCTAAAGAATATAAAAACCTTCTTCTGAGGTTTCAGGTTGTGCCTGAAGGTTCTTTTTGTGCCTTCAGGTTCTTTTTGAATATATTCAAAGGCAGTTTTCTTACAGCCATTTGCCATGACTGGCACTTCAAATGTACAAGGTATGCATTATAAATTTATTTAGTAAGGGTAACACAAACTGCCAGTAATTTCAATGACAACCTGAGTACTGACATCATTGCAATGCTCCAAATAATTACTGGAATGAAAACAGTGTTCGGGTCTGCTTTGTGGGTTGGTTGAGGAACTTTAGAGGCTTAGGTAACTTAAGCCTCTTAACATCAACTGAAGTTATAGTAAGGATGACAAAGCATTTCTGCATCACAAGCACCTATTGTCAAACTGATAGGAGACCTGTAAATCTTAGGCTTGTTTTGCATCTGATATAATCCCAGTTTCTTTCACATCACGGACTAAATGGTAAATACATTAGACATTACTATTGTGACTGAAATAACAATTTTCTATGCATGCCTTTGAAGATTTTTGTATTACAGGACACACAGCCCTTCCCAGGCAAAATGCAAACAGGGGAGTACTGTTGAGTACATGTATTTATTTTAAAATATGGCTAAGCTAACAGAAATATTTTTCCTTTTATTTCTCCCTTTCTTTAATAGCCTTCAACAGGAAATTTCTAATATGCTTGCAGAAAATACTACCCACAGTGTCCCATCACCTTTTAACCTATGCCTGTTCTTTTTATACCATCCAGCAATGTTCTGGTCTCCATAGCTTGCTAAAGCCTGCTTGAGGAGAAGCAGACAAAGCAGGAAGATTACAGTTTTCTGCACAATAAATAGCTGTACCGCTGAATATTTCTTCTAGTTGTGGGTTGCATTCCTGGTTGCCTGTGAAGCTTTCTTGGTCTAATCCCTCAGGTCATGAGCAAAGTTTCACTTCTAGGCTTTATGGAAAGAGAGCTGCAGGCTGCAAACAAACATCCCTTCATCCAAAGATGACCTTCTATATAGGCTACATGAAGGGGTTTTTCCTATGCCTCATGTTTCTAATTATCCTGTTTTTTTAAAATATATAGACCTTCCAATTTCCCTATAGCTGTAGGAATAACTCAAGACAAGGGTGGGTTATAAAACAAAAAATAGCTTCAAACATTTTATCTTAAATTATGTATCTGTGAAAGTATAGAAACCAATAATTCCACTGTAGTACTGGTGAACAATTCTAATAATCATGCATAAAATTATACTTAATTTTTATCCCTAGTTTATATGAGCCCACTTTGGTTACTTAAGCAGTGTTCCAATTTCCAGGATATGAGAAATGGTATACTGCCCTTTCTCTTGTCCATCTGTGGAAAATATGCGAAGAAGGCACTTGATCTATAGATAGCTCTTGGAAACCTATCCCTGAAAATCACTCTGAGATGATTTGGAAGTTCAGCCCTGCGTGTCCAAAGCCAGCTTAGAGCTAAAGGCCTCCCTCATTCACAGTGAACAGTAGTGCATCCAAAGGTTGTTCGAGCTGTGTGCTTAGGTCTAATTGCACTTTAAACGTAACTTCTGGGACAAAACAATACTTTGGTCCCTGAGACCACAGGTAACAGTTTCAGGGTAGCCTGTGACAGCCCCTCGAGCAGCTTCACCAGTCTGGAAGTACCACAATATACTTTGCTCCAGCCATGCTGCTGCCCCATCCTGTGGGTGCTCAGCGGACTATCCAGAATTCACACTCCTTGGCACCACATTCAGTTTTCAAGCCTGTAATCAAAGGCTTTCTCAAGACCCTCAGGCAGCATCCTTGGTAATCACTACAGACATAATGAACAGGGAAATAGGAAGCCATTGTCTATGAATTTTGATGAAAGCAACTAAAGAGCTTCCATAGTTCTGCAGAAGTACCTAGGACATCAGTTGAAATAGCAGGAAATTTTACTAAGTTTGACTATTTCAGCTTGAAATATTACCAAGGAAAGTCCTTTGTGATATCAGGAAACAAGAAAAGATGTGCATCTGGTGCTCAGCAAAGGTAATACACTCTGCTTTTGAGTAAAAGTGTATCTGACTCTGCATTTTACTTAGTAGTGTGCAAAAGGAAAGGCTGAAAATCAAAATTTGAAACATTTGCAGCTCACTTGAGCTAAATCTAGCAAATACCCTCAAAAGTGTAGTGCTCCTCTATGCTTTTTTTCCCAGCCCATTCCAATGAAATAATCACTAATTACAAGATGAGCTTCCTTATTGTGCAAGTTGATGCTTTTATACTTCAGTAACATCAGCAGTGGAGTCCTACACAGGACTTAGTCACTGCTGTGATATGGTAGAAATGTCTATCACTGCCAAGATCCGTTGTTACCAAATTTAATCTGAAATATTACAGTCCCTATCTTTGGTGTCTGCTAAGTTGTCTTCACTATCCTCTAAAAGCCATAAGCTGAATTTTTATTGGAACAGAAAGTTAAAATGTCAGAAGTGTTGTCTGTATTTTTTCATGAAAATGCTGCAGTTGTGAATATAAATCACATGAATGATAACACCTAAAAAATTTCAATGCATTAGGGTGTTTTGTTTGTTTGAGGGAAAGGAGGTTGAGTGGTAGGGTTTTTTAAAACCAAAGGCCAACTCTTGGAACAGTTTTCCATGGGCATGAGCTGTAATGGTTTTGCACAAGCCCAGAACAGCACAACAGTTTAAAACACGGTGCACTGTTGAAGAGAGACCAACCTTTTAAAGCAGTGTGCAGCAGTGAGGACCCAGCAGCTGCTGATGAGAGTAGCACCACACAGGAGTCTCCCGTCACCGTGAGAGGATTTCAGCCGCAGTGCCACCTGCCACGGCCAGCCGCCCCTGCAGGAGTGACACACGGTGTTCAGGGTGCAGCACGGGGGAACTCAGGTTACCTGCAATGTGCATCCTGCTGGCTTGCTTTGCCTGACACAGCTTACTTACAAAATGGGCTGCTTATTGAGGGTGGTGAATATTTTATATCCTGGCAACATTCAGAATTCCATTTAACAATGGTCCACATTACTTTACAGAGAATTGGGGCATCCAGCACTCTTAAGTGCTTCCTCCCACAGTCAGCTATTTGTATTTTCTCTTCTCAGGTTGCATTCATTGGGCCAAAAATATATTCTGTGGGTTCCTTGCCACATACCATCCAAGTCAACAAACCAGAAATTTCCTGTAAACTGGAGAGGGAAAAGGGGAATTTTTTGAAAAGCTGAACCCAGCATCCACCCCCGTCTTCATGAGAAAGGAAGTGGGCAAAACAAGATGGATAAAGCAACGGCAGAAGTCTCAAGTATAGAGGAGCGCCTTTTTTCAGCCTGTGATTATCTGGTTTGTATAGTAGATCTGGCTGTATTTGCATACCTGTGAATACAGGATGGATTCTTTTTTGCTGGTTTAATAGATTTGGAGTCAGAGAAGGGAAAAGGAGAGAGATGCACCTGTAAGCAACCACAGCATCTAAGAGTAAGCAACAGGTAGTCTGAGTGTTTTCTGGCTACTGTCAACTTGAATGGGTGTGCTGGACAACTTGAATGGGTGTGTTGGCCATCTGGTCCAACTTTTCAGAGTTACCAGTGCCAAATGTTTTAAAGTAAAGTGGAGGAATTTACTTCCCATGAAGAATAAAACAATTTAGACACCTCTCAGTTTTGGAAGATAGGATTTAATATGTTTTTCTAAAATGAGGTGATTCAGACGGCTTTGGATGTGCTGGTACATATGTAAGTATCCAGTATCCAGTTCTTTTCAAAATTCCTCAAGTTCTTTGTCTTAATGACTTCTTGTGACATTGAGTCCTTTTCTGATACATACGCTCCCTTTCTTGGTTTTGAAGCATTTCTGCGTGCACTGTAGGATTTTTCTCACCTTTTTGCTTAATCTAACATCCCTGTACTGATTTATGATGAGACCAGCTTCCTTGCTCTGACTGAACTGTGCAATACATTATTTGTCACCATTTCATTTCAGCAAGTGTCCTTAGAGCACATATTCTGAGACAAGAATTTTCAGTCTCTTCCTGTGCAATGCATTATCTGTTATCTCATTTGTCTCTATACTAAGGTAAGTCATCCTACTTTACTTTATCTGGCTGTGTTAAAATATTTTTTCTGGGCTCCCTCTTGTTACTGTTCTTTGAAGCTCCCCCACTTGGGCAATGTCTTCCTAGAAACAGACTGATCAGTGCTGCGCATGTACTTGAAATAGGTTGCACAGTGACGTGTAATGATGCTGTTAGTGTATTTTTTACAATGCCTTTTGTAAGATTGTGTGAATATATGTTTTTCGTGTTTAGTCACAACTGTTAAAAAAGTAAAGTCAGTGCCTCCCGGTTTTTTAGTTGTGTCATCATCAAGGCTTATTTTGTGAAGGAAAATAAGGTCTTAGGCAGTGAATCATACCCAGATCTTTTTTTTTTTTTTTTTTGGGTGCAGGTGGCATTTAAAACCTTGTACTACATTCATAGCTCTGTTTTCATAGCTCACATCCTGATATCAAGATATCCTCTGATAGAAGTAAAATAGCTATTTTGTAAGTTAAAAATTTAACCCATTCTAGTACTTTACCCACAAGCATCTACAGATTTTCAACTAATGCTGCAAGTATTTATCAATTAATACTTTTTAATTTCCTGCCAAATTTGCTTTGGGTATATTTCTACTCCTACATCATGACAACTCAAAAGAAAAACAAACAACAAGCCTACAATAAAATTGTAAATTTGGCAAACCATTTATAGCAAATACATGTCTTAAAAGCTTTATATTGAAAATTATTTGTCTTTACCAATTATTTACCGTAAAGAATTTTTCCCACCAATTATTCGCTTTTGTCGACGATGGAGCAGCCTCAGCCCACAAACAGATGCAAGAGAATCTAAACCAGAAAGGGAGACGTAGAGAGCATTAAAGTCAACATGAGAAGTAGCCGATATTCAATGAGAATTTACTTCAAAAAGATCTAAAGGTTGAAGTTATTCTGTGTTTCATAGTAATGTTTAACATGCAAATTTTGATTGGGGAAAAAAGAAATTCTTTACAGCTGAGATCTTTTCACTGGGGAAAATACACTGAACTCTTTCAAGGCTTAGAAATCCTTTGTAGCTGAGTTCTTTTGACTGTGATCAGAGTCATTTACTCATTCACTCCTCACATGTAGGATTTTATAGGGCTCTTCCTTACTTCCTGTAAGTGAAGCAGACCTTGGCCAAGCACACAGGTCTCAGTCCTTACCTGAGGATAACCTATACCTCGAAAAGATGAAAGGAGCTGTTTAGGTTTTTGCATCATGTCCCTCAGGCAGCTTAATGAACGTGGCTGCAATGAACCATGGCAACAAGTACCCTGTATCGATTGAGTAGTCTTGGTGCTTCCTTTGTGCAGCTGCAAAGAATAAGCTCACTCTGTAAGCAGAGAGGATTCCCACCCCTTTTGTTCTATAATTGTTTTTGATAAAACTTTCCTCCGTGAGGTGGGATTGTTAAGTCTGTCTCTTCCTGCCATGACAGTTGCTCACCTGGACCTGTTGGTCTGCCCCTCTTGACAGGGCCTCACCTTTTTTGCTGTTTCCAGGGACTTTCTTGCTTAGGTGGTCGCAGATGACCCCCGCGTCCTCGCTGTGCCGGCAGTTGTGCGTCCCAATGTCCTGCTTAATGCAGTCTGCCAAGGATCTCTCATTTCCTGTGCACTTGATGTTATCCACATGAATCGGGCCTTTGCCCTCACCGAAATAGGCCATTGTCCTTGCTCTGGCTGGACCTCTGCAAACAGAGCGCATTTCTTTATTATTAAATATTTCGAGGCGTTATTCCACCTTTTACTCAAATTTCCAAGAGTAGTCAAAGATATTGAAATATCATTCCAAACCCTGTCACTGTTTCACTTGATAAAAACCACCTTCTCACCACTTCTCTTATTCTTATTTATTATGTAGAAAAAATAAACTGTGACAAAATGGCAACACTTCATTAATGTTTAAAAACTGGTTTTGTGTGTCTGGTTAGAAGGCAACGTGCAAAGTATTTTACATTGTATCAGCATTACATTTTGCCATAAAACAAAATATGTGAAAGCTGCTTTTTCGTAATCTCTTTAATCCTCGTATAAAGTCAGCATCTGTGAAAGCTAAAAATAATTTGTTCAGGTCTGCTTCCCTCAGAAAGATGGGCCAGTTAAATACAGTATGCTTGCGGTGCTATAGGAGCTATGATGTACAGACAGTTGTCAGTAGTTATTAAAATATTTTGTTATCGTGTCATTTTTTTACAGGGCACCCCATATTTGAGGCCCAAAAATATCATGTGACTGGAGACCAGTTCACTGTATGCACCCCCCGTTCTCAGGGGAGGAACTCAGTACTTGGTGCTTGTGTAGCATTTAAGCATTTCATTTGGCAACTCCTGTGATAGATTATTACTGTTAATTAGTTAAGGTAATCTCCTTAATTTATAAATAGACACTTTGTTGTATATGGTTTAGGAGGCAGAAAGAATTATGAGTGAGAGACCACCCAACTGGCTATACAGAGAAGTGGGGCAGGAAGCCACAGACACCTCAAAGTGTAACTGAACTACAAGTTCACCTATTGGTTAAGAGCAATTTACTGACATTTTACTGGGATAAGGATATATGGAATTCCAGATAACTAAAAATACAGGTTTCCATTTTAAAGGATATTTTACAATTGTATATTGTAAAGTACTGCTTCTTTGCATGCAGAACTGTAACTGCAGATCTAATGAAATGCTGGAGCATAGAAGAGAATTTGACTATGAAAATGTACTAGGCAAGAAACTATTTCTCTCCCTTTACAGCTCTTTTTGTACCTCTTGTATACCTGCAGTGTTGGGGAAGGTAGGTGAGCACGGCATGAAGAGTTTCCATCCCTTCTTGAGCTGGGTTTGGTCTGTTGGGGAGGCATCCTGATTTCTCAAACCATTTCCAAAGCTTTGTCACAGTAACAGCGTGGCTGGCTCAAACTGAACCAGCTCTCAGTTGCCACATCCATGCAACTGAAACGTGTAAGTAACACAAGAGCTTCCTCCCTTTTGAAACTTGAACATGGATAGCTTTGCCTGTGTGGATTTTTTTACTGTGTACTGAAGGGTAGGTGGGCAGGATTTCCAAGCAGGGAACATTGGTTAGAATGCAGAAATTGTAAAAAGCCAGGAAAGAGAAGCTCATGAAACACTAGGTGAGAGATGATACCACGAGGTCAACTGGCCTTACACATTTTCAATTTCTATTGTTAGGCGATATTTGCAGATAATCCAAAGCCTTAACTGCCTTTGGAACCAGTATGGGACAATCTCTGCCTAATGAGTTGACTATGATTTGACTTCTTAATCCCAAATAGTGTGACTCTTGCTCCAGATGTTTTTCTTTTGTGAGGGGTACTCTGATTACAGATAACCACAAAAAAAAAAAAAAGTCCAACTCTCTGATACCTGTGGGCAGCTCATGTGTTCATATTTGCTGTTACAACACAGTGACACAGTACAGGCCCTCGTTGTAAATTCTTACCTGGTTTTGGTATCTCTGTCAAATAACAAAGTTTCTGCTTTAGGGCATTGTTGTAAAGTTCCTCAGGATATTGAAAACTACTTTGTTGTAAATCACCACAGTATTCTTATCCTTCCCCAGAGAAGTATTTATTGCAGTTTAGTACAGAATTTCTCTCCAGAATCTTATCAGTTACTTAATAAGGGCACTACCTTCTCCTTCCTACCTTTGTATGAAAGCAATCTATCTCTTGCTGTGCATCAGTAATCTCTCAGTTTGCTGATAATGGGAATGAAAGCCTTTCAGACCCAACCAACCAACAGCATCACAGAAAACCCAAACCAACCCCCACTGAAGAACATCTGTCAGGAAACAAATGTAAAAAATAATGGTGTTCTTGAGCAAGGAGTGCAGCTTGATAGCGAAAATTATTTAATATAATCGAGAGATCTCTGAAGGTACAAATGTTACACCTATGTGTTTGTTACATGCTGGAAGGTGCTCTTACAACTGGCTTCAGTGCACCCCTAACAAATGTGTGTCCCTCAATTGCTGCTTTCCAAGCCAGCTATTTATGCACTGATGACCCTCAGAGACAAACTTTTTGCCTGCTCAGATCTGTCCCTGGAGAGAAGTGGCTTCAGGTCTTTTCTTCTCAGTTCTCCCACACCAAGGGCCATGCACAATAAGGATGCTGAGCTTTTCAAATGCAGTATTATCATTATTCATGATATTGTTAATGAGGAAATCCAGTGGATTAGGAGAGATGGACACTTGTCCTAGAATTTACAAGTTAGTAACTTGTAGGAGTGATATCTTGACTTTTAAGTCAAGTTTTGCCGTTCTGAAGCCATAGTGTAGTACTACTTTTAAACAGGCTTTTACTAAATGAATACCAGGCAGTTTTTAAAAGGCATATATTGTTTGTTCAGACATAATGTGACGATATTTGGTTGGACAAACTTCACATTGTTAGATACAACAAACAGTTAATATGATTTGTATTTCTTCAGCTCCAATTTCTTTATAGGTACACTTGGAGAAGACATTTCACTAATTTCCTGTTGTATTTCACTAATGTTCTGGATATTTTTCAGGTCTTATTAGTATTGCTATTTATATATCTGCCCTATAGTTGTTGTATTTTTGCTGCTCTTGGGTATCCAGAAGAAAAATGCTGATGAGTGATGTAAGCCTGATTAAGTGATTTCTTTCAAAAGTGACACATATATTGCAGTGAGGGTGGGTTTGTTCTGTCAGGTCTATTCCTGTATAAAATGAAGCTAATTCAAATTGCTGTCATGCAGACTGGAGCCATAAGCCCTTGTGTAACAGTTTCATCAGATCTTTGAGCTACATCAAATCTAGCCAGATCAGAAAATGAAGGAAAAATCTCCAGTAAATTAGGAATTCAGTGGCTGGTGTGCCTGCATCTGCAGTCATTATATCCACACCTCGTCAGAGTGGACAATGACCTATTTTTGAAATTAATATGACAATAAAAATCTTGTATTTAATTAATAGATTAATAATGTGGAATGTTTAACTTCTAATGAAAAATATTTAATAACTCGCATTAACTTGCATTTCTGTTGCCAGTCAGACTGACACACTTTTGAATACTAACATTCCCATTCCCAGTTATGCTACTCAACAAATATTCCTTTTGAAGACATAGCCTTACTACTTTTCATACAAATAGTAGGAATACATTTTTCTAAAAGAATGCCAAAATGACCAGTTTTAAAATACATACATTATCTTATAAGACATGTTTCTGGTATTTGGTTGTAGAAACTTAAGATTTTTAGATACAGAAAACATAACTTGAGAAACAGCTTAATGAGTTTTCTTACTTGTAGCCAAGCTGTCGGCAGACTACAGCTGCATCCTTATCCGACCATCCATCATCACAAATTGTGCCCCACTGGCCATTGATAAAAATCTCCACACGTCCTTCCTTCTTATTCTCACCATCCATCAGCCTGATGGGAGGACCTAGGAATAAATTACTGCTGTCAGCTCACAGCAACAGAAGCAAGAACTACTACTTTTAGTTATTTTCATTGTATTCAGCACAACCGATATTTACGTTCAACGAGCCCAATATCAGTGGTTGAAGTAGTCATGTTCTTCCTGGCTGGCAAAAGGAAGCAGTTTGTACAAATTACAAGACAAAGACTAAATACTACTGTACTTTAGTCTTCAGCTGATTCCTTCATTCCATGCCAATATGTGACATCGTTCAGAAATTGACCACAATTCTATACAAAAAGGTAGAAAACACCTGTGATACCTTTGATGCAATAACCATACAAGCCGGACGGGTTTTCCTTACAAAAACTTTATGGGTGAATTTAGCTGTATCTCAGTCCATAAACCCATTCTCAAACTGGTTGCTGCTGCTCCTCTTAACCACTGTCTCAGCAAAAATTGTGCAGCATTGTGTTGAACTTCAACTATTCCTTATCACTATGCACATTGTTCTGCAGCACGTTATTCCAGACTATTTTTCTAGCAATTTAAATTGGTTGTTTATTCAGATACATTCATAATATGAAATTACACTTATGCGCATTAGTCAGACTTAGTTGATCATGGTTTCTGTAGTGCTTGGCCTGTAACTAAGTTTTGACGCATTAGGCAAAGTACATACTTAAGTCTGACTGACTCTAAAATTCCTCCAGAGTCTGCAAGCGATGCAAATACCCTTAAAAGAGTTATAAATTCCTCTGTGGCCTCTTTATAATGTTCAAGGGAGAATCACCTTCTAAATCTTTTGTATGGCATACTTTATAATCTTTAATATACTCATGAGAGTTGCTTTCTAGAATAATGGAAAAGACTCTTTGTAATTCTTCTAACCTGTTCCTAATCTTTTCTAAAAATGTGAGGATGAGGAATTACTTAATTGCACTCTTAAAGCAGTATTTTGAGATATCTGCGTTTGATATTTCATTCAGATTACTTTAGAGTATGAATAACTTTTGTATACCAAACAGGAATCTGGTCAGCGCTAGTTAAATCTGGCCTAAGTCATTAAATGAACAGGGAAATATTTGAAGATAAAATCCAAGTCTTGCTTCTCATGTAATTTAAAGCATATTGTTTGTGTTGGAGTTCATACTGTCTGGACAGTTCCATTAATTAACTTCACCAACATTCTGTTTACCTATGCTGTTGTGATCTTACTGAACAAATGTGATTATTGTAGTGTATCCTTATCTCCTTTTTACTGTTCCTTAATATCTGTGTTTCCTTAAGTCCTATCATCTACTAATTCATCTTCTTTTTTCCCACTAAATTTATCCTTACGGGAAAAGCATGCTTTTTCAAATGCTGGGAAGTAAATGGTAACAACACTTTGTCCACTTTCCAATCAGAAATCTTCTAGGAAATGTCAGATAAACTGTCTTATTTTCTTGTTGAACTGATGTGTTCTGGAAGAATGCAACTTAGGTGAGAATTATACTTCTATTACCCAGATAGAGGCAGAGAATACTAATAATATTTTTTTGTTATCTCATCTTCCTGTGGTTTAGAAAACATATATGTATTTATGAGCACAAAATTAATATAGCATTCTGGTAGTGGGGATGTGAGAATGTTACCATATGGATGTATTTAACTGAACGAGACTCCTTCAGCAGAGATATTTTATAGGAATTTGAGCAAAGTGGCACAGATGGTTTGCATCTGTAAAGACAGCAGTCATGGTTTGCATTCCTGTTATTTTTGGTTTGAGAAAATTCTTTTTAACAAATAGTATTTGATATATGTACTGCAACATAAAACATTCATTGGATGGTGAGAGGGCTATATAGAATAAGCCTGTAAAGAGGGAGAGACTCCAAAAGTGCATATGGAAGTGCTGGATGTTGTTATAACAAGTAGCAGCATTGTGCAGTAAATCCATGTTGTAGTTTGTGGGATAAACCTTCAGTCTGTGATTTCCAGGAAACAGGCATGTAATACCAATTTCAAATTCAACTGAAATATTCTTGGGTAAGCTAAATGGCATTGGCAGCAATTTTCTAAAAGGCTACATACTGACAAGCTACACACTTCATGTAGCAAATTGTAAAAATGAAACTTTTTCAGAATTGCTGTGCAACCCATTGTTCCCCTGTAGTTTCTACTGTGCATATCGCATAGCCAGAATTATTGTTTAATTACCTAAATGTGGATTAAGGAATCTTTGGAATTTATTTGTTTATATTTGGTTCTACAATTTCACTGTGTAATTGGTATTTTTCTATCATTTCTTATCAGTCTTTTTATTATCTTTATATTCATAAAAGTTTGTAAGCTTTTGAACTGACTCTTTTATCTGGGTGTGTAGTATCATTCTGTCCTGGTCAGCAAGAGGGGCCCATTCATCCAGACACAATATAAATGATAGGCAATAGTAACACAGAAATAATTTCATGCTTCTCACCCTTCCTTCTTGCTATCTCTGAACTTCCCATCTTCTCCATATCCCTTGTTCTGGATTGTCTGAATGCAAAGCCATAGAAGGATGTACTATTGATTTGTATTCCTTAGTGCTCAGGTATGTCTCCAGCATTTGACACCAAGCATTACTTGGAGGTTGAGAAGTGCCAGGTAAAATTAAGTACACCATCAGGAAGTGCTGAATAGGCCCAAAATCTGGGGGAGACTAAGAGAATGACAGCTCTGGACTGTGACTTTGTTACCTTGCAAATCTGGGTTGAGCTTTAATGTTCTGGATGCTTGCGTTCCAAACAAAATTTGATTACTTCCTGTAATCTTCACGAGAAAAGTAAGGTTTTTTCCCCTTCCTGTTCTTTCCTTGCAGCCATGTGACAAATACTAGGATTTTGAGAATCCTTAAGTATCCTGCATTTTGGTTGGATCTGTATCCCCAGCAGTACTGATACTGTGACTTTGGCAAAGAGCTTCCTTACCAAGTGAGTGCTTGTGGCTGTCGTTTTCTGGGTGGCAGATGAGTCTGACATCCTCTTGGTGGTTGCAGTCGTGCTTCCCCCACTCCCGCCGGAAGCACTGCAGAAGGTTTGTCTCCTTCCCAGAGCAGATCACATCATCCAACCAGATGGGCCCGGAGCTTCCTTCTGAGTAGCTCTCTTTTTCCATACCTGCACTTTTCCCATACCTGAACAACACAGAGGCGTGTTTTGGTCCACAGTGATCAGAGGACACGAGATGCTTAAGCATGAGAAAGGAGAGTGATATTCCTGAGGAAATGAAGATTTCTCAAGTATTCTCAGTAAGCAGGTTCAGTTAGCATTAAATTCAATAAGAGCACCATATGCTGCCTCTTCAGTAATGGTTTTTTAAGGAATTACTGTTACATTAGTACAAACTTAAGAACGTAATATCTTTGATTAAGGCTGCTCTTCAACCAAGCATATGGCTGGCTCAGTGACTCTGAGGCTTTAAGCATGTTCTTAGTATTCTGTCTACATTTAAATGTCACAGTCTGAGACAAAATCCTTTTTTGAATGTCAGCTGTTAGAGTTTGAAGGCAAGACAACAGTCACCTACTGAGAGTGTATCATTGTAGCCAGAGGTCAGTAGGAAAAGTAGGGAAGACTGAATGCATGAAACGAATGGGATTTTTCTAAAATGCTTTTCAATACATAACTGTTCCAGGGCCAGGCTGTGGGATTTTCTGAGGTAGTGCAGAAGGACTTACACCTTGGAAATGTCTGTCATTAATAATGGCTGTACAACAAGCAAAAATTTAGAAGAATCAAACTATTATAGGCAAAATAGAAATCGAAATCAGTCCTTCTCTATAGCACATGCATTGATCTCCGCAAAAAAGAGAATTGGAAGGAGCTCTGTGAATAAAGGCTGCTAAATCACACTTGTTGAAGGTTTTTCTACCTAAACTAAGGCCTAAAAACTTCTGTGAGACTGAGGGAAGCAGGCTTTAATGGATTTTAATTTGGTAGTTTCTTTGAAGCACTCAGCTAATACTAAAAAGCAGACTCTTAAAACGGGGTCCATGTAGGGTTCATGTAACTGTTTGTCATCAGGGTCAAGGCACAGAGTCAGATATCCAATATCGAGTAATCTTACTTAAATCCCAGCTGCCAGCAAACCACCTGCGTGTTGAGCTCCGTCCAGCCGTCGTCACAGACCGTGCCCCACTGCCCCGTGTGATAGACCTCCAGGCGGCCCTCGTGACTGCCCTTCCCACCCGTGAGCCGCAGCGCGCCGTCTGTGCCGGGAACAAGGGAAAGCAAAGACAAGGATCACTGTTTCTTACATCTCATTGTTGTTCTAAAGCTAAAGCAGTACCATTGCCTTTGCTGCAGCCGGTCCGGGTTTTGTGCCTCTGCAAACTTTCCAAGTTCTTTCCAGAGCTGTGAACTCTGCCTTTGTCCCATTTTTCCCGTGATGACTGATGACCGAAGTACCTGTGAGAGGTGTGCAGGAAACACCAGCATCTTCTTTGTGGCCACAGTTGTGTTCTCGCCAGGAGCTTTTTGGGCACTGTTCTATCGAGAGTTCATTTCCCGTGCACCGCACTTCATCCAGCAGCACGGGGCCAGAGCCTTCTCCAAAGTAAGCCTGGCTCCACGCCTTGGCAACACCCCTGTGGAAACGCAAGGAACACCCAGTCAGAAGGAAGCAAGCTGGAGATTCTCCTTTCCTGTGCCTTTGACTTTTAACTTTCCTAGGAGAGATTACAGATGTACAGCTTGGGCATGAGGATTCTAATTTTAATACTAATTTAATATCTACATATAGTAAAAATAATCCAATATATATTTCTAAAGTGACTCTTACCTGTTGTCCTCACAGCACATTAATCAAGTACCCCGATGAGGCAGATAAATGTGATTGTTCCCCATTTAGTCATGTGAAAACCACAGCAAAGAGATCTTAAGTGACTTGACAAATGTCATATCACACATCAGCAACAGAAATAAGAACAGGAAGCAGACCAATGAGTAGCCTGGAATGGGGTATATTTTCTGTCAGCAGAACGGATTTTGAGCACAAAAAACTATGTTGGTTGAAAACACTCCATTGTTTTAGAATTACAGAAATTATGCAGTGTTTAACCCTTTATCATCTATCAGGATTTTTCCAATTCTATTTAAAATACCATGTCTTTCATATATAAATGTTTGCCATGGTTTGGTTTCTTTCCACTCAATGTTTTCTCTGTTCCTATATTCACTCTAGTTTGAAATGGCAAGATTAAAATGTCTAAATTTTGGACTGTAATGATTTACCTATCTAAAGCATTAGTTTAAATTAACTAAAGAAAGCATCTTGTTTTACCAGTGTATCTGATAAAAATGCTGGCAGAAATGTATAGAAAATATTAAGGAAAAAATTCTTACTCATTAAGCAACTGGCTGAAATCAAAGAGATAATGATGGACTGCTCTGAATGCTTTTACAATTTATACCATATTGCAGTAAGAGTCTCTGGAGTTAGGCAGAGACAACACATCCCATCATTATAACCAGGAGAATTTGTGTCAAGCAAAAATTATTTAGGAAATCAAATAATAAAAGACATAATTCTTTTCCACCTATTAATGGTAGATCCATATTCTGGAGTTTTATAGGAGTGCTACCAACAAGTTGAAGGAGTACAGGAAGCTACTTCCTGAGAAGCTTTACTTTTACAGTTTCTGGCATGCTTCCAGACGGATTAACAGTATGCAAATTTAGATTATTTTTAGTACTTCAGAACTGGTCTACTGCCACTGCTGGTAAGATTCCACTTCATATTAATTGGCATGTTCGTTGTAACATCTTGTTTACTTGAGAAATTCTGTAAATCTCTAGACATATTTCAAAAAGACTTAGCAGGTTTAGCACCATCTTAATACAATTTATTTACTCAGAAAAACAAATCAAATTAGAAGCATCACAGAACTGCAGTTTGTGATGATTAAATATAAGTAATAAAAAGTTTTAGTGTCATCAGTAAGGAGGCAGGCTAAGAGCATTACACTTGTCATTAGTATGCAGAAATGCAAAGCAGAGCTTAGTAACTCCCCAAACCTATTAATAGCAGCCCAATTCCAAAGCAGGAAAAGCCTGCAAGAAGATAGACTTTCCATTAGGTATTCCCAATTGAAAATGTGCAGGAGTATAGAAATACAACATAACATAAGCTGGGGAAAAAAAAATCTGATGTCAGAGAAGAATGTTGGTTCCTGTGTTGGCTGAGCAGGAGATCTACAATATTTTTAACTAGTCCACAGTTCTCGTCCTTCTGTGCTAATTTGGGTGGCACGGGCAGCCCAAGGCCTCAGTTACAAAACAGGTACACTCTGGGGACCACCCATTAATGCCACAGAACTTTCTACCCTCAATACCACTTCTTTCGATTCATTGTAGTTCCAGCAGGCTTGAACAGACAAGTTCTGTTCCAGTCTCCTCTGCATTTACGTACGTAGTTCTCATCCAGTCTGTCTCAGATACAATCCACTTCTGCATGGGATACAACCCAGCATCCTCTCTGCTTCTTGCTCCTAGTTCTTTCCCTCTTCAACCCCACTGGCCTTCCATCCCAATTGTCCTCATCTCCTTCCTCTCTGGTCCAGCAGTTTTCCTCTTAGTCTCCCACCTCTGCAGTATTTTTTTCTGCCAATACCAATACTTATCTTCTGTGGGGTATCAAAATCCCCCTAGCTGGTAAGAAAGCGAAGCAAGAAAATCCTGTTCTGCTGCTATAGCTGTATTTCGCACCATGCTTAGTTCAGACAGAATCACTGACAAGCTTAATTGTCAAAACTTCAAACAGATCTCTAGCTCAGTATATGCAAACTGACAATCTTCAGAGACTCGTGATTTAAACAAATCTAGAGAGATTCTCACAGGCAAGCCAAAAAACATCCTTCCTGACAAAGCAGGGTTCTTGTGCCAAAGCCAGGAGGCTGTCAGACTCTGCAATAAAATGGATCGTAAGGATTTGAACAGTCAAAAAAATTTCTTCACCTACAGGTTTGGATTGAAACTTTACAGGAATTGTAGTGAGTTTTCACTACAAAATCAACATTTATTCTGAGATATTCTTTACCTGTCCGGCGAAACAGACAAAGTTGGCCCTATCATATGACACTGAAAACTGGTTCCAGGGAATTCAAAGTAATGTCACTATACCTGAATCCTCTACAAATAAACTTAGTTACTGCTCCAAAGTATCAGTATGATTTTAAAGGAGCGTGGTTTTTTTGACAATTATGCTTCTCCTAGCTTCAGCTGTGGGTCTGATAACTCTCCTGCTTTTCTGCTGGAATAGCAAACATGTAGAAAAACAAACCCAAGGCCAAGCTGCCGACAGACAACTTCAGCATCTGCATCATCCCACTGGTCATCACAGACTGTGCCCCACTGGCCACCATGGTAGACTTCCACTCTTCCTTCATGGGCATTGTTCCCACCAGCCAGCCGGATTGGAGCGAAGACAGGGCCTGGGTGCAAACACAGGATATAGAACAAGTCATTCACATCCTAAAATATCATACTAATGGTAAAGAAATAGGACGATGGCTTAATGGTTTCTCTGACATCGCTCAAGAAACACATTTTCTTTTTTCTACTTAGTTGGAAAACCTGAGAGTAAAGTGAATTCTCTTATGCTCCACTCTCACTAGCTGAAAAATCTTACACATACAAGTAACCATATTGATCTTGAATTACCTAAGTGTCAGAGCATTCATAGACACTCAGTGCTGTAAGGCCAAATACTGAATCAGTCAGTGAGCTACCTTTCTACAAGTAAGAGCAAAATCGGGTAAAATCTGAAGTAAGAGGCAAAAATTTTGTCACGGACAGAGAAATAGAAATTCTTCCTTGGGTTTTCTCATTTCATTAGAAAGATCTAGTAAGAGCAGTGAAATCTCTTTGACTGTGGAGTGTCACTTGAATTGTGCAAGTATTGCTCCCTTCTTGCTTCCAATCTGTTAAAATCAGTAGCTCTCTTCTGGTGTACCAAGAAACTGTCTTGAAAGCATCACTGCTAAATAAATCTACAATAATGGAAACAGTTTAAAGCCATATAAAACCCCATAATTGCTGTAATGTGAACAAGGTTATTTTAAAGTTTCACCATATCTGATATCTGAATGACTTAAATTTGAGTAATATTTGTGTAGCTTTCCAACCAATTAATGCTACTATTTAATTCTTGGTATAATAATATAATAAATATATTTTTAAAAACCCACAAAACAACAATTCTGAGGGCATTTCTCCGATTTCATATTAGTGTGTCGCTGGTATGAAATATGGGGGGGATGTGTGTGTGTCAATATTTTAAAAGACTAGTTGCAATAGAACCTGCAAAATGTGAAAACATTTATAGTTTTCAGTTTCTTTAGGCAAAACTCTCCTGTTTTCATTAATTTGTCTCCTATCTTGAAAAGTGTCTCCCTTCCCTTCCCTTAGAATAGTTTTCTAAGACCAAAATGTTCTTTTAAAAGCCATTTATCAAAATATTGCTCATTATTAATAAAGCTTTTGGACAAAAATGCACCCACCTTCTTTGGATAAAAACATAAGTAGGAGAAGAAAGGCAGCACAGAACTGGCTGCAGCCACATGTTTTGGTTTCAGCTGAAGAGATTGGTATTGCCAGCTCCCCAGCACTGCCAGCCCAGCCCTCCTCGAGGCAGCACTATCTTAAATCTGATGGCATGTTGATTAAAATAATATCAAATATCTTAAAAATGTTAATGATACTTGTTTTCCTAGTAATATAATTTTGACATTAAAAAAAAAAGGTGGGGAAACAGTCCTCATTTTACAGCCAGAGAGATTCTTGCTACTTTTTCTCACAACCTACATCTGAAAGAAACAATTTGCTGTTGATTATGGAAAGATAAAAAGTTGTTAAGATAGGTGCTGCTTGAGGTATTTGGAGAAGTTAATGATGCAATGATTCAATCTGTATAATCTGTTCCAAGAAATCTTAACACTTTTTCTAATTTAATAATGAGTAATTATTAGGACTTCTACTTAAATAAAATAAGGACTTGAGAAAACCATATGTATTTTTTTTTACCCAGGGAGGAGCTACATGTGACAGCAGCTGCCATTTTTTGAGGACATGTCCCATCTTGCCAGGTGTCTTTTTCACATAACAGTATATTTTCTTCATCACCACGACATCGCACTTCACTCCAGAAAACAGGAATAAGGCCTAATCCAGAAAAGGGTACGTGTTTTGCTGTACCTTTTTCCCTGTAAAAATAATCAGGATAGGGCATCAGAATGGAAGGAAGGGAAGTGGGAACATTTTCTCAGATATATAAATCTTGGAGTAGAAAAGAAAGGGCTTTCTTCAGTAGTGTAAATTCATCACATGTTCATACAGTTCAGCATTGTCTTCTGCACAAAGAAAAGTAACAGATGTGACCCAGTTCTCACGATTTTGTTGTGGGATATTTAAGTACAATGACTGTGTTGCTGCAGAGCCAGCTACATTCCTGCTTTCCCAGTTCTTAACTACAAAAATGAACACAGAGTCTACAGTCCACAGGTGAATCTACAGTAGCCGCCCACTGCAGTTACAATTCCAGGAGGGGTAATGCCACCAGGTCTTTCTCCCTTATTCTGTGCTTTACTCCATGAAGACGTACCATGCTCTGCCCATAAATGCCATGTTTTGTGGCTGTGCTGATGGAGCAGCGCAGTCACCTCACACTTCATTAGATCAGGCCCCCATCCATTTTTCTCTATTCAGCCATTCCCATCCACCCAGAACATTTTATGAACAGCTCTCTTTCCTTCTCATGCTGAATATACAGCAACACTTATAGAGCCATCTTCTCTTCCTTGCGAAGCACAACAAATTTAAAACAAAGCCCAAATATGGTGATATCAAAGGAACAGATAGATGGAGCGCCTGAAAAGCACCAGTAATACCTCATGAGTTCACCAGGTATGGAGATCCAAATTGCTGCCAAACATTCAAGACAGCTCAAACTTTTAGCTACTGTTTGCTTGGGGCTTTTTTGGCCTGGGTTCAGCTTTGAGCCATTTCTGTTGAAAAGATGAAACCATTCACCCATATCGCTGAACTACTTCTGCTAACAGCGGCCTCTGTCAGCTGAAATGTTCAGGGAATGGAAAGCAGATAGGACTTACATGAAAATGAGGGAAGGAGCCACTGCACGTACACAGCTGAAGTCATAAGCAAAATCACAGCCTCCAGATGGCTGAACTTTTATCTCATCTAATCCTCATATTTTTATAAGTTGGCATGGTGTGTCCAGATTAATATTGAACATTATAAACCAGCTTAGATTTAGTTCTGGCTAGCAGTCTTAAAAGTGGAATAATCATTAGGAATGTCACAGTGCAAGTCTGCTGTAACAGCTCCTTACTGCTTGTAGCAAGCAAAACCAGTGCTTTGGTATGTGAGTGGAAGAAATGTTAGAAAGGCAATAAAGGCAGCCAAATTATGCTAAAGGGTGCTGTTGATTAACTTCATCCTGGCAGCACTGGGAAGCAGTGATCAGTGCAGGGATTTTCAACCTGTCCAGTATGGCTGTAGCTCTAAAATGTTGCCATTTGCCAAAAACATAGGCTGAGTTCCAGGTGTCATTTGGCATACTACTATGGGTGATTACGAGCATAACCCATTGCCTCTGAGAATTAGGAACTTTCCTGTGATTAGGAGCCCATGTGGAGTCCAATCCTGGCAACAACTACATTGTTATAGATTCAATAACTTCACTGGAGCTGTTAATTGGCACTTAGATATGTGAGATCAGGATCGGACCATGTAATTCTGTCCTTGTGGACATCTCCCAGATGTCCAGCAGAGCAGTTTGTTGAAGCTTGCTGCCCTGTTCACACATTTCACTTTGAAAGCAAAGCATTTGCTACGGTCTGCTCCTGTCCAGATCCTATCTTCAGCTTTCTGAGGAAATACTGATTTCCTCTTTGAAGTGTAATGCAGCTGAAGCAAGCAAAGTGTTCTGGGAAGAACAACTTCAGCATTCAAACACTTTCAAACAGAAAAAGCAATCATCAAACACAAAAAAGCCCTCAGGATTTACAAAGTAGATTGTCCTTTATACTGAAACATCATGAATATGAGTTGATGATTTTTACTCAAACTGAAACTTACCCAAGTGCAAGCTGTCGACACACAACTGTCGCGTCATTATTGTCCCAATGGCTCCCACAGATTGTTCCCCAGATTCCATTCAAATAAACCTCCACTGTACCTTCAAACTCATTCTTGCCTCCCCGGAGTCTCACTGACCCTAGTTACCAAAAATTAAAAATAAAACAATTACACCTTCAAGATATTCTATTGCTTGGTTAATGCATCCCACACAAAAGACTCTGAACCTCATTTTCCCTGAGTTCTTGTTTCATGGATACTGAGCTATTTCCAAGAAACATTCCAGCACACCTAACATTCTTATACAGTGATACACAAATTGAGAGAACCCTTTTTTTACATGAGGAAAGGATTATTCTCCTCATACTGAAACTGCATCATATTTCTGATCCTTCTGATGCTACGACTTAAAGATCTAACAAAGAGAAAGTATTTATAGACACATAATTATTGAAATGTGATTTCCTCTACCCAAATGAGCAAAACATATATGTATGTGTATATATATACACAGTGTGTGTGTGTGTGTATATATATATTTGTATAAAATATGCTATACTTTTATCTTTCACAAAATTCCATTGACCTTAAGGGAATCAGAAAATAACCACATGGACTGCATAGCTTTTGCTCTGACCCATGTTACATTATGCATGTCATAGATAACAGCAGTTTATTTTAGCCAAAGAATGCACTTGTTCATACTTTTCTTAGACAGAAAAACACTGCATGTAGTTCTATTAATTCATGAGAGGTCTTTACTAAATTCTCAGATAAAGCAAGCTAAAAACCATAAGGAATTGTCTAAAAGAAGTGGGTAGGAAAAAAAGTGCTTCTTGGGAGCTACAGAGCACAGAAATCCAAGAAAATTAGCAGATTTTGCATTTTTGTATTACAGTAGTTTTATTTGAGATGTCACATGCATCTACTGTTGAAGGTAGCCAAACGCCACTGGCAAAGGTGGGAAAAGCTGGTCATAGGGATAACTACATAGAAAAAGAAGAAATCATGGCAGAGCAGTAATTCAACAAGAAACATTTCTGTTAAATTATCAAACATAGCCCAGCTGTATGAATTTGCATTGCCTGAAATCCCAGTTAATCCATCTGCCTCTATTCTGTGAGCTACTTAGAAGCTACACCATCATCCATTTTCCAGGGGTTCAGCAATGGGATGAAGATAGTCAGTGTTTGTGCCTGCATTTCATTGTGTCTGTGTTCATCTTTGTGTAAATAATAATAATAATAGGTAGATCCACTTTTTCTTCTCAGTTTGTGTCCTGGGTTTAGTTCAGTGGATTTTATAAAACCACAAAGCCAAACAACTGCCAAATAACTCAAGGAATTAATTAACCTCATGTTTGGCTTGGCACGTTCCTTTTTGCCTCCTATTTACTTTTTCAGCAGTAACTTACTGTGCAGTAAATTACAAACAACATTTATTCTACTCATGTTACAGAGTGAGCTATGATTCCTGAGAGAGGATTATTACTGAGTCAAATATAACTATACTGTAGAGATGTTGCACATCATTTATCTGTCTTAACAATTTTTCTATTTGTGTTTTTCTGTATGTGTCACAGACAGAGTCTGGAATTCTGTTTATTTCTGCTCTTCACCAGACTTTTGTACAGACTATTATTTTCACTTGAAATGTCAACTGCACTCATAGCAAAGTGATTCCTGACATACCAGAAGGCAAGTTTGAAGATGTCATCTCCAAAAATAAGTTTATTTTAGTGTATGATTGCTTACAGTGCTGCATGACACCTACTGAAATCAATACAGTGCTTCCTGAGTACACATTACACAATGTTTCTATTCAAATACTTGAATAAGGGAATACTTGAAGAATAAAATTCTCTCCTTAGGTCTCCATAGCAGAATTTGGCTCACTCCTCTTTCTGTATTTACAGATTTCCCAATGACCGTGGTGGAAGAACTTAGTCATGTACACACAGCAAGACACGTAAGAGGATTGCTAAAGGTAATTTTGTAACCAATTTTAAATATTCTTGATTTTCACCTTATAAGTTAATCTAGAAAGAAATAAAAAGAAAGCCTATTTTTACACATAGGTAATATTAAACCTGCCATTTAATAGAGGTAACCAAATATAATGTATATGCACTTTGAAGTATGTATCAACCTCTGTCATATAACCAAGTCATAATTATGTAGCAAACAAATCAAAAGGCACTAATGAGAAAATTATTTCTCTGTTGTTTACTCAAAATGTTTCAGCATTCAGACACCTGGTAGTTACATTACCAGATCAAGAGATACATTAGTTACAGTAGTGGCACCTCATAAAACAGAACCTCAACATCAAGACTTTGATTACAGTAGCTTAGTTTTTCTTTCCAGTATATAAAACTCTTTTTTCATGATGAAACACAGCTCTGTGTTTCCTGTGTAAATTGGTGCTAGGGAATTGCAGGATAACAGCATGATCTGCCATTGTGTGTTTATGCCGTTACCAACTATCTCTTTATGTGTTAGTATTTTAATTGCAAGATAGTCAGTGTTTGCATTGTAAAATTACCAGGAAACACCCTTCCACTTCATAGACAGCAAGAAACCTAATACTTAGCATGATTGAAAAGATACAGGTTAATTCTTTTTTTCACTGGTTAAGTCTGCTGCTGTTCCAATGTAACACCTCAAGCACCTGTCTCAGGGGCTTCCCCTGTGCTGTCCCTGGAGCACAACAACTCTGCAGAAGAGCGTCTGCATTCCCTCTTACAAAACATGTCTGGCTTGAGTGTATGGACTGGAGGCTCTAGGTTTCTGGAGTCAGAGCTATAGTAGCATCTCAAGTTTTTAAGCTATAATTTTTCAGCTCTTTTAGTTGCTGAAGAAAGCTAAACCTGTTAGGAGTAGAGCTAATGCAGTAGTATCTACTCTTTTCTGCTCTCCACCAGTTCAATATGGTGTCAGACCTCTGCTTAAAGTGCTTATCAAACCTAGCCTGCCTCAACACAAAGCTCAACGACAGGGAACAGCAGCACCAGGATCCTGCCCATGGCTCTGCCCTCCTCAGCACTGCTCAGGAAGAGAGAGGATGAGGAGAGGTGGCCTGACCCCACAGTAGTTAGAAACCAGGACACAAAGCAGGCCTACGAGACAGTTCTAGACACATACTGTGGCCCTAGGACATACTTAATTCAGCCCTTTATTAAAAAATACAATCTGCTGTCTTGACAGAAACTCTTTCATTTATAAGTACTCAGAAAGTATGTATGCATTTACTGTAATTGTGAGGTTACTGACGGTCAATTGCTGTTGTTTACATACAGTCTGGTAATTTTAGTTGTCCTGGTATCTGCCCAAGTCAGAGTCTTTCCTATCTGCTATCACTGTTGAAAGGAGATTAAGTTATACTTGCAAATCCAAGGAAGTAAGGGTATCCAGTGGGTGCTGCTGAGACTTGCTCCAGAACACCTGCCATATAGGCTGAAGATGAGACACTCAGGAAAACAGGGAGAGGAAAACCACCCAGCCAACTTTTAATTATCTCCAAAAAGCAGAAGAACTTCAAAGGAATTGCGCTGTTGTGCTTGGCCTCTTTTCCTATACATTCTCATGTGCAGAGATGCTGGGTAACTTCAAACCCTGTTTTATTTTTTACATTTCACTGGGAACGAGCATTGTGGCTGAATTGCAAATAGGATGGGAATCACTTCCACTTCTGCTGTATGTGTTAGTGCTGCAGCAGTGGCATTTATGGTGTTGGCTAAAGATATGCCATAGTTTCTTGGTATACACCTGTCCAAAGGTTTGCAATTTGGCTGTAAATGTAGGCTGGGAGAATAGGAATCAGAAGTAAAAATTGCCTGTTCTTTTCACCCTGGCGCAGTGTGCTCTGAAATGGCAGATTTAAAGCAAAGCAAAAGAAGTCATTTCAATTTCAGAAATCTGTAAAAACAACAAATATTTTTATTTCTGCCCTAATGTCCAAGGTGTTCCAATGTGGGATAGTGCTACAGAAAGGCCCTGCACTGACAATTAATCTCTGTTGTCTTGGAGTCAATTAGGTCAGTCCAAATTGACATGAAGTGTGAGGGTTTCCCATTGATACATGCTCTATATCCCATGGGACCACACTGTAATTTGTAGTGTTGAGAATACATGGGGATGATCCACAATACATATTAAAGGGTCTATCCCAGTTTCAGAATAAAAACTAATTCACTGGTTTGTATGAGGTACTTGTAAAAAGCTACATGTAGCACAGGTAAAACCTAACATTGGTTCAAATCAATGGAAACTTCCCTTCCCTTCCAGGATCAGGCCTGACTAAAATTAAATAAATGAATCCTGTTGATTTCGGCCAAATTATGCATGGTACTCACTGTGTTCGATGAATGCTGTTGTCTATCACTTTCCTGAGCACTGCTCTTTGTCTAAAATTACAATTATTTTCCCCAGGCATTTTAACCTTGAAAAAGGGTGCCCCCAGCAGAACTACTTTTTAAGAACTACCCTGATGATCAGTAGCAGTACTGCACACTCAAGGATCCTTATATTAGAACTTTCATAAATATTGTATACCCTGAGTGTGTAAAGTGCTGCCTTGGTTCCTCTGCAGCACTGAGATCCATCACGTCAGCAATCACTGGTTTAAGGCTCTGAGAAACCAAACTGAAACTGAGCAACGTAATGGGCTCTGAAGGACTGCACTTATCTTAGGTGGGCAGAGCTGGGGAAAATGAGGGGTATCACACAGTGCAGCTCTGGTAAGAATGGTTCCAGAGGAGCTGCTTCTTAGAAGGAAAATACGGACATTCATGTTTCAGTTCTAATCATAAGCTTTTAAAAAAACCCAAAACCCAAAAAGTCATTCCATCAACTGCTTGGACTATAGTATAACAGGTAGGGAGAATAATCTAGTGTTTAGATTATGAGCCTGAGGCTTGATTCTTCTCTCACAAAAGTTTAGTGAAGCTTTCTTTGATTGACATTAGTGGAATCACCTTTTGATAAAAGCAATTTTAATGGAAAGGTTCTAAAGTCAGGCCTTCCTGGAGATGTGTACTTTATTTCCAGTTCTGCCGCTGACCTCTGGCAAAGGCACTTACCCTGTTTTGTATTGGTCCCTCTTCATAACAGAAAAGAAAATCATTAACCCACTTGATTCAAAGAGCTTTAAATTAGATGTGTAACAACATAGCATGAACAACATATGCACAAAACTGTAATAACTATGTGCCACATAAACATTGTGTGGCAGCAGCTGCTCCCAGGTACTGAGCTAGGCCTCATCCTTGGAGCCTGAGTACACCGCAGGTAAGCTGTTATTAGCAGCAACTGAAATAGTAAATTCTGGTAGACTTACATGGACTCTGTGTAGAGAGTATGCTCATATTCATTTATTGTCCTCCGTGTTGTCCTTGGTTAATCATGATAATTTATATATATATGTATTTGATTTACATGCTTCCAAGGCATGAATAAGCAACGTTACCCAGATATTTTTAGAAGGAAGGAAATGAAACACCAAAACCTATTATTTTAAGCTGTAAAACTAATTTTAGTCTGGTACTGTACAGTATAATTACAAAGACACTTAAATTTTTTTTTCATTGTTACTGTTTAAATATATAACAGTTTAATATATACACATGCACAAAGTTTAGCCAATTAACTTTGCAGATCAGTCATAATATTTAAGCTAGAAAAACCCAGAGATTTACAGGTAAGCCTTTGAATATGGTATTGAATTTAGTTATGGCAGGTGCCTAACACTGAGTATGGACTTACTTAGCCCAGGTACTAAAGCAAGAGGTGCAGTGAGCTTCTCTTTGAGCAGAGTGTCTCTCTAGCTATAACCACATCATGACATTGCCTCACTGGCAGTCTTTTTGCTTCTTGTAAGAAAGGAACATACTTCAGGGGGAATGTTACAATAATCTTTTATTTCTGGGCGCAAATGGCTTGATTTGTGTCCATGTTGCACCTTAAGCCATCTCATAACCTCTCTAATTCTTTGATCTTGCCCCCATGGAGGCTTTTGGACAGACACCGGCCCTGGTGACGCCACTGGAGTTCACCACCGAGTCCAACGGGAACAGATGATCTGTCCATTACAAAGTACTGGCTATTGTTCAGTAGCTGTGTCTTCCTTCTTAGCAGGGGCCAACCTGGATTTCCTTTTTCTGGGGGAACAAAGCAGCATTCTGAAAAGGCTGGAGAAACGCAGCTAAACCAATCATGCAGTGTTATTTTTGATGGTTTTTTGCTTAAATCCCTTTATGCTGAACTTACAGGGGATTCTGAAACTTACTTTACTAAGTGCAAGATTGGCTTCTTACCAATAGACATGTGTTCTGCACTATTATGTTAGACCAAGTCCTCATTAAGTATTTTGGGAAGCAGACTGAAGAATTCTAAAAAAAACTAATTAATATGTTGGGATAAATTAAGAGAAGCAACTGTGGTACCCTCTCTGAAAGTGAGACCTGTTAAAGGGCATGAAGTCTTCTGGGTTTTTTAATCTGTGTCTAGGTATCTGTTTTCTCCTCCATGCCAACAGCTGCCTGGTATTCTTCCCAGGGAAACATCTGTACTGCATAACGTCGTTCTGTCTTCTTGAAGAGTACCTTTGACTTGGAACACAGCTTTGGAAGCTACATTTTTTTTAATGTGTAAATGATAAATAGGGACCTTGGTGCCTCCATATCCTCTTCATGTGGTATTTTATACCAATATGTATAATTATCATGTTGTTCAAACTAGCTTTTTTTTTTCACACACCTTCTATGGCTACTGTTGGAAGAGAAGGATAACAATCCTTTTCAGTCATCTGAAAGTAAATTAATTTTAAAAACCCCTCACAACCCAAAGTCAGCTTTCACAACAAACAAAATAGTAATATTAATGATCAACTTCCTTGGTGACTTTGTGCTATTACAAAAGGTGTAAAAGGAAGGACAATGAAGCAGGGAAATTTCATTTTCGTTTCAACCATTACACTTGATCATGTTTAGTATAGCTATAGATAGGACACAATTCTTATTTAGGTAGGAGAAAATACCAGAGCAATGCAGGAGAAAATGTGAAGTCATTCAAAACCAGACTGTACATCAATATATTTAATGCCAACACTGATGAAATGTAAAGCTGATTAAGAGCTGGATGCTGAAATTGCTGTTCAGTCCTTAAACACTGAAAACTTCCACTGAAGTCCGTGGGAGTTCAGCTGGGAGTGTGTGAGGGGAGCACAAGTCTCTTGGCTCAGCTCACGGATGTAGTTGAGCACCAGCACTAACTTGTGAACCCCATTATCCTAAGAAGTGGGGGGAGAAAGAAAGTCATACTGTGTAAACACTTCGTCTTTGGAGCCAGGCATCCTTCTGTTTCTCTTTCTGCCACTTCTCTTTGTAGACCAAGTGCTTCCCGGGTAAGTGAACCCGGTTACAAAAAAGGAATGCCAGCCAGTCTTGGCAAACTGAGGCTACTGAACGCTTACGGCACATCTTTGAAACGCGGTTCAGCTACCCAGTATTAGAATAGCGGCGGAATAAACGCAGGCGGGACCGGGACCTCCGTGTTTCCGCTGCATCCTCTGATGCACGACTTTAACTCTTCTCTGCGAACACCTTTGGCCGTCGCTTTGGCAGACGGTGTCCGTCTCCTGGTTCCCCGTTCCCTCCAGCGACAGGGAAGCGGGTGCGGGATGGGAGAACGCCGCCGCCCGGCCAAGGCTCTCTCAGTGTCCCTGTCCCCACGCGTCCCGCAGCCCCGCGCGCTCTCCCGCTCCGCTCCGCCGCCACCCCGCGCCTCGGGCTCGGCCCCTCCCCGCTTACCTCGCTCGCAGTCAGCGCGGCCGCGCAGCGCCGGGCCCCGGCCGGCCCCGGG
>VXAX01000099.1:20534-32881 GCA_013399835.1 Leptocoma aspasia | reverse complement strand
CCCCCCCCCCCCCCCCCCGCCAGCCTCGGGGCTGCCACCCCCGTACCGTCCCTCGCCCTCGCCGGCGGCCGTCCGGGTTGTGCGCAGCCCGCGGTCCCACCGCAGCTCCGCGCCCCTCGCGCTGGGGCTCCCCTAGCAGCTACCTTCTCTGCCCTCGCCTCGTGCCTGTCTGTCCCCCGACCTCCGATAGCCTCACAAAGAGCAGAAGGAGCCGGGACAGAGCCTGGCCTGGGGCGTGCACCTTCGAGTTGAGAGGGACAAAACCGGCCCTCAGGGCCGTCTAGGGCGGCACAGGGGATGGAGAGATCCCCAGACGTGTTAGCGGGGAACAAAGGGGCTTGGAAACAAATGCCGTGAAATGTCTTCGAGGGTTTAGCATTATCCCCGTCCCATGTGCTCTGAATAGTAATCTGCTTTTTTCCAAGCGCTGCAGAGGTCTGCATGATCTGATCATCTCTGATTCCTTTGTCCCACCGGGATGGCTGTCAGTTATTTCTGCTTCTTTGTCTCATATTATTCAGTTGTTAGTTTGGGTTTGTTACTATGTGTTACTTTGCTGCTGTTTTTAATCTATGCCGTTCGTTCTTGAGGTCCATTTCTGCCTCACGGAGCACGTACCCTTTATTTGGCAATTTGTCTGTAGTGTGGGTCTGTTGATTCACCTCTCCGTAAGATCCTTTTTCCTCTCTAATTTTTTTGTCTGGAAAGTGTTAATCTGGTCCCTGAGTGAGCACATCAGTATTTCCACTATCCTTTGTCGAAACAAAAGTCTAAAGTAAACAGGGTGCTTTCTGATTTCCACATATACCCAGTGAACAGTGCCCTTCCTTTAGCAGCCTGCAAACTGTTCAAAAGGTGCAAAATGCAACTTTACCAGTTTAAACTTCTGTTTATAAGAACAAAAAAGCTCCAATGCTAAGGCAAGTGGGTACCGTAGTGTTTCAGATTGCATGTGCTCTGCTTAGTTCATCTTAGTTCTGCTCATCTGTGGTTAATTCTCTATTTGCAGCATTACAGTTTGTATTTTAATCACTCACAAAGTTTAAGCCTACTCCGCTGGGGTTTCTACAGCAACATAACTATGCTATCACAGTGTCTGTTGCACTTCTTTGTGGACAGAAACTCACAGATTGTTCTTTCTTGCTGAGATTTCTTCTGGGGACATGGATATGCATTATTTAAAAAAACATCAGGACTGGCAAGAATTTAATTTGTTTTCAAAGTATTTGACTATATACAAGACATTAGCCTGAAAGGAACTCATTATGGTCATTTTTACATTGTCTGCAGTTCTGTTTCTGTCATGACAAGTTGCTTGCTTTTATCCTTTGGGAAGGACCAGTTGAAAGCGTGCTCAGCCTAGCTGGTTAAGGTTTCCTTCATTGCCTAGTAAACACTTCTTTGCATCAAGTAACAGCAGTAGTTCATTTTCCCTGACCTAAGCTCTTTTTCCAACCCTCTGTAGCCTGGAAGACAAAGGATTCTCCTGATCAGCACAGGGGGAAAAGAACAAATGAGTATGATGAGTCTTGCAAAGTGCTTCAGGCGAAGCTCTGAGCCTGGCACTTACTCATGTATTCTGATTGCATTTGCCTCCCCAAGGTGTGTGTGCTGTGGAGTGAACCTTCTTTACCTATTTGGGTAGAGGTATTTGTGCTTGAGCTTGCAAAATGGTACTCAGCAGGAAGTGGGGGAAAAGAGGGCAGGCTACTCAGGGAAAAAGATTTGGAAGTAACTATAATTCCAAAAAAGCATCAAGAAGAAAAAAAGCAGCGTCTTGATGATTCACTCCCAAGACAAGGTTCAGGTTTAATGGAAGGATTCACATGTACAGATTGACTCCTGAACATTTTAATTTTTACCATGATTGCTCTTTTTGGTGTGGTCTTAGAAGGAGAAGGAGCCTTCATTTGTTTTAGAAACTATAAAGGAGCTTTCCCTATGATATGAGGTCTGCTAATACTACAAGAAATAAAGCTTTTGTTACAATTTACAAATTAGGGACTCAGTCTGGTGTCCATTCAAGACATTGATAGTAAACTCACTTTAAAGAGGAGGGGCACTCTTCTAAGGAACCCTGGAGCTGGTGGAGGTTTTTTTGCAGGCTGTATGCTTTGCGCTTTGCTTGCAGCTTCTGTCTTGGCTTGAGCATTTCCGAGTGTCTCCCCATATGGTTTTCTCTGGTGTCTGAACAGTGTGAGCACATGCACAGTTTGTCCTGAGGCTCTGGCACTTACAGGTGCCATGCAGAAAATTACTCTGATCTGCTTGACTGCTTTTATCACACTTATAGGAAGCTCATTATCTCTGTGACTTCTGCCTCTGTCACGTGTAGCCACAATCACTCAAAAGTTGTTGGAAAGAGCAAAGACAAAGCAAGAGTTACATTTACAGACTGTGGTTTTGAGAACCTTAATTCTTTTGGACTTAAAAGGGACTCTCACACTTAAAATAACAGTAAAAAACTGTACTATGTTTTAAGGGTGGACTTTACCTTCACATATTTAGAAACAAGGAACAGAGGATTATTACTCTGATATAGCTTTAGAAAGATGCCAATTATGAAATTCCCTTAGTGCATTTGGCTGCCTTAAAAAGTGTTTCTCTGCTGTACAAAACTGTTGAAAACTCATTCACAAATTGAATTGCAAATGGAAAGGAAAGAAAAAAATATGTTTTCTTAGCTAGGAAAATAGGCAAGTAGTTTTTTGGAAACCTCAAAATCAATCTGGGTGTTACATATAACTTGGATTCTGAAATTACAGCACCCAGCTTTTCGGGAAAAAAAGGCAAAAAATGCTGAAAATCATAAATCTTTGGATACTGTGCTAGTTAAACTCCTGCTGCAGCACTGGGGGATTTAAAGTCAGTAATCTGTGTTTAACAAGGCCTATATTTTTATAGGAAAGTAAAGGCTTGTTTTGGCCTTTTGGAATTAGTAGGGAAAATAATCCATTAAGATGACATTACAGTGGGTGAACTGGCTCCAGGTGAAGCCCATTCCCCATTTTGCAGAACGGTTCCAATACTTAGTCTTTAGCTTGTTTTGACAGCAGTCCCATAGACCAGCACTCATGACCAAAGCTGGGGAATCTGTGCTGTGCAGTGACAACTGCCATCAGAGCAGTTGGAAATCATCTGCCAGAATAGATTTTAGTTTCTGTACAGCTCCACAGGGTTAGCTGCTTTTTTCTCTACTGATATTTGATAGTCTCAACACCAAACTGTTGATAAAACAAAGAAGAAGAAATAATTCATAGTTATGAATGGATCTGACCACTTCCAACACGCCCTGCTCCCCTCATATTTCCGTACATAGATTCCTTAGGTTACCCAAGAAATGGAAATATTGGAAATATTCACATAATACAGAGCACTGTGTTCATATTCATAATATGCAAGGCTTTAAAGGAAACTTACTCAAGAGCTTCCTTCATCTTAATAGCTTTCTAAAAGCACTTGACAGTTCCTCCCTGTGGCTGGCTCTGATTTTTCATCGTGTGAGGATACATACAGGTTATCAGAGGACTGATTTCCAATGAGTGGTTCATGCGAATAGGTGAAAATATCTGATGTGTGGGTTAATTGTGCAAAAATAGTAGTCCTGCATTTCAAAACATTTAATACCCGGCATTTAAAACTCAGCTGGAGAATCAGTCTAATTCTGCTGCCATTTGAATCAATAGGAAAATTCACTGATTAGCCTCTTCCTGTGCTCAGTAAAGCTGCTTACCTTTATTTTCAAGTCACTTATGCAGTGTGCTGTCAGCAGAGATTTTAGAAAAGCTGAGCACTTCCAGCTGTTGGTGGAATTCAGTTAAAATACTGGTGACAAGTAAAGGCCTGCCTCAGTCCTGTCTCATTGCCACTGATAGCCCTATCCAAGGTATTCTCTCCTGCATTCCCTCCTGCCCAGGTCAGCATCAAGCAGCAGCACAGATGGGACAGCTCAGAGCAAGGGCTGACTTCAGGCCATGAGCTACGTGAGAAATTCTCCCAGGAACGAAGTACAAAGCAGAGAAAATGCAGTCAAACAGCCAGGCACAACAATGAAATAGTTTTCATACTGTCTAGCTAATAATTTTGTACTTTTTTTTTTTCCTGTAATCAGCTAGGCTGGGGCAAATAGATCAAGTGCTGGAATAAATGGAAAAACTTGTACACATGACCTAGTGGGCACTGGGTGAGATCAAACACCAGGCTGAAGTTAGGACTAGGAGAGGAAGCAAGGCTTCACACAAAGGAGACTTCCATGTGCAAAATGAGCCATGGAATGGGTGCTGAAATGACTCAACATTTTTAGGATGTAAGTCAGCGCTCTTATGAAATAATTTTATTCATTAGTGTCATTCTTTTTAACTACATGGGCAGCAGAAATTTGAAATGCTGCCAAGTCTGACTCAAAATTAATTTGGGTTTGTGCTTATGTGGAGGAGAATAGGCCTTTTGTCCATAATTCCATAGAAGCTCCATAGGGTGACCCTGCATTGCACAGGATGTAGCTGAACAGCCGGTAATTGATGAAGTTTCCATTAACACATAACACAGTGTGCACAGTAATGAGATCACAGGAAAAGTTTATTTGAAGTGTTAAGGACTTTCTTGTACAAGGAGCCGGGTTCATATTATAGGGGAATAAGGAACCTGTTTTCCTGGAATAAGGCAATAAGAAACTTGATTTCCTGGAGGAGTTCAATACATAGGTGTATATGTGCTCAACACTGGGTTCCACAGACATGATGAAGTAACTGCAGTTAAAACGGAAAGGTTTAAAACTGGGAACCAGTTTCTGTTGCATGTGTAAGGCAGGTTACAGGAGTACCGGGTGTAGCACTTTGGAGCACTGGAGACAGGATGTGTCCATGGCGTTGCTGCTATTTCAGCAGCACCCAGGAAGGTGCAACTGGCACAGCACACGGGGCTGTTGATGCACTCCCAGTGCCCTGGGCTTTGAGCCTGGTTTGGTATTGCTTCCCTGAGCAACCTCCAAGCACTCCTTATGCTCCTCTCACAGAAGGAGCGTTCAGCAGATCCCAAGTGGCAGAGTGGGGAGTGAGACTGGAGTGTGAGAGCAGGAGAGCCCCAGCCTGCCTGTGGAAATCCAGTAGAGGTGCTGCTGCATCTCCTGATGCTCGCAATGGGAAGTGAAAGCAGCATCCCATATGTTGCAGTCTGTTACCTGGGTGAAAGGGGAAGCTGTGTAGCCAGCCTATAAATAAGTATATTTAAAGAGGCAATAATATGACAAGGAGGATATTTTAAAGAAATGGTATAGAAAATCACATTTGTTAACAAACAAGCTTAGTGGAGTTTTCCTAAGAAATGGAACTTCAGTTCCAAACCCACCTACCCTGGGTCTATGTGGGATTTGGTAAGTGAGTCAGTCCTTTAAGGGACACAAAATGTGATAAAAATATTTGATGTTTTCTTCATTATAAAACATACATTTTGGACTCTTTCATATAGAAGGTGGCCCTTGCAAATGAGTCAACATTAGGTAAGCCTGCCACAGAGCAGGATTAAGCCTTATTTATACCAAACATCTCCTATCACTGAGGACAACTGGTTCACAGAACTGAGATATATGACCTTCTACAATTTCCTTTGACATTCATGTGTAGAAGGTTCCCTGGCGTAAACAATGCTTTAGAAATGTATTTGTTTAAATAAGTTATTCTCTCACAAACAATCCAGGTTGTTCCCTCCTGATTTATGACATGATTTATGTCTGGAATGGTAGTATTTGTCTTCTCTTTGCTCAGAGATAAATTTCTGAAAACATTTCTTAATAATACCTGCATTTCATTGTTGTGAAGTGCAAGTGCAGTGATAATCCCAAACCATAGAAAGTGAGGCAGGCAGGGTTGGTTTGTGTCTTACACCTAACCCAAGTCCCACCTTCCCATTAGCAGCAGTGGAATGAGGCATTTCTGCTATTTGCTACACTACCTCCAACAGCAACACACACACACACACTCTGTAAAGACCTTTTTATCTGCAGAGTTTCAGAGGGATGCAAGAATTACTTTAGCGCTGAGCTACATATATGCAATGATCCTTGGTCAACATTACCCAAATTTAATCCTACCTATTATATATATATATTTGTTTTCTGACAAGGAAATTGTAAAGGCTTCATTCTCTTATCAGTAGTAATAGTTTTGGTTAAGAATATTATTTTTTCAAAGGAACACATATTCTCATACTTACTGAAGGGTAAAAAAACCAGTTTATACTTACTTGACTCAGGGAGACTGGGATTTATTGGTTTGTATTGGAAGCATGAGGACTAATTTCAAATTGCCTTTTGTTTTACTTGCAATTTCAATTATTTGAAAAGTGTAACTGTTAAGGAAGGGAGTATATTGATGAGTGTTTATAATCCATGGTCTCTTGGCTGTATAGGTTAATCATTTCATTGAAACCAGTGAACCTTCTCATGTTAGTGAGAAGATATTGTGCATTACGAATGCATGCCTTAGTTTGCCCATATGGGTACCATTTTAAAAAATACAGAGCCTAGTAGTTCCTAGCTTCCTTCCTTGCAGCAACCATTTCACATTGATTGCTATAAAGTGATGCACAAAGATGTACTCGGTGGTTTTGCCTCCTGTCAACAATGTAGTTGAAATTTTACAATGCAGACACATATGCTTTAAAATAAATAAGGTGGGGATCTTGCGTACAGTTTTGAGGAGCTTCTGTACCAGGTGGGATCAGAGTCATCTTTGCACTATTGAATTATGTCTCCTGTAGTTAGAACAGCACTGGCATTGTGCAGATCTGTGACAGACATTGCCACACAGAATGCAGGTGGGAAGGGGGACAGATGACAGGCGGGAAAAGCAGGAAAGTTCCACTGCTGGAACTACTGGCAAAACAAAGTGCTTTGTTATGCTCATCATTGTTGTCTAAATCCTCTCTTATTCACATCTTCACTTCTGACTTTATCTCCTCAGATCCCTCTTGTCCTATCATTGTGATTTTCCCATTGCTATTTCCTTAACAATCTAATGGCTCTGTGGAATTACACGTTCCAACTTACTGTTTTCATACTTAGCCATCTTGGCTGACATAATGATATGTCATTATTTCATATTGATATGTCATTATGTCAAGTAAAAGGAAAAATTAAAATTAAACCCATTGGATTATGAAGAGCACTATTTTTTCTATAGGTATGGCTATACAAAACATAGATAGTGACTTCTGTTTTCCTATTGATCTGCCTAGCAGTCCATTTATTTTTTGAATAAGCGCTGTATTACACTACACTCTACTATTTTACTTTAGACTTTTAAACATTGTTATTTTACACAATACCTCCTAATAGTAAGTCATCAAGTCGTACCTGACCAAATGTCTAGTTGTCTGAATTAGGAGTACTGCTTACTTTAAATTGTAAAATTTCAAACCTCTCCTTGCTTTATTATGATTATTACTCTATTCTGGAACCAGGTCTCAGAATGTTGTGATTAGTTTCAGCAGAGCCTTCATTTAGCCCTTAGAAATCAACTAAGTAACTTGTGCTGTGAGCTGTAGGAGCCTGCAATTTGCATCATAGGATCATATAACAACACGTTCGAAAGGACCTCAAGGACCACCTGATCCAAAATTTCTTGGCAAAAGCACAGCCTAGAAAGGATGGTCCGGCACTTTTAAAAGTGTCTAATGTTGGGAAATCCACCACTTCCCTGGAGAAATTATTTCAATGATGCGTAGTCCGTATGTCCACTTTTTTTTTTCTGTATGTGTGAATTTTTCTTCCTGAATTTCTCTCTGAATTTCCTAGGATCCAGGAAAAGTGAAAAACATAAAAACTCCTTTCTCTAAGATTTAACTGCAAACCGTATTCTGGAGTAACAAGAAGATAAACAATAAATTCAGGGCTATATTTTAAAATATTTTGTACAAATAACATGCTGATGGGAAATACCCCATTAACTTAGCTATGGAGGTAGCCAAGAGACACTAAATAATACTGAAAACTAAAGTACTGAGTATGTCAGATGATACATAAGGATGAGTTTTCTCATCCTTATGTATTATCTGACATAATTTGGCTTTGTTTGCCTCCTGTGTATCAGACACAGGAGGTTTTCAGTGTACAAAGCTGCCGTATCCTGTCATATTCTGTACAGTATCATTCAGTCTCCTTGATTGCTGGTCAGCACAAACAAAGCAGCTCTGAGACAGAGCATGTGCACAAGTACCACATGTAAACATAAAAAGGAATAGCCTTGTTTTGCAAGCATGGTGGGACACAGATTATGGCTGTAAGATAAAACTGGCAGTATAATTTTAATGTATTGTGTGAAAAACATAGGGAAAGCAGGAAAATGATTCATATTATTTTCTGTTCTCAGTGCTTGTAGCGTCAAGTCTGTAAGTCAGTGAACACTGAGATGTATTGAAATATGGCTCTCTGTTATTCACATTTCACCAATTCACACTTCGATGCTTTGGTTTGTAACAGTAAAGCCAAGGGATGTCATGTCTTTAGATCTGTACTGCCCTTGGCTGGATCAAATTCAGTTCAGTGGTAGAACAAATAATATCATTGACTTGTACAATTAGTAGAGATTTACTCCTGCCTCACTAAGGGGGCAGTGTCTAAGTGAAAAGGAGTCAATACAAGGCTAGATGCAGTGCAACACAAAGCTGCAACCCACCCCCTCTTCACATGCTGTATTTTAAGGCATATACACAGACATTTCTGTTGAAAAGCATTCTCTGAACACGGTGAGAAGCCAGTATTGCCTGATCTCCAAATGAAGTGGGACTTGAGGGAAGAAATATTAAAAGGCCAGATCCTATCTTTTGCAATACAAATTAAGACACTGAATTTGTAGAAGAGAATAAACTAGACCAGACTGTTATGTGGTCCAACTGCCTGAGTACCTCAGGGCTGACCAAAAGGTAAAGGCTGTTGGTAAGGGCGTTGTCCAAACGCCTCTGAAACACTGACAGGTTGGCATTGATCCCCTCTCCAGGGAGCCTGCTCAGTGTTTGACCGTCCTCTCCTAAAGGAATGCTTCCTAATGTCAAGTCTGAATAACTGTAAGTAGGACATCTTGAATTAAGAATATAGACTATCATTTTAGTAGTTTGTGACATTTCTAGAACAAAACATATTGATTAGAGAAATTTTTAGAAGCGGAAATTGTTTTTATTCCCAGCAGTTAAACAAATCCAGTGGAAGGTCTTAAAAATATCTCCTGACACATCCATGCTTTTCAGCAAAACAAAGTTGTGTTCAAAAAGCTTCTCTAATTCCGCTCCAATCCTGCTGGTTTTCTTCCAGCAATGTTGGATACTGCTTGTGAGGAAGCCAGAAAAATGTTTAGTTCAGGCCATTAAATAAGTTTCTTCCATGTAGGGGAATTAGAAATATTTTATCATTTTTTAAACTTTTGTGTGCAAGTCACTTATTCTTGTTGACAAAGCAGAACGGGATATGATGCCATCCAAAAGCAAAGGAGTTACAGAATCTCTTTGAAAATTCCTGTCAATGGTCACATCCAGGTATGATCAGTGGGTGCAGGGGCAGTCGCTCCAACATCAAGGCTCTACGTCCATCACAAAGGACATGTCCAAGGCTGGATCAAGTGGCAATGCAACTTGATCTGGATGAAGTGTGAAATCGCAGCACATGCCAGGCAAATTATCCACAGCCTGCGGCAGGGTGTTTATGAAGGCTCTGTTTTGGCTGGATGCTTGTGGGCTTGCTAAGGACAGGCAGTACTCGCCTGATAGACACTCTGCTGCTCCTTAGTTCCTTCCAATAGATTTTTAAACTGAAGCTGATACAGTGAGTTTGTACAGATTCAGGGGTGTGGTGTGTTGTGTTTGCAGCAGGCTCATTAAGTCAGATTTGCCTTCTGGTGGGGACACAGCCTAAAGCAGGGGTAGAAAAGCAAGCGCAGCCACAGTCCCTGGGTGTTGCGATACTGTTCAAAATAGGCTCCAAAACTGAGGTAGCAATTTATAAAGACATTGCTAAAGAGGTAGATCTAGGTACTTCATTGAAAGCATGGGGAAAAGGGACATGAAATAAGAAGAGTGTGTTGTTAGTCCATGCTAACATCTGTTTTTCTATTCCAAAATATTCTTATACTTTCTGTTTTTCTAATCATCTGTTTTGAGTTAAGAGACAAACTTTCTCATTTCATCTATTTGGTCCATTTGGTACTTTTCATTTATGAATTTATTTAGCATCTAATAGGGCACAATGTAGTTTGAGTTTTGTGATGTGAAGAACAATTAAAATGAGAGAACAGTGCTAAATTAAGCAGTTTGGGTCTAATTCTGTGTAACTTTTACAATAATTTCTACCGACACAAAATAAGTAGCAGGTTTTTTCTAAATGGAGTAGTCTAAGAGTTGAATATATGTCAGTGTAACACAGTTCCCAAATGGGTGTGAAATTGTGTCATTATTTGTTAGTGTTTTATAAATACTTTATAATGCCATGAATGGTTAAACGAAGTGGCAGGGAATGTCTGCTTATTGCACAACCACCTGAAGCTGGAAGTAGATACAAGCAGGCTGGAGGACAGTATTTAAATTCAAAATTATTGTAACAATAGAAATAATTTAAAAGATTGAATGTGTGTCGCAAAAGAGAAGTGAAAGGTAATGTACTCAGGGATAATCAGCTATATAAAAACAGGGCGAGGAAACAATTGGCTTCATAAATATGAAGGAAAAAGTCTGGATAATGTATCAGGGTTGATGGCAGTTCCACAAACTCCTTAGTCACCATTAGACCAGCGAGAATTTGGTCTGATACTTGCCTTAACTGAAACACAGGCTGGATATAAGGCTTGGAGAGCTGAAACCACAGCATGCACACAGAAGAAGAAAGGCATGGAGCGTTCTGCAAAAATACAACTTTTTTGTTTTGAAAGAGTGCATGTATACAGCAGAACATCTTCATAGCCATTAATGTTTGTAAAGATCAGCTCATCTTAGCAACTAGTTCTAAAAATGGAGTGCAGGCTCCCACAAACCTCATCAGATCACATCCAGGAGGAAGTGATTTTGTTACTGTGCAGAGATTTCTACTGTATTCATTACAGCCAACAATATCAAAGCAATGTACAGTAGCATGAGACAGCTACTGAGCATTTCTTTTCCCATAACATTTCCATAGATAGGACAGTATAACTAGTAATGTATTCCCTGTGGGGGAAAAAAACCAAAAAACAATCAGAACTTTTGGTATTGTAGGGTTTTAACATTTCAAAAGCTCCGTCGTATTTCTAGGATTCTATCATTGAGAAATGTGAGTAGCTGGAATCGTTTCTTTTTGTGTTAGTCTTCACTTCTTTAGTCTCCTTCTCTTTGTGCATCTTTCTCAGTTCAGTGTGACCATGTGACCTGCATAATGTCATTGTCATGTACACATATACCTTCAAAAAACCAGGAGAATAACATCTTGTATCACTGAAGTGTGTCATTACCTGGCACTCAGAAACCAGCAGAGGAAAAGCTGAGAGTCACTTCTCAGCTCTTGTTGGCCACATTGCTGGGTCTGGCAATTGCGGGAAGGATCGGTCAGTGTGGGGAGAGCAAACATCAGCAGTAATTGTAACTGCAGGGTAATTTGTAACGTTTCTTTATTCTTTTGTTAAGTTTCCTTTTGTGAGACAGTAGGGACTGACGTTTATTGCAGGCCTTTATTTCAGTCTTCATTCTTCACTGCGTTCCGAATAGATCTCAGAAAGTCAGCATGAAATACGGATTAGACACATTCCCAAACAGACGGTATAGAGGAAAGGGGAGACAGGAGGAAGCGGGAAAGACACCAAAAAATCAGATGAAAAGAGCTTCAAAGATTCTCTTCCCTCAGCGAAGTTTCTAAAGGATCAGAAGATGAAAGCAAGACATGCAGGTTAACCTACGAATAACGACGCTGGATCCTGGAGTTGGATATAAAGGATGTACTTTGGAAAAACCGGCCAGGTGCTTCAGCGGTGAGGGCCGTGTCCCGAGCCGAGCCGGGTGTGGGCTCAGGGGAGGGCTGCGCACCGCAGCCCCGAGCGAAGGCACAGCGGGCACCGCGCTGGGGCAGCGCCGGCAGCGCACGGGCGGGCGGCGGGCCCGGCCCTGCCCTGCGGCACCGCGCGGCACGGAAGTGACGCGGCGGGAAGTGACGGCGGCGGCGGCGGCGGCGGGAGCGCGGCGCGGGCCCGGTGCGGGCCATGAACAGCCGGCTGCAGGAGATCCGCGAGCGGCAGAAGCTCCGCCGGCAGCTCCTGGCGCAGCAGGTACGGCCCCAGCAGCAGCCCAGGCACCGGCGCTGCGGGGCGGGGGCCGCGGCGGGGCTGGGCTGGGCTGGGCTG
>VXAX01000099.1:0-19930 GCA_013399835.1 Leptocoma aspasia | reverse complement strand
TAGTCTTTTCTTTAGTCTTCTCCTTCTCTTTGTGCATCTTTCTCAGTTCAGTGTGACCATGTGACCTGCATAATGTCATTGTCATGTACACATATACCTTCAAAAAACCAGGAGAATAACATCTTGTATCACTGAAGTGTGTCATTACCTGGCACTCAGAAACCAGCAGAGGAAAAGCTGAGAGTCACTTCTCAGCTCTTGTTGGCCACATTGCTGGGTCTGGCAATTGCGGGAAGGATCGGTCAGTGTGGGGAGAGCAAACATCAGCAGTAATTGTAACTGCAGGGTAATTTGTAACGTTTCTTTATTCTTTTGTTAAGTTTCCTTTTGTGAGACAGTAGGGACTGACGTTTATTGCAGGCCTTTATTTCAGTCTTCATTCTTCACTGCGTTCCGAATAGATCTCAGAAAGTCAGCATGAAATACGGATTAGACACATTCCCAAACAGACGGTATAGAGGAAAGGGGAGACAGGAGGAAGCGGGAAAGACACCAAAAAATCAGATGAAAAGAGCTTCAAAGATTCTCTTCCCTCAGCGAAGTTTCTAAAGGATCAGAAGATGAAAGCAAGACATGCAGGTTAACCTACGAATAACGACGCTGGATCCTGGAGTTGGATATAAAGGATGTACTTTGGAAAAACCGGCCAGGTGCTTCAGCGGTGAGGGCCGTGTCCCGAGCCGAGCCGGGTGTGGGCTCAGGGGAGGGCTGCGCACCGCAGCCCCGAGCGAAGGCACAGCGGGCACCGCGCTGGGGCAGCGCCGGCAGCGCACGGGCGGGCGGCGGGCCCGGCCCTGCCCTGCGGCACCGCGCGGCACGGAAGTGACGCGGCGNCTGGGCTGGGCGCGGCGTGACTTCGTGTTTCCCGCTGTGCAGCTGGGGGCCGAGAACGCGGACAGCATCGGCGCCGTGCTCAACAGCAAGGATGAGCAGCGGGAGATCGCGGAAACCAGGGAGACGTGCAGGTCGGTATCGCCGGGCGGTGGCTGTGCGAAACCGGGGGCACGGTGCGGGTACAGGCCCGGGAAATGCGGGGGGACTGCGCTCCGGGAAAGAAAACCCCGCAGTTAGTCAAATCAGAGCCGTGACTGTGGTGAGCGGGGTCTGGTTATTCCCTTCTAAGAGCAGCTCGGAAATACAGGCTGACTTTTGTTTCTGCTGTTAAAAAGCTACTGTGTAGGAAAACCAAGATCTGAATTTAGAGTGGGCCGTCTGCTTGGGTCCCAGAGCCTTCACGCTTTTGCACGGTTCAGGGCAGTTCAGTTCAAAAATTCTCATGGAACTATGGATATGTCTAGGACAGAGCAGCTACTGCTTATCAGTTCTCACATGTGTGTGAACAGACTTCGTTTTGTAGACAAACTGCTTTGGGGTAAAACAGTGTGTACCTCTTAGAACAGAAAAATGATAAATGGAAGGGAATGAGCTTCCTTCTGTAGATATACTGCATTGGTTAAAATAAGCTGTAGTTTTGAGAGCAGAAGAATGAGAAGGATAAGGGAATGACTCTTTTCAAGAGTTATGTCCTTAATAAGTTGCGCTGAACTCAAATATATTGAGAGAGGAATAGCTTTTCATGTATGATGTTTTGAAATAGTTTCAAATTTGTAACATGCAGTCAAGGCATATTATCAAAGGCTCCTGAACACTTTTCTTTGGAGACAGAAACTTTCTTATGAGGATTTTTGGCTCTTCGTAGGGCTGCTTATGATACTTCTGCACCAAATGCGAAACGTAAATATCCAGATGAGGGAGAAGCTGATGAGGAAGAGATTGAAGAATATAAGGTAAGAAAAAGAGGAAAAAGTTACTTTTCTCTGGTGTTGTGTCCCTGAGGTACTTAGAAGATTTGTGTGTATATTAAAATAAATGTGATGTCTGTATATCCTTTAATATGTGTGTTCCACAGTGGCATCTCCCTTGGTGCCTTCCACTGCAGCAGTGTAAGAGGGAGGACACAGGAGCTACATGGTTCACCTCAGGTGTGACACGGGTGCATTGAACTGCACACTCACCAAACCCCAATGTGTGGAGGCAGGCCTAGGTGTAAGTGCCCACAGGGAACAGCACTGAGCCACGGCTGGCTGTGGGAGGAAGTGGTAAAATGTGTGTGTGCTTGGGTACACACAGAAAGAATCTTGACCAGAATTTCATTGTGTCAAAAGGCACAGCACAAGGGAGGCTGAGAGTCTCTTCTGACCCATCTGTGCAGTGACAAGGGATGCAGTTCTGGATGAGTGGGAGAAACAAGGGATTCTAAGGGCATTGGAAGTGAGATGCTTGGTTCAGGGTGTTCTTTTAAGAGTCCAAAATGTCCNAAAAAAAAAAAAAAAAGCCTCTGTGGTCATTGAAGTGTCAGACTCTCATGCCCTTCACTTTTCAAATGCTCATCCCAAAGCTTTGTGACAGCTTTCTCCTAACGTGATATTTTGGCCAAGATAAGAGATAGAAAGAGCTTAAATAAAGGCATGATTATCATACAGCTGTCTTTATGATTTGCATTGGGATCTGGTTGCAGTGTATGTCCTCCTCCCTTTTTTCCATGTCCTAATAACCTTGTTTCTGTGGTTAAATCGATCAATGTCAGTGTATTTATGAAATAGTGCAGTGTCTGCTATTCTCTTAGATGCCTGAAATAGTAATTTCTTAAATACAAAGCCTTCGTCATGTTACATTTGTGTTCAGGTTTGTAAATCTTTCTGTAATAATGTCTGCCTTTTATCTTACTAAACTAAAAAGTTCATGTGTGACAGGATGGTTTTTGATAATTGATTTTGAAAGTCTCTCTGTAAAGGGACAGAGTTGGTTTTTTTTTAATATGATAAGTGCTAGTCTGTATATCCTGTTTGGTAAAGAAATTGTCACCATGAGGTAGAAGGGTGTGTGTGAAGCAGGGCTTTTATTCTTGTGTTAGTAATCAGTTAATACCAATTCATTTTACTTCTTCACCACGTACATGGTTAAAGAACTAAATTTTAATTACCTATAAAGTGTATTTGGATAAGTCACTTGGATTGGCAAAGTACATGAATCTTATTATTATGATTTTCTTAATCACTGTGGAGAAGACTTACCCTGCGGTGGGCTGTAACCACTTTCAGGTGACCAGACTTTTTCTATATTGTTGAAGTGGAAGAATATTTTAATAACGGTAGCTCCGACAAAATTCAGTCAAGCAGATGAACAGACTTAAGAAACTTGAAACCCCAGAGTAGAAAATCCATAGTGGAGTCATCAGCTGTTTCCTGCAGGCATTGCTAATTCCCTATTGGCAAGGAGATAAGAACGGTAAAATTCCATCTGCATTTATGTAACTTTTTCCTGAGCTCACTGAGCCTGCTTAAATTTAGTCTTGTAATACGAACTCATCCAAAAATCTGGATCCTTAGGGTGTCAAGCCCTATTGTATTGTGTTTAATGCAACTTAGACAAAAGCAATAATAGACTTAACTAGTAGTGTTGTGGACAAGTTTTGCAAGTTTGCCAGTTTTGTTCGGAAAATCAGAGGTATTTCTGTTGTGAAGGGATTTGTGTGTATATCCCTGACTTGCAGTGTTGTGTTCTATGTAATGGGATCAGGTAGGTCTTCTGAAATTATTTAAAATTTTTGTGCCCTGGTGTCAGATTTGGCGGAAACAAATGTACCCTCAAACCTGTGTGACAGCAGTTTCTGAGATAAAAGGTGAAGTATTTTACTTTTCTCAGGAAAAAAAATGTTCCTCAGATGTAGGAACATCTGATGCAAAAAAAAAAGAAAAAAAGCAATGTGTTTTAATTTTGGTGGGCTTTTTTTATTTCTGTGTGTCTGTTTTTGGTTTTTCTGTAGAATAAGTGTGAATTTATAGGGGTGGTTCTTCATAAAGCTTAGGCTGATTGAGAACAAAGGGCAGCACTGACTCCAGTCTGAGTCCGGCAGCTTGACTCCAGTCTTGGAGCCCAGCTGTGCTTTGCCACCCTTAGGGGGTGGGTGATAGGGAAGAGATGCACTACTGGAAAAATGAATAATGGGCATTTTAAAGTCAGAAAGTTGAGTTGTGGTTTTGGAGAACTTTTAAAACGCTCTTTTCTTGTGGAATTGTAACAGTTGTCCCAGGGTTAGTTGAGCTCTCTGGTCTGTGTTTGGAAGTGACATATAATGGGATTAGAGTCTCTGCTGCCACTTGCCAGGCTTTTCACCACCCTCTCGGAGCTGAGAGCTGCTCCACCTGTTGCCTTCCCCAAGTGATTTAACTCCATTGTTTGAACCTGTATGGGCGCCTGGTTTGTGGAGTTCTCACTGTGTGTGGAGTACAAAACCACTTGTGGTTCTGTTTTGCTGTCTGCCAGCCTAATTTGAGATGCCCTGTTCTACTTCATTTGTGCGAGCAGAGGCCTGCAGGCTTGGGATGCTTCCATGCCATTGTTGTGGAGGCTGAAGAAAGCTTACTTGGTTGAGCCATGGGTTACATATATCTCCATTCATTTGAAACAAACTATGTTTGAATATTGTGGGGAGTTTCTGTTTCCCCAACGCAGCAACTCTATAGCAGATGCTTTGGAAAGCAAGGATAATTAACGTACATGAACCTGATATTGTGTTCCTGCCGGAGTCATTCTGTCTCTGCTGTGACTGTGTCCTTTCCCTTTGAAAGCTGGTGGTGTGGGCTTTTGTTTGTGGCCACAAGACTCTTTTTAAATCACTTAGGAAGGCATAAAGAGAACTGGGGTGACTCGGGTATCTAACTGGTGCTTATCATCAAAAGGACAAGATTTAGCGAAAGATGGAAGAGGGAAACAGGTGTAACTTATGATGGCATAAGCAGTTTTTAGTAAAACTCAAGCTTTCAGCTGTTTTTTTGGCCTGAGTAACACGTGCTGCTACTTGTCTGTACATTTCTTTTCCTTGCAAACAGTCCTGCTGTTTCTGGTAATCTTTTTTTTTTGATCTGGTTAAATAGACAAGCAAAAAGACTGTGTATCTCTAAGTTCCTCACCTGAACAGGGAAGGGGAAGCTGTAACCTGTTTATCGCATCAGGCATTTCAGAAGTTGGTCCAAAGCTCCACTTCAGAAATAACAGAAGCTTACTCAAAGATTCGACATTTAGAGGGATCAAAATTGGGAGGGACAACACTTAATTTTTTATTCTGCATTCAGACAGCTTATGTAGCATAGGGTAAATACAGCTGTAATAATATGGCCGATGATACCAACTAGTAGTTCTTCAGTTGTACTTTTGTGATTTATAAATCTATATACTGGGTTGATCCAGGATCAGTGAGAAGGCAGAAAGTGATGTGAAGTGAGTCTCTCTTGAGTTTCTGTTCTGAATTCTGTGTTGGATGTTCAGAATACATCAGTGTAACAGATCTCTGAATCTCGGAAATCTGTTGAATGAACATTTGGTGGCTCTCTAGGTAGTTTTAATGTAAATTTTGGGGCTATAGAAGAGGAATGTTGAAGTTACATTTAAGGACAGTCCAGATGAAATACTGACTTGTACCATGAGCTGTTTCTTCAGTGTGTGGACTTTGCTAAGGCTGGAAAATAAGAGATGATTGTGTGGATATAAATGCTCAGAAGTTCTGCTGCAGAAGAACTTCAACAAAATATATACATTGAGTCCAGAGAATGAAAGTTTTATGGGACAAAAATGTAAAGTTCTACACCTTGTAAGGCACTGTCAGGGGCTGGAAGTGAAGGGGTTCTTATTTTTTTCTTCTTTCAGAGGCCTTTCCCAGTAACACTCTCCTCGTTAGTGAGAGAGGTACAGACTTTTTGGGGAATAGTAATTCTTTTCCCCGTCCAACAGTGGAGCTGGATCTACTGTTTGTAGACAGTCTGCTTCTCCTTATGATTCTGCTTCTTAAGGAAAGGACAGAAACAGCTCGATCTTGTGTGCACACTTGTAATACCTGCTTTATTTCCAAGGATGAAGTAGAGCTGCAGCAAGATGAAGAAAACCTGCCCTATGAAGAAGAGATTTACAAAGATTCCAGTACCTTTCTCAAGGTGAGCTGCTTTTGCGATTGGAAGTGTAGTCAAAGCTGGCCTGCTTGTGTTTCACTGTTTCTGTAGCTGATGGGATCTGAAATACAGCTTTAAAGGCTGAAGTAGTGGCTTGGAACTCACAGGTACAGAAGTTGCCTGTGACAGATCTGACTGTCACTGGTGTTTGCATTGTTCTGAGGCAGCTCACAATGGGCTGCAGGAATGGCGGGCCTGGTTTGGAACTGAAAGGATGGTCTTGACCAGTGGAACTTATAAAGGCATGTTGAAAAGATATTCTGCTCCTTCCTCATCTGTCACACTAACATGTACAATGTGTCTGTGTATGTCCAGTTATCTCCTGTTGCTCTCACTCAACTCCTTCCTGTTCTCCAGGGCACTCAGAGCTTAAATCCACACAACGATTACTGCCAGCACTTTGTGGATACGGGACACAGACCCCAGAACTTCATCAGAGACGTTGGTATGTCACAGCCAGGAACTCTTTGAAGATTACTCATTTGATTCAGTAGCACTTCTTTTTCTTCACCTTTTGTAATTTTTTACAGTTTCTGGGAAGTGCAGATACACAAACTCTTCCTAGTTTTTTGTCTCAGTGTGCATACATATCGGTATAGACATCTACTTGAATGGTTTTATTTTCAGTTACTTAGGAGGTCATTATTTTCAAGGCTGCTCTTACCCTTGGTTTTTACTTGAAAGTATTTCACCAGGAAGATTTTTTTTTTCCAGCCTAAGCTCTTTTGATTCCAGGAAGTAGATGAGTTTAATGAGGAGATCTTGAAACCTCTGGAAGTTTACAGTTCACCTCTGTACTGGGCTGTATTGCCTCTTAAACATGTAAAGTATGGGAAATACTGACATTTAAGTCAGGAAGCAATATGGATCATGTTTCCCAGCTAAATTAGGTAACTGCTGACAGCTCGTTAGAATGCCCAGGTTTAGAGGAGGTTGCTTTTCAAGTTTACGTGTATCCAGACATAACTTACTACTGAATTGATGCTACATTGGGCCTGGACTTAAACTTGCTGAAACTAAGGCACAGTTTTGTCCTGTTTCCCAGAATAGGTGCCTGGCATTTAGTTTTTAAAAGGAGCAGAACATCTCCCTCTGCAGTTTTATGCAATAGTTCTCTGTATTTCATCAAGTGTAAGATTGCCAAGGCAAGGGGGTTGTGTTTTTAGATGGCAGCCCAAAGAGGTTTGGTTTGCCTCCAGAGGCTTTTAGTTTATTCTTCTCTATATTTTGTGAATGGTTCTGTGAAACACATCTGGATGGTTTTTAAGAAGAATGGTCTGTTTTGACTCAATTGCATCTCAAAAGCACTTGGGCCTCACAGTTTTGTACTTGAGGCAGTTTTACACTCTTCTTGGAAATGAGTACGGAGAAGCAGCAGCCCCTGTTGTGTGCCATGACTTCTCTGCGGTGTACCAGATGGGGAAGGGACAGGACAAGCAGGCAGGTGTTGGTGTGGAGATGAACACAGCAGCAGCTGGGCCAGGGCCTTTAACAGGGCTGAGCTGTGTCAAGCTGCACGTTGGTGAGCACACGTTTTCTACACCGTGATCACAGCTCTGCTGAGGTGCTACATGTTAGTGGATGTGGCCCAAAGGAAAACAAATGGTTCTAGAGCACCCAGCTGTGTCTTTTAGGTGTTGCTGTTGGAAAAGAGGGACAGACCTGTGGGCCTGCGTTTGGTTAGTTTGAGGGTTTTTGATTGAAAATTCTTTTGCATCTACTGCTTAGCCGCTGCTGCTGCTGCCCAGGGGTACTGGACTCACAATGGCTGGAAGCAGCACAGCAGTGGAAATCAGGAGAACATAGCAGTAGCTTTAAGCTGTTTACATATGTAAGAAAAAGGATGAAAGTAACTTTTGGGTGTTTTATGCATGAGCAGCAAGAGATAATAAAGGTTAGGTACTGAGAACTTGGCTTTTATCATTGCATTCCTAGGATTGGGACTTATGAAGTTTGAATTAAAATAAGGAGAGAGATGAAGGGTTTGTGGGTTTCAGTGAGGTTTTTTCCCCCAGTTTATTAGTACCATTCCAAGTTGTACTTTTAAATGAACATGAAGCCATTTAAAATAACTCCTACTAAAGTTGAAGTGATACTGCTTGGGAAGCAGGAATGGCACCTTGTTTATGCTGCACCTGCTGCTGGCAGTAGCAAACCCATTGTCTCTAAGGGAGAATGAAATATACGTCAAAGTATATTTTCCTTTTTACAACATTTGCTGCAAAAGGTCTAAAGAGGGTTCTCTCCTTTGCGTTCTGTGCACATGAAAGGCTGTAAAATTGCCATCATAAAGCTAAATGTAGGAACATGTGCTCAGATCTTCATGACTGCCACCACAGCATCAAATCTCAGCGTGAGGGTTGCCTCAGGGGACCAGCCACACCCCAGGTGCCGCCTTGGAAACAGTCATCAAAGATTACACAGACTATGCTGTGAATTAATGTTAATTAGATCTTAATAGAAATTTATGGATGGGCGAAAACCAAAATAACTTCTTTTATCATCCTGGCACTTTCAGTTGAAATGAAAGGTTGTTTCCTTCTGGTAACCGGAGTTGTGAATTCCTGATCTGCTGTAGTGCTCTAGAGAAGATCAGAGCGTAGAGCTGCATCAGTAACAGCCCTGATTGGCTGGGTGAGGGCAGGAGGCTTTTGTCAAGTACTGAATGAAAAACTGCTTTGAGGGGTTTGCTTTGTGCTAACAAAAATTAAAATGAGGCTAAGTATTAACATTTGGACCTATCCAGAATACTGGACAATGCTTAATTGATATTTACTCTGTTAAGTAGTTGTTAACTTCATGTTTTCTTCTTCTTAGGCTTAGCAGATAGGTTTGAAGAATATCCAAAACTTAGAGAGCTCATCAGATTGAAGGATGAGCTGATATCTAAATCTAACACTCCTCCCATGTAAGTGTTCTTGTGGAAAATGCCTTTCTTCTCCAGACCTGTTTGAAGTTAGCTGTCTGCTTTGCAAATCTCTTATCTTCAGCACCTGCTTAGAATTTACATTCTCTCTTTCTGTTTGTGTATACAAATGAATCAATTGAAGCATAGAAGAATAAGATCACTCTGGTTTTGTTAGTTTAATCTAGATGTTTAATGCAGTGTATAAACTAGATTTTCTTTCCAGTGTGTGATTATTTATAGTCTCTATAGCTTTGATTTTTTTAAGACCAAATTGTCAACTGATTTGGCTGCAGCCTTTAATTTGGGAACTAAAAGAATATCATGTGGTGGTGAATCTCATGTTATGTGGTTTATGATAACAATAAGAAGGTGATAACAATAAGAAGGTTTATGATAACAATAAGATAACGATTTAAAAATTGGCCTCTTAACATAACCTTAGCTTTTCTTGTAGCAGCTGGTTTTTGTATAGTGTTCAGCCATTATCTCAGTGTCCATCAAGCACATGTTACTGTGGAGTTGAAGACAAAAATGTTTAGGCTGACTGAAAGTCATTTGTCCTTATTGACTTGGAATTACCTCTGAGTTTTTGCTGAATGTCAGACACAGCCTCGGTGTGCAGCGTGTTACTCCAGGGATTCCGACCCCTGAACTTAACCTTATGCTTGTCATGTGCAGTGGTCTTAATCTGTACCACAAAAATCCACCTTATTTAGTGACAGTCAAATAAAACACCATGAAAACGTTGTCTGAACAACTGAGTGCAAGCTGCAGAACTCAACCTGCTCTTTTAAATAGGCATGTTTTGGTCATAAAGTACAAAAGGGGGAAAACCAGTAATCAAATGCTGCCTTCTGACAACACCAAGTACACGTATGGAATCTCTTCCACACACTTTTTGGGAAGGGGGAAGGTGGTGAACAGCTTTACTAAGGAATTAGTTAAAGGAATTTAGGGGAGGGCAGTGTGATTTTTTGATGGTGATAGAGCAGTGAGTGGTGTGCAGGTGTGAAGGAGAGTCATAAGAGTACGTGTGAGCGTGTATTTAGTGGAATCAATGTGGGGGGGAAATAGTGCTTGGTACAGGAATAGAGAAATACATTTCTCTATGTATAAATAGTAACAGTGTTTCCAGTAGTTAGAATCTTTGGAATCATTCTAAAAGTATGCCACTTTCCCAGTTAGCCAGGCAGTGAGTGTTTGCTTCTTAAATGTTTATGTTTCCTCCTATTATAGTCCATGGATGTACAGAAAGTGCAGTGAGTCTGCACTAGGTATTGTTGTACAGTCTGTGTGGGCATCTGTTTCCTGCTTGCCAAGTTAGAATCCTAAAAACTGCTTATTAAGACTACTTAAAAAACACAGTGCAATAGCATCCAGCCTCAATTAAGTGAGGATGTGTAATGGATCTCATCTAGATTTAGAGCGTGTTACAGCCCACCCAGGAGACCCTGCTCTTAACTGGCTGCACAGAAGTGCTGTGTGGAGTGATAGTTCTCAGGCCACTGTTGCACCTTGTCCAAGCACTCTGGCATCTTCTGTTCAAACAGGTACTTGCAAGCAGACTTGGAAGCCTTTGATATTAGGGAACTGAAGTCCAAATTTGATGTGATTCTCTTGGAGCCACCACTGGAAGAATATTACCGAGAGACTGGCATTACTGCCAATGAAAAATGCTGGACATGGGATGACGTAAGTACCTTTAAGAACGTTTCATACATTTGTTTAAGCAAATATTTTCAGGGTTTAATTTAGTAAATGCAGCTTTATGTTCTCTCTGAGCCTGGCTGAACACTTGAACCTAGTAATAGTGGGTTTACTCTCTGCCCTTACGTTCACTGAGCTTTCTGTTTGATTTTTGGCTGTTGAAATACCGAATGTCCATTGAAAAGATTCCCTTGTTTCTTGAAATTCTTGAGATTCTTAAGGCATGCTTTTTAATATGCTGGTCTTCTAGTAAAAAGTGCAGGTAAATTTGCTTTACTGACATTCCTCCATTGTCCAAATATTGATTGAGTAGGAAATTTTAATGGTCAAACCAATAATAATCCCTAGAAACTTAACAAAATAGATAAACCTCACTTGTGGAAGTCTTCCTCTTGTATTTAATCAAAAATGGTGCCTTGCAGTGCTGCCCAGGGAAGAAACATTCCATCCTAACAGAAAAACTGGAATGTTGGAGGCAGGACTCATCCTTCTAGTGTGGAGTTACATCCTCTTAGAATGGCTCCTACTGCATTATTTGTTCTCGGAGTGGCACTGAATGAAGCTTGATTTGATGTGTTAGCAAGTTAGGCATGAATCCTTTCAACTTGTGATGACTAACAGATGCTTTGCATCCAAAGTTATTTCATCTTAAATGTTACTCATTTGCCGTTGTTGAACCACTGTCCTCATAAATTCTGGCTGCTTTTCCTGAAAGTGAAAATTGAGAGAATGTCTTTCCTATTTAGTGATAGGAATTAAGCTGGGATTTTTCAGATGTCTTCACAACCTTCATGGAAGTACTTACAGAGAGGAAAAGAAACAGAGTACTGTTGCTTCTGTAGTAAATATTTTTTGCTGCCAGTTGAATGATAAAACGAAGCAGAGATATGAGGAGGAGATCATGTGGGTTGTATTGGTCTTTTAAGTCTAGAATTTCCCATACAGGTAGAACTTCTGTTTGTGATGGTTTCATCCCAGCCAGTGGCCCAGCCCCAGGCAGCTGCTTGCTCACTTCCCCACCAGTGGGATTGAGGAGAGAACTGGAAGGGTGTAAAAGGTGGAAAATTCAAGCCTTGAGACAAAGACAGTTTAATGGGGAAAGCAAAAGCCATGCACACAAGCAAAGCAAAAGGAATTATTTCCTTGCTGCCCTTGGGCCCCCACCTGTGCTTCCCAATGGTTACTGGGACAATGCCTCAAGACTTAGTATTCTTCCTGATACAACTGGTGATTTGTATTTAATTCAGATATACTTCTATTGCACTTATTGTGACTAGATAATGAAATTGGAAATTGAAGAAATCGCGGCCCCAAGGTCATTTGTGTTTCTGTGGTGCGGCTCGGGCGAGGGTCTGGATCTCGGCCGAGTGGTAAGATGTTGTTTTAATTCAATTTATCAGGGACAGGCTTAAGAGTTTATTTTTATCTTTGACTTTTCCCCGTATGGAATTCTCAACCCTAACTACTGAGGGATGTGTTGTTACTGTGTTAGAGGATATGTGATTTTAAATGGCGTTAACTGTTTAGATCCTGTAAATGTCCCGATGAGTCATTGACTATGTGAGGAAGCATAATTCCTTGGGGTCATGGTTTTGATGTATGTGTGTTGGCAGAGGAGCAGGTTGCCAAGTTACAACTTTTTTAACAGAAGTCTCAGTAGTTTTCTGCCAGAAATAGTCATGCTAGGAATGTTTCATATTTCATAAACTGAGATACAATTGTCATCTTTCTGCATGCGAGGGAAACACTGCTTGTGTTGGGGATGCTGCACTAAGAATTCCCAGTTGGCTCCTGCTGTGCTGAAACATGATTTAGTTCTAGCAGTGCTTTCCATGAAAACAATTCACAGACAACTGTTTAAGGGCAGCCTGTGATTACTGATCCGTTTGCTTTGGCTGTTCCTCGGTCTGAAGTTGGCCAGATAGATTGGGTTTGGTCATAGACAGGTTTGCAGTAGCTGGACAGTCCTTGAACAACAAAAGTCAAGGGCCTAATCAGGTCTTCTGATGTTTTTGTGTAGCGTGAACTGTTTGACTTGTTTGTAACATATAGTGTCTGCGCAAATGGGGTTACAGAAGATGTGAGGACATTTGCTGGATTAAAACAAATAAGAACAACCCTGGCAAGACCAAGACTCTAGACCCTAAGGCTGTCTTCCAAAGAACCAAGGTAAAGGATTGGCTCCATTCCTCCTCTCTTTCCATTCTGTCTCTCTGTGCTGATGACACACCCGGTGTTGGTGACAGGCTTGTGAGAAAGCCAACAGGAGGACTTCCAGGTTCTGTTCCACATTTTATGGAACTAAACGTAGCAATAGATTTTTACTAAATTCAGTGTCAAAAGAAGTCTTTAAATATGTAGGTTTTAACTGAGTCTATTAATAAAACACAACTATAGAAGATTGGATCTTGGTTCTAAATGCACACGAGGTGTGTGCCCAGAGCTTGGACCAGGGAGAGATCTGGGGGAGCAGAGCATCTCCCGCCTTCCTGGAGGTGATTGTATAGCACAAGTGATATAACAGGTCAGCTTGGTTTAAACCAAACTTTTTTTTTTTAAGATGTTTTGTGGAGGATGTGTATTGAAGGAAGTGCAGAGAAAAAAAAGTGTTCTGGTTTGCGACTCAAATCTCTGTTGTTCAGAAACTTAGAGAAATGTAAATGGGACTCATAAATAATTGGTTTGGGTATATGTGAGTGTAACTGGCAGTTTTACTGAGTACAGAGAGCTGGTTGGCAGTTATTAATTTCAAGTGTCAGGGAACCTCAAGACTCCTTCCTCATTCATTAATCATTCATTAGCATTAAACATCCTCTAGTCTGTCTCAAACTGGCCATTGTTAGGAGTACAAACTTCCCTTTAGGATATCTGTAATCTTTCTTTGACTTGCATTTACATTAATCTGAAGTTTGTTTGAAAATGTGTTGTATCAGTTATAAATATTTATAAATATTGTGTGTTTATTGCATACAGTATTGCAGATATGTGCAGTTTGCTCATGAGGGCAAGGTTAAAACTAACACAGGGCAAGGTTAAAACTAACAAAGGAGAATTTGAGGGGACTTTGTTTAGCACAGAAAAATAGTTTCCGGTATGGGGGAATTCCTGTGTTTATCGAGCGAGAGTTGGGCTGAGGTCACTGTTTGTGATAAACAGTGAAAATGGGGTGAGTTTGCTCTGACTAAACAAACACTGCTGGCAAGCTGTGCTTGACAGTGCTTAGAGCAGCAAATGTGTTCTGTTCTGTTTGGCTGAGGCATCTCGCCATGGATGCTCGGTGCTGGGCCACCTGTCAGAGAATCCCAGTGTTGGTAAGTGACATGCTGTGTGGTGTGCAAGTAAAATGTTTGGGATAGTTCTCCTAAGGACTAGACTGAGGAGGCTTGGCTCGGTGGGTGATTTGCTTAGTAGTATTCTGCCTTTCACTTAGGTAAATTCCAGGTCCAAACCCATGTTGCATGGGTGCGATACCATCTGCACCGATTTGACAGGTCTGATGTTATGCCTTTCATGTTTACCCACTAACTCTGCAAACCCTTTCCAAAGTTTGGGAATGATTAAGTGCTTTTGTCTGCAAGTGTTTCCTGAGCCATCTGGTGCCGCTTACTGAGTCAGAGCATTTGATCCTGGGGAACAGCGCTCATCCAAGATTGATATTCCCAGAAAAAGAGCTCTGAAAAGTATGTAGGAGCCTCTTTTCATCCTGGAACAATCCTCATTCATGGGTGCCACATACCACTCACTTAAATTGGTCTGCAGTGTTGTAGAAGGAAGGAAAGCAATGGATGTTACAACTCAAGAAAACTTCTAATGCTGGTGAGCTGCCTGAGAGTGCACTGACAGTGTGATAGTGGTTGTGGGGTTTTATGCAGTACTATCTTCTAGAAGGGAATCTGAGGGGAATTCTGAGGGCTACTTTATTAACAGAGGTACAGAATGAAAAAGTACATCTTATTTCCACTGTCTGTTTTGTGACTGAAAACTTTTAAAATTGTTATATGAATAAAGTTAGGATCAGAATGCTAAGACAGGTATTAATCATAATTAATAACCATTCCTTGCTCTTGCCATCACGTTTTTCTCTTTTGCCTTGTGGAGACTTCTCAGCCTTTCCAGCCTAAAGTTCTGTAATTGAAGTCCAAATAGTGACTTCAGCCTTGATTTGAGTTTTACCACCTTGTAGTGTAGTTTATCAAGCTTCAGCTTGAAGTACTGCTCTGCTTTGTTCTCAAATGGCTCCTTTGGTAGCTCCAGCTTTTGTGCTCTAGTTCATCTTTCAGACTTTTCTCTCCTGTGAGAGTGGGCTGTGCACAGAACTGCCCTTGCTGTCCCTTGTGCTGACCTGGCACAGCAGTAAGTGTGACAGGTGGCAGCTCTGTGTGTCTGCAGGAGCACTGCCTCATGGGCATCAAGGGCACCGTGCGCCGCAGCACCGACGGCGACTTCATCCACGCCAACGTTGACATCGACCTCATCATCACCGAGGAGCCTGAAATTGGCAACATAGAGAAACCCGTGGAGATTTTTCACATCATTGAGCACTTCTGCCTCGGGCGACGGCGGCTGCACCTCTTCGGAAGAGACAGCACAATTCGACCAGGTAACTGCTGTGTTGGCTTTGATCAAACGGTAAAATGCATTTCAGGGTCCTAGAGAGGTTTCCACGTCTATGTCACAGGTCAGACAGCAGGCCTCAAGGAGATACATTTCTGGTGTACGTGAAGATCTGTCAGTCACAGAACTGTTGTTTGTTTATGGCAACTGTCATTTCTGTAATTTTTCCAGAAAAGAGATTTTTGTTAAGCAATATTTTTGCCCATCCACATCCATGTGTTTAATTCATCAGTGAGCATAACAAAATCCAGTTGAGATTCCTTTTCTGCCATACGTTTACGCTTCTCAGAAAAGTGATTTCTTTCCCCAACTGATTTTCAACCCCTGTGAACTTAGTGCTCTTGCCAGTGTCTGAAGACGCAGTATCTCAGAGTTGGTGCTGCATCTGGCAAGATGCAAAATGTAAGAAATACGTGGATCAGGACGCATTGTTCAGGTATTCCTTCAGTGCTGCTGCCAGTGGATTCTTGTGTGTCAGTGTCTCACAGCGTGAGGTTACTCTGGTTGAACTTCTGTATTTTTTTAAAACACTGTTGTGGTGTAAGGACAAGTCGGAAGAAGGGGTAGGGGTTTGTGGAAGCACGATGTGAGTGTTGCCACAGTCATATGTAATAAAAAATTTTAAAAAAAGGAAAATAGGCCCTTAGAAATATTAGACTGAAATCTTACCTTGCAACAACTCTAGAGGTGACTTTTCATTCTGTTCAGTGCCACTGATGTGTAGGTGAGTGTTTGTCCCTGTCACTTGAGTGTTCGTTTACTGGGAGAAGTTCAACAGTGGCCTTGGAGCCTGAAGTTTGTTGTTGCTTCTGCTGACTGTGGTTTTGTTCCCGAGGTTGGCTGACAGTGGGACCCACGCTCACAAACAGCAACTTCAACGCAGAAACGTATTCCTCATACTTCATGGCTCCCAATTCCCACCTGACCGGCTGCACCGAGGAGATCGAGAGGCTGCGACCCAAGTCCCCACCGCCCAAGTCCAAGTCTGACCGGGGCGGGGGTGCTCCCAGGGGAGGAGGAAGAGGAGGGACTTCGGCGGGACGGGGAGAAAGGGGCAGGGAGAGGAACAGAACCAACTTCCGCGGTGAGCGGGGCGGCTTCAGAGGGGGCCGTGGAGGGACCCACCGAGGGGGCTTCCCCACCCGCTGAGGAGGTGACGGCTGCTTCCCCCCACCTACGCCTTGTCTGGGAATCTTTCCTGTAGTCTTGTTTTTCCTACAGTGAATTCCTCTGGGGACTTAAGCTAGGTCACTTTTACAATTGTTTTTGGTGCACGCCGTTCCAGACAGTCGGCCTTGCATTCTGGCACGGCCCCTCACCTGGCCACGGCCTGCGTGGGCAGCACTGAACTCAGAGCAGCGAACACCAGCCCTTCACACCATGGGTAGGACGGAAATTACCTCCCTGCTCTCCCCTTAGGAACCTTGCAAGGTGGAGACTTCTTTTTCAACTTCATTTTCTCCAAAACGTGGATTCCTGCTCCGTCTTTGGAGGTTTGTGTTTGGACCGGCTTGCATTAATACGGTGGAGCGGGCATGAAATGCAGTTCTGAATTGCATGGCCACGGCAGACTTGCTGTCCTGTGGAAGAAAAAGTGCTGTGTCTGTATTGACACCTGTTTTAACTTCTCTGAAACCAAGGATCAAATGAAATAAATAGAATTCTATTTTTTCTTACTTGGTTTAAACTTCCCAAATTATTCCTGGGACTAGGAAAAGGTTAATTTTTAATTTGTGGTGTAGATGCACTCACCTGTCGTGTCAGTAGTGGGGAGAGTGGTAATTCCGTGCAGTTGTGTGTTGTCCTCCCTGGAAAGCACCAAGTCGTGCATTGATGTGCAGCCCAGAAGTTGTGCACAGGTCTGGGTTGCTCCTTGAGTGGGGATTTCCCCCCAGTGTGTGTCGGTAACACCTCGTTCCATGGGAGGGAAGAGCAGTGTCACTGCAGAGTGATCCCAACAGTCGCTGGAGCGAGGGTTGCACACGGGAGGGGGTGTGAGAGTGTGACCGCCTGGTGACAGGGAACGCTGATGGAACCGAGTGCTCCTTTGCCTGCGGGTGTTGCACACATTTGGGAATGGCTGTTGCTGAGCCAGTGCAGCGTGGAAAAACAGTGACCCCCTTCCCTGTGTACAATGTCCCTTTTTAGCAGAACCACAACTCTGAACTTCTTGTGCGGTTCTTGGTAGGCTGAACAAACCCGGCTTTTGATGTCTCAGGGTCTTAGGCGTGGGTTTTGGAAAACTGGTGTTTAAGTCTGAATGTTTCTCTTAAACCCAGCTTTTAAATAACTGTCCTGTAAAACAGTGGATTATTAAACGTGTTTATCAAAGCTGATGTTGAACTATCTTTCTTAATATTTTGTGGGTTTGTTCTCCTTGAGGTTTGGGAATTGCTAAGTGGTTTCCTCTGTGCTGTTGCAGACAGGAACTGTTCTTTTGAAGATTTTGATGGGCTGGGGAACTCTCTGGCTTTGGTGTTTAGCAGGGCATTGCCGTAGTGCCAATGGAAACTGCTTGTTGTTCGGAGCTTGTTTCTTCCTCTGTCATGTATGCACATCTGGAGAGTGACCGGATTTGGGGATGGGGAGTTTTAAAGGTGATGTTCATCTGGTCATTGGTGAAGTCTGCCACAGGCTATATGGAGCAGCATCTGAGAGCAGGTAAATGCCCTAGTAGGGACACCTTTTTTGGTTGATTTTTGCCCTAATTGTGTTGTTATTCAAAAAGTAAAGACACTTTACCTTAGGACCACTGCTTTTTGTACCAGGGACAAATATTTTCTTGTTTTTCAATTAGTAGAAAATGTTAATTTCCATTTCCCCCTTTGAATTACATGCCCAATGTTGGTAGTTCAGTGAATGTGCTGCTCTTAACATACACTTACACTAAGTGGAAGAGGAGGGTCAAAACCAGCTGGATCTGATGTGCTTCTGTATCAGTTGGCAGAAGCTGCGGTGCTGCCCAAGGCTTCACTTACTGCAGAAAGTAGTGGCAGTGATGGAGGTCTCTTGGTTCTTCCCCTCAAAGCAGAAATAGCTCAGTTACTGTAAGGAAAAAAAGCGACTGTTAGATTAGAGCTGTCTGGATGGACCATCTTTGCCAGCAGTGTCTGACGTCCATGTTGTTAATGAGCAACTGATGGAATGTTTTAATTGAGGTTAATGGGCAAGGAACTCCACCTCTGCACTTGTGCTCCATGAGGAACAGCACTGCCCCTGCTCATCAGAAGGTGGCATTTCAGCGGTGACAGGCTGACAAAGGCTGCACAGGTAAGGCAGCAGTGCAGGGCTGTGCGCTCCCAAATCTTGGTCCATGTCCTTGTGGGGACGGAGATAAGACTTGGGAGGTACTGGAGTGAGACACAGTCCCACGCACCCCATTATGCAGGAAGAGCATCCAGCCATTTTCTTAGTCACTGGGATTTATAGAAATGGTGACTAGAGATGAAAAGCTTTTAATTGCAGTAGTAGCTGTCAGTTAATTTCTCACTTGTAGCACTTCCAGAGGAAGGGGAGGCTAAGGCTCAGAATCACTGAGCTGATGAGTATTTCACTTATCATAAGTAAATAAAGACTTAATTTGAGCAAGCTCTCCTGTAAGATAAAAAGCCCAATGAGTTTCTTCCTTTCCCCTTTTACTAAATGCATAACGCCTCCCGTCCGACTTGGGGTGCCTGTCTAGATCTTGCCATGTCTTTCCATTCTGGAGGAGACTTAGAGTCCTTGGATTATCTCGCACGCTGTGAATTCAGTGAAGGATTCGACACCTGCACTGACAAGGTACTCGGGATGTGCCAGCATTTGGCTTCAGAGGGAATTTAGGACCCCGGTCACGCGTAGATCATTGTGTGTAAATGGGCCATCAGCTGGAGATTTCTGTGCCCTCTCTGACAGTGCTGGCTACGAGAAGCTGCCTGGAATGCTGGTGCGCGGTGCTGAGCTGTGCAGGTTGGTTCTCAAGCAGTTTCGAAAACAAAAAACCAGTGTCAGAAGAGCCACCCCCTCTGTGCACAAAAGGCAGATGACACCTTCTGCAGCCAGGGCACCCTGGCAGTAGCACCAGCATGCCTGTAGTTCTTAGGGACATCTATCAGACATGACAGAATGTGCTATTCATCCTAACATCATAAACTCCTGTAGTCTGTAGAGAGGGAAGTGAGGTTTAACAACAGAGAACTGCTCTTGAATAGAGAGGTCACAAGGAATGCCACAGCAATAGCAATTGCCATATAAGTAATGTCATTTGAGACAAAAATGAAGGCACAGTTATGTAATTTTAAATGTGCATTTGAGGTTTGTGAAATATTGGTATTGGCAGAACTTAGGTTTAAAATATATGGGGTCTTTGGGCTTAGTTATGGCGGGATTTTAAAATTTCTTTTTAGTTAGGTTTACTTTAGTTTTTAATAGGGTTAAATGTGTTTTTTTGTTATGTTAGTAATAGAAATAGGTTTTGTTTTTATAAGTTGTGATGGGATTGGTGTGTACTGCATACTGGCGTTGAATAAGGTTTCATATTTTTGTGGTTCTGATGTGTTAGGTTAATGAATTTATATTATCTAAATTTTAGTTTAAAACAAATCAACATAAATTTAAAAATAAATATAAAATAACTATAAATATACAAATGTGAATATAAAACATTAGTGCTAACTAGAAATGAAATATATATAAATATCATATATGACAAAGAATA
>VXAX01000095.1:553932-569535 GCA_013399835.1 Leptocoma aspasia | reverse complement strand
CTTCCTGTGTCCCTTCTGAACAGTCTGTGGCCATTGTTAGTCACACTCCATTGTGGGATCCATCCCACTGAGTTTCACAAGGTCAGAACTGTCCAGCAGCACAGTGGCTTCCAACTCCTCCTGTTTGCTGCCCATGCTGCATGCCCTGGTGTAGGGGCACCTCAGCTGGGCTGTCAGACACAGCATCTTCCTGGTGGAAAACCCCTTAATTCTGACAAATCTCTATGCTTGCTCTAGTTTCTCTGAAATCTTGGTAATAACATTTTTTCAGAGCTTTCCCATATTAGCATTTTTCCAGAAATTTTTATCCGGAATCGCATGCTGCTCTTCAGTTGTTCTGCGGGCCTTTTCACGCGTAGTACTGGAGAGTATTAATGGTATCCACACCTGCCAAATTACTGGTTAAGTCCTGTGCTGTTGTAATTTACAGCGTGACAGTGATGATGACGATGACGATGATGACCGAAGCACCGATCGAGAAGATGGACCATTGGAAGAGCAGATAGAGCGCTTGCAGGAAAAAGTAGAGTCAGCCCAGAGTGAGCAGAAGAATCTCTTTCTTGTTATATTCCAGGTAATGATGGTCAAAGTCTCTTCTCAGTTTAGGTTTTGAAGTTACTTGATCTATAAGCTTTCAGCATCACTACTATCTTGGGCATTTTCTTGGAATAAGAATATGGAAAGGGGTTGATGACTTTACCGTGGGTTAGAGTCAATTCAGATCATTCCTCTGCAAAGACTGGCTTGGATTAGGATCTGATGAGTTTCAAGTGCTTAGTAGGAGAGGAGTTCTGCTAGCACACAATTTCCTGAACAACCAGAAGGTAACTGGTTTATTTTCACACTAAATTCTGTGTTTGCCAAGCAAAATAATTACTCTCACAGTGCTGTTCAAAGTTTCTGACACCCAGATCCTTTTACCTTAGGTTAGGGTTTTTGTTTAATTTGATGAGGCTGAGTAAGTTTGGGTTTTTTTCCCCTCTATTGCAGCGTTTCATTATGTTGTTAACGGAGCACTTAGTGCGCTGCGAGACTGGTGGAATTGATGTATTTACACCTTGGTACAAGAGCTGTATAGAGAGGTTGCAGCAGATCTTCCTACAGGTAAGTTTAATTTCTCAGTTTGGCAGGGTGTTGGTGGGGCCATGCTTAATTGGGAAAGCTGGGTTGATGGAGGGCTGAGCGCACCACGAGAGCAGCAGTAGGTGGCAGCAGCACATTTTCCCCAGAGGCTGGTGTGGGGCCAGGTCACAACTCTCTGGCTCTGGCCAAATCTCTGCTACAGTCTGGTGGAGTGACTGATCCTGAGTGGGGAACTTCCTCACTGTAAGCATACTGCAAAAGTATTTCAAGACGTGATTATGAATTTCACCGACTTCCACTTAACTGTGTTTTTAGTAAGGGCAAAGTTGTGAACAAACAAGAATGCTAAAATAGACATGTTTTAAATAAGTGAATTAAAACGTTGCATGATTCCTTTTAGTGAGGTGCGTAAATATGTATTAAACATTATTTTTGAATATTTGTTTAATTAAATAGTTAATAAGCACCAGTGGCTGGATGAAAGTGATTAGTGACAGGAAGTTACACCTGTGTGAGCACAAGATGTGTTGAAGAATGGGAGGGGTGGTGTAATTCTCCCTTGAGATGAGTCCTTCCCTGGTAGTAGATGTATGTCTTCAGAGGAAAGGAAATACCATGATTTTCCTAAGATACCTGCAGTGACATTGTGTCCTGCACACAGTTCAGAATCTGTGAGTGAAGAGCTATAGGGAGCACATGGCAGGATTTCAGCACAGGCTTCGTTCTTGCAGTCAGCAGTGCCTCTACATTATGCTTTTCTTATCCATGTCTGCTACGTTGTGGAAATTAAATGTGCTAAACAATTCAGATAAGAGCATTTGTGGTTCTTACATATCTTGACTTCTCTGCCTATTCTGATATAAATGTAAAAACAGTAAACATATGTGGTTTGTTTTTGTTTTTTTTTATCTGCCAGCACCACCAGATAATCCAGCAGTACATGGTGACACTAGAGAACCTCCTGTTTACAGCTGAACTGGACCACCACATTCTGGCTGTGTTTCAGCAGTTCTGTGCTCTGCAGGCCTGAGGGATCATCCGTGGACAGAGTCTTGTTTGCAGGACTTTAGTGAAATTTAATTTTTTTTAATGGCAAAACTTAACATGGGGATGGAAGAATTTTTTTTACTAAAACTGGCTTTCATGTGCTCCTATATAAAACAATAGAGTGTTCTAAAAATACACAAACTGTGTAAGCATTGTAAGCCTTAAAAGATATGACTAATAGGGGATATTTGTGAAGTAAAGTATTGATTCTTTTTGTTGTCTTTTAATTTAGTTTGACTCTTCTCTTCATGATAGTAATTTTATTTCTCCCCTCTTGCCTATATGAAAATAAAAATCAGGCACACTCCTTCCCCAAAAAAAATCCCTAACCTCACAACAAAAAAAGCCAACCCCAAGCAATTGAATTTGTTACCTCTGCTTATCCCTGAAATCAAATTAATTGCAGAAATGAGGAACAATTCATAGTGTTTTGTGAGTATGAAAGGGGATGCACCTTCTCAGTGAGCAGTGGGTTAAGTTCTCTAGTATATGACATAGGAAAACTGTCTTAACTTTGGGCATGTGAAACACGTTTTCAAAGTAGCATAGAGTATACAAATTTGTTTTATTACCAAGCCAGATAGGTTTTCACAGTGTAAAAGAACATGTAATACAATTGAAATATGTTTTTTTTATGTATTGTCTAGTGTCTTATTACAGTATCTGTAAACAGTCAGTAGAGAAACTTCATGGACCACTTCTGAAAAATGCAATTCTTTTTGCATTGTGGTCAAGAAATCATGAACTGCTCTTGGTAGCAGTCTTCACTGATAAAAGAGACAGTAAGCAAGAGTTGGAGTGGAACAAACTTCTGACTTCCATGCTGCAAGCCTTACCTGGGTGTTGGGAGCTCCAGCCCCAGATGCCCCAGACAGTGCTGAGCTTGTTTTTTTCTTTCAGCCTGTAACTCATTGGACTGTCACATTGGCACTGGGCTGGGCCTGCAGGATGTCAGAAATCTTTCTCAGTGACAGTGGATGAACCAAGTGCTCTCACCTCATCTGGCTTGGCAACAACTGCTGCATCTTCTACGCTTCCCTCGCTTTAAAATGTGACAGCAGCACGTCGCTCCCATGTCTTCAGGAAGTGTTTTAATGCTGAATTAAGTGATACATTACAGGAGGCTTAGACTGAGAGCACAACTGAAAATAGAGCAGGCTCAGTTTTGAATTAGGCCAGTAACATGAGGTGCATAAGAGCCAAACCAGAGTGTTCTGTACCACAGTGAGCATCAGTGAACAGCAAAGATGCTGCCTTAGGTGCTCAGGTCTGTCAGCATGCAGGGGGCTTCCAGGCTGTTTGTGGTCTCTTCACTTTGCAGGTGAATATTTTAAAGGATTTCATACCCAGTGCTATTTAGTTTTAGCTTAGGAAATAAAGTGCTTTGAGTAATTTTGTTCCTGTACAAATTATTTTTTTAGGTATTATACCTAGAAATGCATTTCATATGTACATTGACCAATGACCTCCTGACTAAGCAAGGAGGGTAAAAAATTGAACATTTTGCTTTGACTGTTCATCTGACTTTTGTGTGTGGCCTGTAGCAATCCTGTATACGCTCACAGACTTAGATCTGTTACTTCTACTTTTTCTGCTTGCCCTTTCTGACTTGACTGATTTCCCCCCCCCACCCCCCAGTCTTTCAGGGTGTATTGTTATTTGTTGTAAATTTGCTTTATGCAAGGATTTTGTCATGCATGGAGTTAAGCTTCAGATCTTTCTCTGTTAATGTTCTTGAGTAATCATATAGGGTTTCTTGTTGTTTTTTATTTTTAGGAAACATTTAATACTTTAAAGGTTTTAATTGGAGTTTAATAGTTTTTTCACTGGCTTGGGTCAGTATCAGTTCTGATATTAACTAATGGTGACGGTTCTGACTATAAATGTGACTTCTGTAAAACTGGTAATGCAGTTAGAACTTGCAAACCTGTAACTTTCTTTGAGCCTTGACAAATACTGATGCTGGGGATACAGTTGAAAATGCTTGAGTATAATCCTGTGTTTTAAAACCAAATAGCAATGTCTTTCAAAGTTGATTTAACTTCCAATCATGCCAAGCTTTGAGCATGGGCTTTGATTGCATTTCTTGAGTCTATTGGACACCTTCAGCTTCTTTTAAGTCTAACGGTGTTCACCTGACTTGACTGGGAAATTGGCTGGATCTGTAGGAAAGAGAGTGAAATGCTTATGTAGTTACGCCAGCAGCTAACTGGAGAAACTTGGAACTGCTGAAATATGAAGTGGATAGTGTAAAGATGCTGTAGAAATGTGGTGTGGTTGGAAAAAAATGCACACATAAAGACAAAAATAAATGAAGGTGAAGCAGGTTGCTGCTGAGAGTGTTTGTCCAGTCTTTTTGGGGGATGCTGAAGCAAAGTTGTCATGCTGGGTTATGCTGGTGTTAAATGCAGAGGGGTCTGAAGCAGTTTTGTTTCCCAGGACTGGTACCCTGGAGTTTTGTTTCCCAGTGCAGCTACCCTGGCTTAACACACAAGCCTTCACCTCCTTGCACTACAGCTGGTCTAACACAGTACCCTACCTGCAGCCACGTGAAGCAAGCATATGTGCTGCTAGGTGCAAGGAGGTGCTGATGTAGAAATTCTCCTTCTCCCTTGTCACCTTTTGTCCTCTGGGAAAGGGAAGTGCTGCTGCAGGAGGTCAGGAGGGTGTGGGCTCGTGGTGCTTGCTGTGGGGTGGGGCAGGGTGGGCGCTGCAGCACACCCACAGAAGGGCAATAGTCAGTGACCACCCCATCTGTCCCAGAGAGGAGTTAAGAACCCAAGAAAACACTAGGTTGTGAAACCATGACAAGGAGGACTACCTCCAAAAGCCCTGCCAGGACCTGCCTCCCTCCTCTAGCCAAGTCCCCATGCCGCTTTCTTAGGTTTTGCAAGGCTTTAAATCCTGCTCTGCTTGGTGGCCAGGCAGGTTACTGCATAGCTGCAGAGGAGAACATTGAAAAAATGAAGACCTATTTTAGGAAGCATCATCTGCCCTTCTCAGGCACCTTGTCTTTTCTAACAAAACTCCAGAGTCAATTAAGTTGGAAAAGACCTCTGAGGTCATCAAATCCAACCTGTGACTGAATATCTCTNCTAGCCAAGTCCCCATGCCGCTTTCTTAGGTTTTGCAAGGCTTTAAATCCTGCTCTGCTTGGTGGCCAGGCAGGTTACTGCATAGCTGCAGAGGAGAACATTGAAAAAATGAAGACCTATTTTAGGAAGCATCATCTGCCCTTCTCAGGCACCTTGTCTTTTCTAACAAAACTCCAGAGTCAATTAAGTTGGAAAAGACCTCTGAGGTCATCAAATCCAACCTGTGACTGAATATCTCTATGTCAACTAGACCATGGCACTGCCATGTCCAGTCTGTCCTTGACTGGTGACTCCAGGCATGGTGACTCCACCACCTGTGCAGCTCATTCCAATGTCCAGTCACCCCTTGTGTAAAGAAATCTTCCTGATGTCTGACCTGAACATCCCCTGGTGCAGCTTGAGGCCACATACCCTCTTGTCCTGTCACTGGTTGCCCGAGAGAAGAGACTGACCCCCACCTGGCTACAGCCCCCTTTCAAAGAGTTGCAGAGAGGGTAAGGTCACCCCTGACCCTCCTTTTCTCCAGGCTGAACAAGCCCTGTTCCCTCAGCTGCTCCTGGGCTCTTCACCAGCTCCACCAAACANTGTGCAGCTCATTCCAATGTCCAGTCACCCCTTGTGTAAAGAAATCTTCCTGATGTCTGACCTGAACATCCCCTGGTGCAGCTTGAGGCCACATACCCTCTTGTCCTGTCACTGGTTGCCCGAGAGAAGAGACTGACCCCCACCTGGCTACAGCCCCCTTTCAAAGAGTTGCAGAGAGGGTAAGGTCACCCCTGACCCTCCTTTTCTCCAGGCTGAACAAGCCCTGTTCCCTCAGCTGCTCCTGGGCTCTTCACCAGCTCCACCAAACATCTCTGGGCACACTCCAGCACCTCAATGTTCTTCCTGAACTGGGGCCCCAAACAGGACACAAATCTCAAGGTGTGGCATCACCACTGCCAGGCTGGTCACACTATTGCTGATACAGGCCAGGATGCCATTGGTCTTCTTGAACACCTGGGCACACTCCCAGCCAGATGCTGGCCAGCACCTGCATGCTGTTTTCCACTGGGCCTCTTTCCAGTCATCCTGCCCCAGCCTGTAGCACTGCACGGGGTTGTGCAACTTGGCCAAATTGAACCTCACACCTTTGGCCTTGGCCCATTGCTCCAGCCTGTCCAGATGCCTCTGCAGAGCCTTCCTGCCCTCCAGCAGATCAACACTCCCACAGTTTGCTGTCATCAGTGAATTATGCTGAGAATACCGTCCATCTCATACAGATCATCAATAAAGATTTTAAATAGAATTGGGCCAAATACTGATCCCTGAGGAACACCACTGGTGAGCAGCCCCCAGCTGGATGTGACACCATTCATCTCCACTCTCTGGGCCCGGCTGTGCAGCCAGTTTCTAACCCAGCAAAGAGTGCTCCTGTCCAAGCTGTGGGCTGCCAGCTTTTCCAGGAAAATGCTGTGGGAGATGGTGTCCAAGTCTTTGCTCAAGTGTAGGTAGACAACATCCACAGCCCTTCCCTCATCCTCCGGAGAGGTCACCTGGTCATAAAAGGAGATCAGGTTGGTCAGGTGAGACCTGCCTTTCCCAAAATTGTGTTGGCTGGGCCCAATCCCTGTTTTTCCTGCATGTACTGTGTGATTCTTGTAGATGGGCATCACAGTGGCCAACTCAGTCATCCCAGACCTCTCTGGTTATCCAGGACTGATGATAAATGATGCAGAGCAGCTTAGTGAGCTCCCTCAGTGCCCTTGGGTGAATCCCATCTGGTTCCATGGACTTGGGTCTTATGGCTCAGCAGGTCACTAACAACTTCCTCCTGGATTACAGGTCAGTGCTTCTCCCTGTCCCTGTGTATCACCTCAGGATCTGGTTGCCCTAAGGATAACTTTCTGTTAAAGACTAAGGCAAAGAATCCAAGTATCTCAACTGCTGAGATACTTTTCCTTGTCCTTAATGACAATGTCCCCCCATGCGTCCAATAACCAATGGAGATTCTCCTTGACCCTCCTTTTGTTGTTAAAGTATTTATAAAACCACTTTTTCACAGTGGCCAGATTGAGTTCCAGCTGAGCTTTCGTCTAATTTCCTCTCTACATGACCTACCATCATCCTTGTACTCTTTTTGAGTTGTCTGCCCCTTCTTTCAAGGTCATTACCTCTGTTCCCCGAGTTACAGCAGAAGCATCCTGTTCAGCCAGGATGAACAAGAAGACCGGGCCGGTCCTCTTCCATGGTGGCTCATCATCCAGCACACAGGGACAGACTGCTCCTCTGCCTTTCAAGATTTCCTCCTTAAAGCATGGCCAATCTTCACGGGACCCCTTTGTTATTAAGGATGGTTTCCCAAGGGACTCTGAACCAGTGTCCTGCATAGGCCAAGGTCCACCCTCCAGAAACCCAAGGCAGAGGTTTTGTTGACCCCGTTCCTTACTTACCAAGGGTTGAAGGGTCTATCATTTCATGGTCACTGTGCCCAAGATGGACCCCAACCAAATGCCCCACCAGACCTTGTCTGTTCATAAACAGCAGATCTACTAGGCCACTGCCCCTGCTATGCTCATGTTGTAGTTTAGGAATTGTGTTCCCCAGTCTAGCATTTCTACTGAAACACTCCAAACCATGCACAACTTGCTCAGCTCCCCCCAGAAGGAGTGGATGAGAATTAGAGGCACAAAAGGTAAAGATCAAGGATTGAGATAAGAACAATTTACTGGAAACAGCAATGAGGTAAGAAAAGAACAGTATCAACATTGATATTAATATGGTGTGTAAGAAAGACGATCGATTCACATGCAAACTCCCACCCTGTGAAACCCGGTGTTATCCCGACTGGAAAGGACGCCCTTCTGCCCACCCACCCTGTGTATGGTGTGAGGTGGTACAGGGCAACTTCTGGGACTGGGTCATGCCCCTCCTGGCTACTGCAAAAAATAACTGTCCTGGCCAGAACCGGGACAGCTCATTTGCCAGCTGTCCTTTGTCTTCCACACTCCAGGAACCTCCTAGACTACCGCCTCTCCCCTGCTGATGTTTTCAGCCGACATCCCACAAATTAAAGTCTCCCACAAGAACAAGGGCTAGTGATTGTGAAACACCAGCCAGCTTCTTATAGAACACTTCATTTGCCCCTTTATCCTGTCTGGGTGGTCTGTAACAGATTCCCCCTGGGATGTCTGCCTTGTTGGCCTTTCCCCAATCCTTACCCACAGGCATCCAACCTTATCATCCCTGACCTTGAGCTCTGTACAGTCAAAACCCTCCCTAATGTGCAGAGCCATCCCACCACCCCTGCTTGCCCGCCTGTCCCTTCTGAAGAGCTTCTAGCCATCACCATAGCACTCCAGTTACGGAGTCATCCCACCACATTTCCATAATGGCAAATATGTCATAGTTTTCCTACTGAAAATTTCAGTTCTGCACAACCACAGCGGCCAAGGCTCACAAAGGAAGCCTCTAGAGACTTCCCTGAAATCTGGTATATTTACAATGGTAAATAAATGTAGAGCCACACATGATCCTTCACTTCAGAACACGTTCCTTCACTTCAGTAATTCCCCCCACACACCCCAATTCCCCCCACACACCCCAACAGCTACAAGAATGAGAATTTAAACTTCTAAGTAAATTCACCGTGCTGAAAGCAAACACCATTCAGGCGCATTTAAAAGAGCTCTGCCATGCAACGCTACTTCCCTCCTGCCCCAAGGACAGGTATTGACCCTTGCCTTGATCTCTGCTTCAAAAGTTAGGAAAAAAAAAAAGAAAAGGAGATGTAAAGAATACACCAAAGGACTCGATCCTGCAAAATACAGTACAGATATGTCAGAACCTCCCAAGGAAGCAGGGAGCTCTCCTTTTAAAAGAGAACTCTCCTTTACGGAGTTGTGTATCCAAGCCAAAGGAGAACCTGCCTCATCATGCGGCCTGATATGCAAATACACAACACAGAGAGAACTTTGGACCTTACAGCCTCCCACCACCACCACAAGTGCTGCTGGATCAGCTTGTTGCCCTCTGCCTGCCCATGACCAGTAACTGAAAACCAGGCAACGGTCAGGAGAAAATAAGGAACCTTCCTCCCAATGGAAGCAGAAAAGCAGTGGGAAGTTCACCTTGATTTCATCAGTGCATCTAGTACAATGATACAAACTTATCTTTTGATCAAGAAGACACCAACTGTTGAACTGGTGCTATATTCTACCCTCAGATCTAGCTTAAACGCCAAAGCCTACTGCTCTTCACAGAGCTTCTTGCAACTGAAAGATGTAAGGCTTCATAGAATTTGCCAAAGCTTGTTCATAATTAGCATTTATTTAACTTTAATACAAAATACCATTAAAAACAAAGTAAAATTTAAAAAAATAGGTTAACACTACATCTTCTCGTAAGTTAATTCATGGCCACATACAGTGCATGTCTTTTTATATGTATCTTCATCAATGTTTTCTTCTGGTCCGTATTCGTGTTCGTGGATACTGGCTCCTTTCTTCCACAAACTACTCCTCACGGCACGGCGGAGTTCTGGTAAAAAATACAAGAAAATTTAAATATTTTAATAAATCTTAAATAGTGTTCAATAAAACTCAAGCTAACCAGCTTCCTGAGGCCCACAGATGACAATATGCTTGCTGCCTGTCTTCTACAAAGTCTGGGAAAGAATCTGCTCTTGCAAGAACAAGCTCTGACTTGCCTTGCAATCCTCACCTTGTTTGCATATTTTAAAGGCCAAGAACTACACTGTCATGGGATCTCATTGGCAAAGATTCTCCATCTGGACTAACGATGTGTTGCTTGCTGCCTTTTCACACAAAGCCATTCAAAGGTATCCAAAAGGGGTCGGTGGAATGTAAAGGAAAGGTTTTTATAGAACACCTCATTTATTTTACATGACCAAGAAAGAGTCATTTTCATTCAGGTCACAGTAAGCCTCCCAAATTACTTGGCATTCTCCAAGCTTTATGCCCAATAGTATGAGTTGCTTCTGCAGCATCCACAGTGAAATCTGCGGGTTCTCCAGAGCGCACAAGCTGGCAGCAGGGCCCAAGATATTATCCGGATGTTGCAAGTGGATGGCAAGAATACTGAAGAGCAAAATGTGGTCACATTTTGAGCCAAGCCATTCAGGCTGCAAACTTTGTTACGTTAAGGCCTGCACTTGCACTGAACTCCGGCATCTTGGCTACAGTCTGCTGCCAGTCCTTCTGTGCACACAACATCAATGGCCCAGACAGGGGTTATTTGTGCAGTCTCAAGTTCTGCCTCCTTCAGACAACCCTAGCACAGCCAGCTTGAACTCTCTGCCCTTTTAAACACCACCCCAAAGCACAGGATGGATGGTATAGCTGGTACAAAAGGTTCTACCCATCAAAAACTCCTCTAAATACTAATTTATCAGGGAAAAAACCCATAGGGTGGTGTGCAGTAGAGAGCAGCTAGGAATACTGTGAACAATAGGAAAACCCATTTTCATTACAGTCATTCCACCTGAAGGCTATCACAGAATTATAACCCACTGCCACAAAAATCCCTCTCTTCCACAAGTCAAAAGTATCAGAAGTAATCCATGACACATTCTGGGTCATACCCAAAAATCTGAAAAATACTATAATAAACCATTGTAATTCATTTGTCGTATCATGTCCACAGGACAACAGGGGAATTCAATTCAGAAGGGACCTGAAGTCCTGCAGTCCAACACTGCCCAAAATAGGCAGCTATGAGGTCACACCAGACTGCTCCAGGCTCACCCCCAGTCTTGAAAACCTCCATTTTACCACACAGAGTATTTTCTCAGTGATTTATTCAGATGCAGACACAGGTTTATACAGAACTGTACTTCCCTTCAGGTATTGAAGCACATAATTTTAACGCTTTACCTTTAACTTTCTTGTCAAACTTCTTCTGTTTCATCTTCTCTCTGCTATCACGGCGGAGCTCCTTTGCTTCTTGCAATGCTTCTTCGCTACCCCAGACTTCAAGTGAACGCTTGATTACCTACAGGATGGACATAAATGCCTTTTTTTTTTCCCTGAAACGATAAAAGTAAACTATTCTAACTTACAAATTTAATTTTTCCCTACACATACATAAACCAACCAATCTTCCTCTGCCTCCCGCCTGTCTCCGCTCTTGACTCACAAAAGACTGCATTCCTTCCACAGGAAGAGGCAACACCGGTTTTTAGTATCAGCTGGATGTAACTTCGGAAAACTTAAACCCAGCTCTAATTTTGCCCATATTTTACTAAAGCAGTATGATTCCTATGAAGTACCAAACAAGAAATGACAAGAGCCCTGGGAAATCCACTTGCTTTTCCTGCTGCCTCTGCAGGCAAAGCTGTGAACACAGCTACAAAGGGCCACACAGAGCTGCAGCTGCCCCATGCACTTCAGAGAAAAACTGAAGGGCCATGTGCTTTGTGACTTGTAATTGTGCAACCCACTGGAGTTCTGCTCAATGAACATCTTTAAAACGCTCTCAAAACCAGACATTTTCACAACTTGGACCACAACCATTTAACTATAACAAGCTACACATAACACACTTAGCTTTGACAAAACCATTCAGGTACCAAGTGACAACCAGAGCTGTATGAAGGTAAAAAAAGGTCTGAAACACAGTAACTTTCTATACCTGTAGTTTTAAATAAAGTTTCATTTCACCCCATCGTGAATTATGAGGGTTTTTCTTCACAATGAATCTGAGCACTGGTTCTCTCTTGTCTAAGTCACAGTCTTTAAGCAGATACTCTTCTTTTGCTTCTGTCCTTGTTATAAGCTTATGTTTATCTTCAACATCTCTGCAAGATGTAAAATAATGATGAGAAAGCTACACCCTAAAACCACAGGTTAATAACATCTAAGTCCCCATCCCTTCTAACATTCCTGAAATACAGGTAGCCCTAATCCCCTCAGTTTTTTATGCATGCAAATAACTCTAGATTCTAACAGCCTAGCTAAACTCCAGACAAGATTTACTGAAATTAAGTGTTTAAAAATTCCCCCCTTTTCAACAACCACAGGCTGAGAAGCCTGCTCTTCTAGAAAGGCTTTTTTTCTACTTTCTTACAAGAGGAAATAACTGAAACTTAAAATGAATACGAGTAATTTCAGGTATTCACCTAACTCAGATGCAATCCAAGAGGATAGAAGTATGAGCCTCACATGGTCAAGACAGAATGTGTAATGTGAGATAGGTTAGATCACCTGAGAATATACACACTCCATATGCTTCTAGATCTCAGAAACTGATTAGCAACAGAGACAGAGCACTTCTTTCTATAATGCAAGACAGTAGGCAGAGGAAACATAAAATAAAGGCTTTTAAAAGACTGTAGCCTTTACTAGATAGATAATGAAAAACTCTGTAACCACAGCAGCATTTATGAGTTAATGGAAAAAATTACATTTACGCAATCCTGACTGAAGTACAACTGGAATGGCTTGAGCCAAACGATCTGCCAAACACTAAGTGCTAACAACGGTCATCAAGGAAGTACTGCCGTAAACGCAGCTTTACTAGAATTCAAAGTTCACCGTTACCGCGCCAAGGACACTCCAGCGATCAGCTACAAGAGCTCAGACCCAAGGAAAAGTACTCCACAGGCTTCTAGTACTCTGTAACATCCTTTTCCTACCCACTCTAACTTCTGAAACAGAACTTTGCCTCCAACAGACTGTGAATTGCCTACACCACGTGCACACCCCTAACCACTCCCTGCAGTAAATGGGGAGGCTCCCAGAACACTCCTGCCTTTTTTCCATTCACCCAATTCATTCTTACACACACGGGCGGCCGGCTGCTGCAGTTTGTTTCATTGCCCTGGTTATCTAGATGGCTTTTGGAGCGTTTTCTGCGTTAAAAGATAAGAGCTTGCTCTCCTCTCAAGGTCAAACTCCTGCTTACCTCGCAGGCCAACCAGTAACCTCCCATGGGGGCTCTGCCCTTTGGCTGCTGTGCTTCCAGCACGCCCATGCTGACCAAAGTACCAACTTCACTCCAGTTAGAACACCGGGACCGCAAACACTCTCCTAATCCCTGCTCCACTTCAGAGAGCAGATATTTGTGTTCCATCAGCTTTTCAAACGGCTCTAGTCTGCAGCCAGACATAGATTTTCACACTGACAAACACACCAACTGCTCTCATGACATCCGATTTCCATAATGTTGTATGAAAATCCACTGATGTCCCCTATCCTAAGGCAGGCTTATGAGACAATCTGTGATTTAATTCCATAATGGAAAATGCACAGGGTTATCAGTCAACTTTCTTTAACATTTTTTTAAAGTTACTGAAATATGTCTCTCTGCTGACAGTCTCTTTAAACGACTGTAACTCATTGAATTATAGCCAGCAACCTTTATGTAAAAGAGTGTTTCTCTCTCCTGATTATTCGTAATACCTGCAATTATCACATGTTGCCCAATCAAAGTGCTGCATAAGGTAGGAGTCCATGAATTCTTTGCCACAGTCTCCACAGATGAGATAGTCAAATTCTAGTACGGGTGCTAATGGAAAGAGATATTTTTTAAAGGGACTACAATGATAAAAACAACCATCTAGAATTGGTATTACAGGCAATTTTACTAGAATTCACATAAGCACAATACAAACTAGTTTCACTCTATCGAAGTTTTTCAGAACAATACAGTACAAATTCAAACTCATCACCACACAATTCCATCTCTGTTTGAATGTTTTCTCGTTTTAAGTTCAGCATTAAGTACTTAACTTCAACATTTAAATGCATATTTAACTTAACCATTGTTTAAAAAAAATCTCCACATTTCTCCCACAAAGTGCTTCAAATCCTCTCCTGCCACCTCCTCTGTTGTGGCCCTCCCAAAATATGCCCCGATTTATACAGGACATGCGGGCAGAAATGGGAGGAAGCAGGGAAGGGATTCAGTTTGAAGAGGGTGGCTAGAGCAGGAAACTACAGGAGCTGCGCTGGCATCATAGTTCTCTCAGCTCTGCTCCAGTTTTTTCCCTAGCTCAGCCACACCTGCCTCTCCCTAAATGAGCTCAGTGGAAGCCTGGGGCAGTTGGCAAGGTTCTTGTCCGTTCCAGCTGGCAGAAACGGAGGTGGATGGCCAGAGAGCTGCTAGGAGTGGAATGGGGATGGAGCTCCACTACAATCCTCTCCCCAAGCCCTCTCAGCACTGCTCCAAGCCCAGACTCATCTCAGCGCCAGCCACCGCTTCTGGCCGCATCCTCAGCGGGCGGATCACCTCCAGCGTCATCACCATCTGCTTTTATGTTCCATACGAAACCAAGAAACACCGATTCGGGGAACAACAGCTATAAGGAACATTCCTTGAACAGTAACATTGGAATTCTTTTAGAAAATTAACATTCCTATACAGTTATGAAATCTGAAAGCGAGGCAGTGCTGTGAAATTTTACGAACACCTGAAGCAGAAGATTAATGGTTAACATGCAGCACCATATACTTTAATTGCGTTTGCATTTATAGCAGATCCGATCCAGCAAAGACGACATTTTATGTAAATTCAGTCCTACTAGCGACAGCCGGATGCTCAGTACTTCACAGTCATTTCATACTCTTACATCACATTCCATCATTTAAGGCAGTGCTCCCGAACACGAAGACATTTTATTAAGACAATGACGTTATGAATTACACAGCAAAAAATACGCCCAGTGTAAAGGCATCCCAGATCTACTTTAATTTATTGTTAAACATCAGCCCATCAAAAGAAGCAGGGCTGCTAATTGTTTACACTGTTAATGAAATCTGGTGCTCATTTCTAACAAAGAGATACACTGCACCAACAGCCCCGCAGCTGATTCAAGCAGAACAAAGCAAGACAAAGACAATCCCAGAGACGAAAGTCGATCTATTTTGGGACCCTTACTTCTCCATTTGCTTTTTTTGGGGGGGAGAATATCGCAAGGCAATGTGCTGAAATCCTCCACCGAACGATCAGTAACTTGGCGCCAGCACGTTTTATAACGATAAAAGCTGGCACTGCAGCAGCGCTCCGGTCTTGGCACAAACCACATAAATCCCAAAATTCCCACAACCGACGAAGCCGCGAAAATTTACCCTCATGTCGGTATTAAAAATTAAATTCCCCAAAAGAAATAATGGAAATAACGTTTATAGGGAAAAAAAAAATTAAAGCGTGCTATACCCAAGGGCACTGGCTCTGTCCCACTTCCGCGGCTTAAAATTCTTCATTTTTAATTACCGCGCATTTGCTATAGCCGATTTAATGCTGAAAAGAATCGGACGCGCCACTAATCGAGCACATCCAGAAAAACGTGTGAAGGAGCAAAAGGGGTAGCAACAAAAAAAAAAGAAAAAAAAAAAAAAGAAAAAAAAAAAAAAAAGAAAAAAAAAGGAAAAAAAAAAAA